>JASGCC010000009.1:3620660-4007871 GCA_030067915.1 Hydractinia echinata
TACTTTAAAATTCTATTCGTTTGTTTTTATAAGCAAAATTTGGGGTTAAATAAAAGGTATCAAAATAAAAATAAAATTTCGAGTTGAGGCTGAGCAATATTTATAGAATATCTTTAGTCGTGTGCTGCCCGACGGAAACAAAGTAATATTGTGACACATACCCAAGGAAATAAGATTTTTTTTTGATTTGTCTGCCCTTTGTCTTTTTGAAGGAGATTTCAAATCTAAAATGACGTACGTAATTTGAGAAAACTTGTAAACAGTTATTTTGTAGCTTAGGATGAGACTTACCACTCGATTCGCCGAAATCGGACTCTGATGATCTGTGGCTATTCATGAGATCATCTCCTTCAGAACATTGTGCTACAAAAAATGTCTTGTTACTATTACCTTATTGGTGAAATCTGGCTAAATAAAAGTCAAAGGAAAAGTGGAGGAGAGGAGCAGAGGAGAGGAATTGGGATATGGAAGAGGAAGCACTTAAAAGGATTTTAGAACTAGTAGCATTTCACCAACGTAATTGAAGCATGACAGTTAGCAAATTTAATCGGTGCTTTCCCCATAGCAATTCAAAGAAAAGAATAAACAAACCCTCTGGTACTGTATTTCTTCTTCTTTTTACCATTTCGTTTTCCATTCATTGTCATCTAAATTACGCATAATGAATATGTTTAGCGTTAATGCGAAAAACAAAACGATGAAATTTAGCGCGAAAAGCTTATGCTTTTATATAAAGTATATAAATAAAATGAATATTATTTTAAAGAAAATCCAAAATCCTGTATAACACTTTAACACTTGCGGTTCGTAGTTTATGCTTTTAGGTTTATGCTCCACCAAACGATGAGCATAAACCTAATATAAAATGCCTCTTCTTACCGTCAGAAGTATTTTGCTCTGAGTCTGAAATCATCCAACAGTGATTTCTTATTTAATACTCTTCCTGCAACTGTAGTAAAACAACAATAACAAAATTAAACTCATCATCATTTAAACTCCTGAAGTTACCAAATTTTGGACACTGCGGCATCTAACAACCTTTGCGCTGCGGGCTGTGCACAAAAATGCTGTAATGAAAATGCCTTTAAGGTTAATATTAACTACCTTGTTTTTTGCTTTTTCTTTTTCCGAACAATGTATGCTTCTTTGTTCCTTCTCCTTGAACAGAAAAATGAAATATTATTAAATATTGACAAAGCCTCCCTAATAATATCCAGGTTTTACTACACAAATGTCTAATTATCTCATTTTCTTAGATATTGGCTAATATTTGAATTTTTGTTATTATTTTTATCACAAATAATTTATCATTTGTAATGAATGTAACAACTACAGTTAGGACTATTATCCAGTCATATTGAGAAGCAAAGCAGAGTGTTGGGTAGCAAAATGTCATTGCTTACCATTTCTCTTGTAATGATGATGGCGCACGAGATTAAAGATCTAAGTTAGCTTTTTAATTTAAGTGCATGTGAACACGAAGAGGCAGCTAATCAAGACCATATATTATTTAAAAGTGGCTAAGTGTTAGCGTTAGTTCTTAACAAAACATATCAAAAAAAGAACGTAGAATGACATTTATTTAGCAATTGTAACGTTATTCACTTCGGTTATGAAACTTAATCGTCATTTGGTTACATAAAAAAAAAAATTTGTAAAATATTCAAACGACATATTAAAAGATATAGCTTAAAGTTTATGTTTTGAATATGCAGAAAGTTATTTAAAAAGTTACGCTTGTTTATTTATTTTCGAGTTTTTTACGGGTAAGTTTTAGAAAGCCGCTAAGATTTCTTGTTAAAACCTGAAACATACGCTATATTTTATTTCTTCAAAAGAAGTTATTTTACAAAGTTTTTACTGCGTCACTTCAGTAATTTTAAGCAGATTTTAATCTTCTAATAGCCGCCATAGGAAATTGACATACTACAAGAGTGCCAAGTTAATCATGGCAGAAACCTAAAGTTTAACCCTATTCGCTTATGACCGGCGGTCTATAACGTTTTATACCTTTGTCCAAATCGAATCAAACTTCGTACAGTGTATATTACCATAAAAGGAAAAAATGGCAGCAATAAATTTTTGCTAAAGTGAGCACGTCATCGAAAGCTTGAGAATTGACGGAAATACCACTGTCTGTCTAACATTGAATTACTTCCTAGAACAAATTTTAGCATTCTGTTTCTGACAAATAAAAGCTATTTTACATATTTTCCGGTTTTTACAAAGTTTGCATGAAAATCATGCCCGAATATCCGATTTTCCCCAATTTCAGAGTTTAAAGCTGACAGTGTGGTTAAAAGTCAAAGTCGTTAATAGCTAATGCTAAGTTGGTAAGTGCTGGAAATAATAATATCAAAGTTGTCCAAAATTCATGTTAGCAACGCATAGGAAATTCGCTGTATGTAAACTAGAAAATATAAAGATAAAGAAAGTTTTATTAACCTTTGTCTATGGCTAACAACTGTTTGCCAATTTTGGTAACTTCTTCCAAGGCTAACGGCGCTTGATATATGTTCTGGTTTATATTTTTGCTATGTCCCATATGGCGGTAAAACTGTTCTCTTTCATTTTTGCTTAGGTCCAATGCTGCAAATAATGTACTATTCTGTGGCGATTTGCTGTGGCCTTTAAAGTTTTGCGGCATTTTTAGCGGCAAAGCATCGCAAACACGGTGTAACGAGTGCCAGCCAGAAACATGATCCTCGGAATTTCTGGTACTTGGGAATAAATATTTATTAGTTTTGTTTCACTCCAGCCTGTTGACGTTTAGCTTCGTCGCACAGATATTTCAAAGCTGGAATGGTGTCCTCTGGTAATAAGCAAAGGGACAGATGGTTGTTTCCCTTCCCCGTCATGTAACATATCTTCAAGGACTTAACTAGGAGTTGGGTCTAATTCATCCAAACTTTCTGACCTTTGCTTGTCAATCCATTCATCATTCATAGCTTCAGTCCACTCATCGATTGTGAGTCGGGCAGGCTCTCCTCCTCTTTCGTGCGTTCAGCAGCGTTAATCTTGTGCATGCGCTGTCTCGTATTGCCACAAAATCTCTCTCCTCAATGAAGTCGAAAGTCTTCTGACTTTCGTGAAGCATGATTTTTATCACGTGATTTCTCACCACCATTACATCATCTTCGTCCGGCAGCTTCTCCGGTTTCCGGAGATTTGTTTGGCGCCTTTTTATTCAATATATATTGTGCATCTCCAAATATAAAGTCTTCCCACAATTCGAAAATTTGGACAAATTTTTCTAACTCGTTGGCCTGCTCATCGTTGTCTTCGGAAAGAAACAATGCTTTCAGAACTTTTGCACTCCTCTTCAATAAATAAAGTAGGTTTTGTTTCAATCCAGCCTTTAACGCTCCAGCTTCTGATACTGCCACTTCTTCAATAGCCAATCGCAAAGCTTGGAAATTACACCGCAGGAACATGTCTGCTGCATTTTTGTGTACCTGATTCACTTCATGTCTCAAAAATTCTAAATATAACCCGCCCAGTCTTCTCATCTCAATTCTAACAGTCTTCCTATACTGCACTCTTTTGTCCCTCTTCCTCCTAATTCGCCCCGTAAAATATCGATCCGATTTTTAAAATGGTTTCATCAGACCTACATTTTTGCCAACCGTATTGTTTCTAAGTTTACCAATTATATGCAGCTTGAACTCTTCGGATAGTTGTAACTTGTCCGGTACACTTAGCAATTCAACAGGAACAGAAATGGTGGTCTTGCAACTGTTTTTTTGACAAGTTATTTGGTGTTTTATAAAACCCCCTACTGCCGATGAACGCCTTGCATATGCCACAATATTTAATTTGGGTCCACTTACTGGCAATCTTCTCTCTATGGTACTTAGGCGTTACACAATTGGCCTGGTTTTTATTGGCCTTGAAAATACCTTCTCTTTTAAAGGTTTGGAATCTATCCAACCTGGCCTTTTTTGTCATGCCAATTGCTTTCCTTCACGCGTTCTTCTTCTTTGTGTACTCTTTCAATGTGCCGGGTTAGCTTCGAACTGCCTTGAAACTCACCACAGAAAATACAGAGTCTAGAAGGTCGATCATAGTCTTCTCGACGCTTATATTTTTTCTTTCCCTTACAATTCACATCATACTAAAAAGAGCAAACGAAGAGGATTTATTTTATGTATTATTGCTACAATTAATAAGGACGTTTCACCAGCAATTTCTTAAGAGAATTATTTTTAAGCTGTGTTGAAAATATTTGAGAATCGAAGGTCTATATTATGTTTCGACGTTAATTTTCTGGAAAAAGGCCATAAATTGCAAAACACGCAAACAAATCCTCTCGCACGTTTTTCTTTTATTAAAGAAAATGAATAAATAAAGTGCCTAACCTGGACATCGACATCAATCGAACTCATGTCATTGGCAATTGTCTAAAATGTGATATAGTTACTTTACAAAATACATCTTCCGGAAAGGAATGAATTAAGAGGAAAATACGCGACGAAAATCGGAATAAATTAAACCATTGTGAAAAGTTTACAAATGCAGAAAAATCACAATACCTCATTTCTTGTCATTTCAAATTCAGGAAAATCGCCAAATAATCCAGAGTCACAGCCAACAGACTAAATTTATAAATTAATTAGCTTTAACACACACGTTTCTTATAACAATATCAAATTCTAACCAGGTTGATCAATTATTTTTAGTTCTCAATTGTTCTATACAATAGACCAATTGTAAACTGAAATTTTAACTAGATATTCTTATAAAGTATGTTCTTATAGTAGCGTTATAAACATTTATGACCTGCAATTATTTGTTTCAAAATTAATTATCGCGAATCAGTTTGTTTGAAACGTTTAACTTAAAAAGATACACAGAATTACAACATTTAACAAAAGATAGGCATAAAGGAAAATTCATGGATGATCTCTAATTAAGTAAAAGTTTCTCGGAGAAAAGTCGGAAATGGAGTTAAATCGAATTAATTCAGAATGCAGGTAAACATATATAATAACCGACCTTTAAAAATTCCCGATATTTCCTTTGTTTACACATTTTAACATTTCACGATAAATTCCAGAATAAAACATTTTTTTTAGACTCATTTAGAGTACATTATTGATGACTCTACTTTGCAGACCGAATTATGTGTAATTTAAAGACTAAATTTAGATTTTCATATCTTTATCAAAGAGGCAGGGTCATCTGTATAAAGGATAAAATTACCAATATATTGCTTTTAGTGTCTCTATTATTTGGAATATTTACCAGATTTTACTGATCATAAGCATTATCGTTCTAAAATAAAATCCACGAATATGTACTGGTAAAGTTTTTCCTTTTCAACTTTTGAAAACATTTACAATTTTAAAGAAATGGTTCTGATGAAAACAATATCCATTTCCACTCAGATAAGACAACTTCAACGCTAAACTTCACGGAACTGACACACCCAATCTTATCAAATGATGTCCGAAGTCCGTTACTCGACCAAAAACCCATTGTAACCAAGTGTCATACGACAATTATTCACAGAGAAAGCAGTCTTCATGGGTGACACAATTATTTTATCAATGGAAAGTAAGATTATATTTAAAAAATAATCACAATCACAATTTAATTTTTGTTGAAAATTGATTCTGCTGTTGTGCTAAGATATTTCAGTTTAAAGCTCGTTCAGTAAAAAGTGAAGGTAAGGTGGCAGTAACCCATTTTTAGCCGTTCAAAGAGATGGATTTTTCAGTCAGTGTGTTATTTATACGAATTCTTTTTGTTAATTCTTGAAAATATTGGTCTACAGGTACATGGAAGCAGTTTGATTTTTTAATTTGCTGTGTCAACTCATTTATAAATAGGCAATAGAGAAGAAAATAAGTAGCTTTTTTTTACAACATTATAATTTTTCATTGACTTCTGCTTTAAAACAAACCTTTTTTATATATTTTCACAATAGCCTTTTTTGTTTGTTTTAAAAGAAATCTCATTAGCACATCATGGTGCATCTAGCTCCTGCCACAAGAAAAATATTCAAAACGAAGAAAATTCCGCCTTCTTGGAGAAGGGAAACAAAAAATGATATCAGATGTTAGAGCTCTCGGGGTGATGCGCTATAGAGATTTTTTTTAACTTTATGCACCATCTTTTTTGTTTTCGTTTCTATTTAATAATTACGTCATTTCTTTCTGTATAATTTCACAAGCGCGCTATATTCGGCAGAATTAGTTAATTATTCATCACATTTTAACTTAAAGAGGAATTGTTGAAGCTGATTTTTTTTGGTGATAGTTATAAAATCGTAACAAGTGTATTATAACAGAAAAAATTAGATATATAGTCTAAAAATAATATTTAGTAACTAATTATGACATAAAATATATTTTAAAAACGGTTCTGCCACCTTAAAACCACAACCTCTTTGGATGTTGTTTTAAGAATCAATAACATAAGCACGTGAAATAAATAATAAATATACCTTATTCTCAACAAAACTGGAGACCAAACCTCCTAAAATTGATTCGCCATCGTCACTACTGCTATCGCAAAACTAAAGTAAAGGCAGTTAGGGTTATTTTACATAACTTGGGGATTTTATTTATTCTATAACCACCAGAAGCTTTTCTCCACATAAATTATGCATGCGACAAAATAATATTTTTCATATAACAACAATTACACTAAATTTTCATATTATGTTGTAATATTTGGGCAGGAATAAGACGCCAAATGAAACATAACAATCAACATTTTGCAAGAACCAGACATCTAGTTTATGGTTACACATACCATTTCTTTGATGGAATCACCACTGATTACTTCATCACACTTCTTGTTTGCATCATGGGTGTTTATCTCCTGCGCATAAGACAAAATATTTTTATCGTTTACAAATGACAAAAAGATTCACATAAAAATAAACATTTTGTAGGAATGGGATATCTACACATACCAATTTCTTGTTGTAATTGTTTTCGATTTCATGAACAACAGAGCCATTTGAAACAACTTCATCTAATTCCTGCGCAGTAAAAGAAAAATGATTTTTTACAAATAAATGTAATTTAACAATCAACATGTTGCAAGAACTGGACATCTAGTTACACATACCATTTCCTTGATGGAATCACCACTGATTACTCCATCACACTTCTTTTCTGCAGCATCAAGGGTGTTTATCTGCTGCGCATAAGACAAAATATTTTTATCGTTTACAAATGACAAAAAGATGCACATAAAAATGAACGTTAGGAATGGGATATCTACACATACCAATTTCTTGTTGAAATTGTTTTCGATTTCATGAACAACAGAGCCATTTGAAACAACTTCATCTAATTCCTGCGCAGTAACAGAAAAATGATTTTTTACAAATAAATGTAATTTAACAATCAACATTTTGCAAGAACCAGACATCTAGTTACACATACCATTTCTTTGATGGAATCACCACTGAGTACTCCATCACACTTCTTTTCTGCAGCATCAAAGGTGTTTATCTCCTGCGCATAAGACAAAATATTTTTATCGTTTACAAATGACAAAAAGATTCACATAAAAATGAACATTGTGTAGGAATGGGATATCTACACATACCAATTTCTTGTTGGAAATGTTTTTGATTTCATACACAACAGAGTCATTCAAAACATCTTCATCTAATTCCTGAGCAGCAAAAGAAAAATGATTGTTTACAAATAAATGTAATTTAACAATCAATATTTTGCAAGAACCAGACATCTAGTTACACATACCATTTCCTTGATGGAATAACCACTGGTTACTTCATCACACCTCTTTTTTGCAACATGAGTATTCAATTCCTGCGCATAACAAAAAACATTTTTTCGTTTACAAATAAAAAAAAGTTGCTTAAAATTAAACTAAAAATTAGGTCCTGAGACATACTAATTTTAAGTTGGGGACTTTTGGAATTGCATTATTACGAGATGCTTTCGCTGCTCTTCCTCTTGAATTATGTATACAAAATAATAATGCAATATCTGTTTTATAAAAAGTCCAAACTAATACTTGAAATAAATGAAAAATATAATGCGGGCTAAACACAACCTTGCGTAACACTTTTTGTTTTAATAATATAGATATACGTTTACAAAATGTCCAACCCAAACATTTTGTAACTACACAGATTAGCTAAAACACGAAAACATTTATTGAAAGATTGCTTTCATTGAAAAAATAAGGTTGGAATTCTTAAGTTATTCGATGGACGGTTTCGTCTACAGGTATATACTAATATGCTAAACTGTCTTTATCTTTTCTATTTAGTGTAAAATAGAGACGTACTACTAAGTTAACAATGTGTTAGAATAGCGGCATCGCTTTTCTACGTTTTATCAAAAAAACTGAGCAACTAAGCTACCTATAATATTTCACTACATTTGTAAGCTTAACTAAATTCGTTACTGCATTTACTGACTTACAAAGAAATCTGTAGTCGATGTCTTTTCTTCACGAGATTCTATAAATATTAACACTTATTAACGCTAGTATCTACGCTCATTATTCTAGTCTTACTTAATTGTTATACACATAGTTGACAAGGAAATTTAGGCATTAACATACCAGGTTGTAGGGTAATTTTTTCTTTTCCATTCGCACAAAATACCCTTTCTGTGCAAACAAAATCAACGCCTATATAAATGTAAAGTAAATATTTTAAGAAATTGTTAAACATGGGGTACACAGATCTTTAATATATTCAAGCCACGTACCCGAGACTGTGCTTTGAGTATCTATTGCAGCACCCAGTTTTTTCAAAACCTAAAGATAACAAATGAGTTATGACTGAGTCAATCTCATCAGGATTAACTTTAGTATGAAACAGGGGATATTTCTTATTATCTCGATATTTTTTAGTATCGGCTTTAGCAAGTGAAAAATATTTTAGAAAGTGTAATTTATCGCTTCATGAGGCATGAGGCATGAGGCATAATAGAAAAGTTCTCTACCTCGGATGCTGTTGGAAGTCTTTTTGGCGTTTCTTTTGGCTAAATAGATACATATTTAGTTTATGCATTGTCAATATAGTAGCAGCAAGACTTCAAGATTTAAACCGTGTAGAAATTCAAATACTTTTTTAACCCAGGGTTTTTTAATTAGTTAAGCAGCTGGCCTATTATTATTTTATTTACATATTTTCAATTTTAATTTCAGAACATTTACAAGGCATTTATCTACATTATGTGTAGTAATCAATAATAGTAATAATAATAATAATAATAATAACAAAAATTAGCTAATTTAGCTGAGTATTGTTGTGTTTAATAGAATTGTCCTACTAACGTTTAGGCTAAATTGTATTAAAATAAATCACATCTTACATCATACATAATGGAGCAGCTCATTGTCTCCCATCGTTTGTACTAAAATGGTATTGAAATAAGTGAAAGTAGAAAATGCTAAATTGTTTATGCTCGTCCCCAGGGTATTTTGGCGTCTTCTCTCATATCAAAAAAGCACGAGAGGACGGGAGTGCCTTTACGCCTAGTCGAACTGACATCTAGTAAAAGATCTAAAAAAGAATCACCTGCGCATGTAGTTCGTATAGATTATACTTTTTCTTTGATATTGGGTTCTGGAAAAATGTAAGAGTGACAAATATAGAAAATTAATAGCAACAGAATAAAACTCCGCTCAAAATATCTTGAGACAAGGTAGCAAAGTGCACGTTAGGACCTAAGTTTATATTTGGTTTAATCCAACTCTTAAAAGATGCTAATTTTTGCGGACGTCAGCATGATCATTTTTCTCAGCATTGTGGGTTTTTTATGCATAAACGTGTTATTAATTATGTACCTTTCTCCAAAACAAACCCGGAGCGTTATAATTATAGCGTATTTCCTCGCCATCTTTAATATCTTTTAAGGCGAAAAGACACAGGTGTGTTACGCCGTCAACAGACACTGCTTTCATTGCGCAATTTGGTTTTGTACTGTCGTTGACGAATTTGCCAAGCCTGTTGTTGTAAGTTGCATCAATGCTTTAAAATAAATTCTTAAGTTAAATTACTTAAAATTATCAGCACTTAAATAATGAATAGTATATTCACTAACCATAATTTTTCGTAAAAGAAAAGATATGAACCCAGACTGGTGTCGTATCGTTGACATCTTGCACGTCCTTCCTGGGAGGACACAACCTCTCCCGCGTACACCAACAGGAAAGAACTTTTCTCAAACGTCTTGACAGCAAATACACCAAACCCTAAACAAATAAAAACTTTAAGTTTATGAACTTTGCGAGTAGAAACATTCGCAAAATTTACATCGCGAAATTTTCTAAGAGCATCAATTCAAAAGATTATGAGCGCGTAAAAATACGAATCCTATAATTCGCGAAAGTTCGTTTGACTTTGTGAACGGAAATTTAAATTTGATCACAATATTCTGTAAAATGTTTACAAGAATGCTCTATTTCAGTTTGCAATAATGCTCACGAAACTTTCCAGGAAAGTTTATGTTTGCGAAGTACAAAATTTTTACAATTTTCCCATTCATAGATACATAGATACGTAGTAGATACGTAATTATCCGGAAATTCGTTATCCAGTGGTTTACAAATCCACATTATAATAAAGAGTTATACCTATATAATCATTAATATGAATTTTTTCAAATCCATCAGGGTCAACCCCTCTTTTGATGTCGACTTTAAATAGGTCAGCGTCATTAACCACCTTTTTTCTTTGTGACTATACGGGAAAATTGTAGGTAAATGTTGCAGAAGATTTGAATTGTCGCTTTATGGCAAAAACAAAAAACGACTACTATAAATGTAAAATTGAGAAATTGGAAATCAAACAGCAGTATTTTCTATACCTCTCTACGTGACATTTTTGATATGAAAGTTCAATCAGCTCAACTAAAGTAATAATAAAAAGATACAAAATTTAGAAAAGTAAAATAAATCATAGTTTAGCAACCAAAAAATATCGGCCAAAGACAGCGAAGCCCACTTCTTCATTATATTTCGTCCCAATACATTAATAGCATTTTTCGTTTCCCAGTATTTTATCGGTCACTTTTTATTACATTTCTGATTAACCCTAAACAAATATACTGTTGGTTTTTGACTAATAACTTTTTGGTATACCGTAAGGCTATGTATGATACGTGCTGAGTTTTCCTATTAGTCTATAAACAGCCCAACTAGAATAGGCTTAAGATACTTCTTGAGCGATGATTCTAACTAACTAATCAATATGATAAATACGTAAAATAAATTTGTCTAAAAAGGATTATAATTAAAAATTGAAACTTAACCCTTTTGTTTTACAAAAGTGGAAACCATTGTCCTGACAAATTCAGGAAATAAGGAATTTTTCCTTATTTTGATATGTCGATTTTGTCATCGACATATCAAAATCCCGCAAAAACGAAACTAAATGGAATTGTAGCCGATCTAGGTAATTTCCAAGCTTCTGATCACACTAGAGGTGATGAAAATAGAAAATAACAAAATGCTTCCAGTTTGTATCATTACAGCCAAAAATTACTGATTCTCTCCAAAATAATAGCCGTATTCAAAATGGCTACCCCGCAACTTTACCCCCAACGCCCGTTTGGGTCATTTTATTATACTTCATGTAAACAGGCGGACAAAAGGCATACAATAGAGATGCGGGTAATATGTACAACAGGTGAAAATCTAGGACCGACGGACCCGTGGATTTTCTCTTTAATAAAAGCCGTATTTCGTCTGTGCGACAGAAAAAAGTCGTGTTATGGGAACACGAAATGCTATATATAAAGGACGGACGAACCCGTGGATTTATCCACGGGCTACCGACTAGTTAATTAATAATAGCCGTCGTCTGACTGTCTCTATGCAGAAAGGTACCACAAGTAGCGAGGCACCCAAAATATGGTAAATAATGGACAGGCGACCTTGTGGATTTATCCACGGACTAGGAGTTTCAATAATTGTTGTCTTCCGTCTGTCTGTTTGTGCGCGAGAAAAAAAGTCGTGTTACGGAAACACAAAATGTATTATATAAAGTACGAGCGACTCCGTAGATATATCCACTGCTTATTGGCTAAATTCGGCGATCTTACGACAGGCGAAAATCTGAGCGTACGCGTGCATTTTTTCACGTTTTACTACACGCTAATACAAAGAAATAAGCTCTAACTACGCTCTACTATAGCCTTCTACACTTTATTACATCCTACTTAACTTTACTACAGAGAAATACACTCTACTACAGGCTACTACACTCTACCACAAAAAATACGCTCTATCACGCTCTGCTACAGGCCACTACACTCTAATACAGAGAAATACGTTCTACTGCACTCTACTACAGGCTACTACTACAGAAAAATACGTTCTACTACACTCTATTACAGGCTACTACACTCTACTGCAAAGTAATACGCTCAACTACAGAGAAATAGTAGACTCCCGGTAACTCGAACACCGGTTAACTCGAACATTTATTAGCTCGAACTGCTTTCTACGGTTCCTTGGACATTTCTTAATACTTCCTTATAAAAACTACTCGTTAACTCGAACCCCGGATAACTCGAACATTCGTTTTCTCGAACCATTTTTTTGTCCCTTTAAGTTAATTTATTCGGATAACTCGAACTTTTTAGTGTCTAAGTAGAAAATAAATGTTTAAAAAATAAATACTAGTACATAATGTAGCCAAAAATCTAATGATGTGCGTCAAGCTCTGGAGTTACTCCGGGAGCATAATGTTGTTTAGTAAAAACGGAGCCTGTCTTCACAAATACATCAACCTAATAAGTCGAGTTATTGAACAAGAACTATATCAACAAGATTAAGTCAAACCGACGACATACGAAATGTCTTTCAGTGAAAACTTACTAGATTGTAACATTTGTAAACTTTATAGTCTTAAGAAAAAATCGCCTTAACTGGAACTAATTTCTCATTTTTGTCTAAGTTCGAATTAACGGGAGCTTCGCTTAAGTCGAACATTCGTTGAGTCGAACTGTTTTCTCTGCTCCCTTGGAGGTTCGAGTAACCGGGAGTTAACTGTACGCTCTACTACAGAGAATTACGCTCTACCACGCTCTACTACAGAGAAATACGTTCTATTACACTCTACTACAGGCTACTACACTCTACTGCAAAGTAACACGCTCTACTACAGAGAAATACGCTCTACTACAGAGAAATACGTTGTATTGCACCCTACTGCAGGCTGCTACACACTACTGCAAATTAATACGCTTTACCACAGGCTACTACACTCTACTGCAAAGTAATACGATCTACCACGACCTACTACAGAACATAACGCACTACGACACATCACTATGAAGAATTACGCTTTGCGAACATTCTATTACAGGGAGAAGAAGGGTTTACTACACTCTAAAGCAGACATTGATGTGCTTCACTGAAGTTTAGGCTATGATATGCTTAACCAGTACGTAGTAAGATTTAACGCTATTCGGCCCGGAGAGGGAGGGGGTGGGAATGACAGGTTTTTTAATGATCCTTAATGCTATGTTGTAATGATACTTACGGAGTTTGAATATGTATCTATTAGACACCGGCATGCCAAATTTTTAAGCGTCATACCTTTCAGAGGCTTTAATATTGTCTATTACGCGAAAGTTCCCCTAAAAATCTCTATGAAATCCTATAATGGCGAGACATTAACACAACCTTGTTTTACCAAGAAGAATGATTTCGCATTTTATTTCTTTTATCATGTACTATAAGTATGTTAAGTTTAATTCAATTTGGACAAGCCCGGTAATATGTTCGAAAAAGCCCGGACCGAAGGGTTAAATTGCTGATGTTAAAATGTCAAATGAAATATTGATATTTCTTTTCAAATAAACATATTTTGAGCCCGAACTCATTTTTGAGCCCGAACTCATTATTAAGCCTCACTTTGGAATTCCCATTGCTTATATAAAAAAAATGTGGCTGAATGTGGAGGAAAAACAAGACGTCTTCCGAACTTATTTAAACAAATTTAGGCTCGTTCATTTGGTGATTAATGACTTTTCACGGTTTTTGTGTGATTTTTTCACCTAAAAGTCTTAACGTAAGAGTGAAACTGTCATATTGCTACGGCTAAAAATACCGTGGAATTTAAAGTTGGATTGTTCCACGGGCGTGATATGTTTTTTGCAAAAATTGTTTTCTGTGACGAATTTTGAACATAAAATTTCACATTTTATCCCTATTCACGACGAGGGCCCGATGTTTCCCTGACGTTATGGCCATTTGCACCCTGCAAGTTTCGAATTTTCACATTTATTTTTGCGACTTAGCCGGCAGAATCCTTTTAATCGTCCACCAAAGCGCTGTGCTCACTTATAATGAAAATTGTGGGTTTGGCTTGTGTGTTTGTACCTTGGGGTTTTCGGCCGAAAAATGATAAAATAACACTTTATACGCAAATTAAACTACGCAATACATAGACAACTATTAATATTTAGTAATGATCATACAAATCTTCAAAACCGACTATTTGAAGCGAGTTTAATGAGATGAAACACAGAAAACAAATACGTTCCGAATACATCCACAAATGAAATACGAAAACTTTCATTCTCCGATCAATCAAATTATTTTGTACATGCATATACCACGATTGTCTGTCAACATCCATACATACATATATACATAAACAGTACAATACAACGTCAGCAAATAATTGGTCGGAGTGTTTACACGCTAAATACAGACAAATACCCGAATATAACGATAACAATTTTAATCCAACGCAGCAGGAAAATCAGCTTTTTAAAGACAGATATTACTAAAACAAAAAATTACTAAAAAAATTGTATCTTACAAATGTCCAAAGCTTTTATTTAAAAAAGCTTTCAACGAGGGGAAATAGAAGAGTGAAGGAAAAATTTTCTGTAAAAACAGAAGAGATGTTTACTGCAAGGTTTTTGAAAATATCTATAAACGATGCCCAGATTAAAATTTTACCTCGAAAATATCCAAAATTTTAACAATTGCTATACAATTTGTAAGGGGCGAAAATCTTTTGCCTGGCAAGTAGTTAGTCAAATAACTAACAATCTCCGTTTGTACAAGATAAAAGCATCGCAACTTTGACTTCCAGTGACACTTTGATGAATATTTTGCACTAACTATTTGACTCAAATACTTTGGAAATAAACAATTCGCCCTGTATAATTTTACAATGATAATTACTAAACAATTTTAAGGTTTTTTCTCAAGTAGTACTTACGGAGACGTACAAAAAAACCAATTGTTTATTTAAAATGCCCAAAATTGCAAATATAGCAAAATAAACAAACAATTGAGGGAGAATGGCTAAATTTAAGGTAAAGATTTTTTTAGTTATGGATTTTCAAGTTTTTGCTTAAGGGATTAAAAACAGGGTTACCCTGCTTGATTTAGTTGTTCTTATTAGGCGCGTTCAAAATTTCATAAAAATTACTGTATCCTCACAATATGCAAAAATATCAATGCTTCGTTTTCGTCATCTAATTAACAATCTTCATTCCAGCGTTTCATCATTGCATTTCTACAAAAAGTGTGTAAAATACGTATTAAAGAAATAAACACACTATGAAAATACAGGAAATGTTTTTTAAGTTGAACATACCTATCGCGTTTTTATATATACCAGATAATTTATAAGTGGTGAAATGAAGTTCGTCTGATACAGGTATTGGTAGTCTAAATGTAAACAAAAATTATACGATCAAACCAAGCCATAAAAACAAGATTCATCAAACGCATATTGCACAGACATTTGTAAGCAACTTATAATCTTAATTTTGAAAATAAACTAAGTGTGCCACAAAGAAGTTAATCAGGAAAATAAAATAACTTTCAAAAGGATTATCTTTGGGACTTGAAACTCACAACACAACTTTATTTCAAAGAGGGGAATCATTCTATCAATTTTAAGCAATGACGAATCCCATTTTGTACCTTTCATGATGTAGTATAAGTGAATCAAGCTTAATTCAATTTGGACAAGCATATCAAAAGTCGTGGAGGGGAGAGGAGGATCTCCTGGTCTAGATAACCCTAGACAAAATAGGGTTAGGCAAGCCTATTAATAAGAAAATAACACCTGAGCAATAAATCGCTCTCCCAAGGTTACAATAATTTAGACTGGGCGAGGAATCTGAATAAATATAATAGATTTATAGACGCATATTTTATTACAAAATCTTTTTTTATCTTTCTTATTTTGCTATTTTTACATTTTTTATACGTTTTGGTTATTTTTTCTACAAATAATAAGAAAAAAAGCATTGATTTCCATGAGATGAATTAATATCGCTCAGCCAGAAAAAACAATCAAGAGCAATGGCTTCCCCGTTATTGATTTGCCTGGTTAGGGTTAGTCAATATGTATAGTGTTGCTTTCTTAATTTACCAATTAAAATGTTCACTACACGTTTTTCTTTATAAGAAACTCAAAATGTTTCTTAATTTTCCTTATTTGAGCCTGAAAATTTTCTTAAAAAAATCTTTTATTTACAATGCTTTTTGAGGTGGAGAAGGGTGACACAACGCAAAAACCTTTTTTAGACCTTTTTCCTGTGGAATCCTATAAATTAAAAGGTCAAAATACCTTAAGTGGATAAAATTTTGCAAGGACTAATTTTCGTGAGGTAAAAAAAGGTACATTTTCAAATATTTCGTGAATCGAACATAATGGGTAGTTTTATTGAGAATAATGCTACAGCCAACGTTCAGTTTGATGCACAACCAAAAGCAAAAAGAAAAACAGATCCTGTTCAAGAACCCGCAGAATACAAAGACATTCGATCTTTCTTTCAGAGACTGTAAATATTGATTTAACTGCAAGCACGGCACAAAAACAAAAAAAGATTGAGCAGATGCCCTGTGCCCAGAATTCCAGGAAAAAAGAAAAAAAAGATGAAGAAAAAAATGTTGTTTTCAAAATTTTCACGAGAATTAATTTTTGCGAATTGGGCTTTTTCAAACTTTTTGCGAGTACTTATTTTTGCGAAAATTATCCCACTTAAGGTAAATTGACATATAGATTGTCATCTTTTTAAAGAGATTGATTAATATAAAGTAAAAGCAGACTTTTCTTCTAAAACCTCAAACCTATACACTTGTAAAAAAAGTTTTGCACCATAAAAGATTTAAAATCCAAAAACATGCTCTTTCAACCACCAAGTCAATAGAAATCAGAATTAAAGGAGCGATATTTCCCTTTCGGCTAGAAGCCAAAAAATATAGCTTTGTGAGTGTAAATCTGCCTAAATTGTGGTTTGGCATTCTGAGTTATATGTTGGATAACAACAGCTAAAACAATTTTTTTTAAAAAGTTCTAGCAAACTTGCGATGACATTAAAGATAACAAATTTCTGTTGCATAAAGACTCACACTTGATCCCTGAATAGTTTCCATATTTCCTCATATAAAATTGGTTGTAACAAAGACTGGGAATAAAAATATTTCGAAAAAATTAAAAGAGAATATTAGTCTTTTGCACTTGTTTCTATTAAGTAATTTTTCATCAACATGCAACAAATTTTTTGAATTGCCACATTGCCACAAGAAAAAGTAAACAGAGGATGATTACCTGGAATAACTATAAAACCAATATTAACTTATTTCTCACATATTTATTAAATGTTTTTTTTTAATCTTAGCTAGCTACTATTTTCTTCTAAATTATGACGGAAACAAACCAAAATTAATACATATAAAACCAGTTGAAGCAATAACCATGCCTTTAAAATCTGTTTAGATTTATTAATTACCTTCTTAAGGCTATTTAGTATATCATATTTATCAAAAAAATCTTTGAGTTGTGCTACTTCCTCATCTAAGGGATGTGCATCCAAACTTTAAGTGCAAAGATGGAGAGTAACATCAATGACAGAGATCTTACTTAAAGGAGAACTAACGAAAAAACTTATATACATGTTTCTTGTAATGAAAACAATTGTTACATATCACAAAAACAGCATGGCATAAAATTTTTGAATTGTTTTTATGTCAAAATTTTGTCCTCCAAAATCAATAATTGCATTAAAGTTCACAGCCATTATCGAACAAAAGCCAATTTAGTTTGCACATATTTTGTTCATTTGTGACGTCACGCAGCGTATATATAGCTCTTGTGAAGATCTCTCTATCAACATATAGCTCTCTCACTTCAAGGTCTTTCCTAGAGTTATTAAAATGTATTCCGAGGTTCAGGCAGTGAAGAAGACATGCTAAATTCCAGTAGAATAACATCACTGTACAAAAAATAATTTTCAAGAATTTAACATGAAAAAGGAGGTAAGCAGAAAAATACTTTTAGACTGTTTTTTTTTGCCATCACAAAATCACTTCCAGTACACTTTATTGTGCATAATCATTTCAAGTTTTAATTCCAAGTCTAGCAAACTAAATGGAACACCTGTTTTTTTTCAAGATGTTTTGATACAAAAATAACACAAGAAAACTTTTATAAAAATTTGAATACATGTAGCTAATATTTTTTTTTTAAGTAATAACTCATGTCTCTTAAAACGGTGAAACTTCATTTTATTCTTTGAAAGATTATTTTAACACGTATAAAATTACTCTTAGACAATTGTGAGATAAACAGTTTAGCTACTTAAACAGTTTAGCGTTTCCTCTCTTCTTAATTCAGAATGTGTTTGTTTACATTCTCGCGGGCTTATCTCACAAAGTTAGTAATTTACAAAACAACAAGTACTATTGACAGTCATGGCAGTGACCATGAGACTACTTGATATCTCTAGAACCAAGGCTCACAAATATAAAAAATGTAACACAGTCTAAATTCACACTATATATAATGAACATTTTAAGCACTTGTTATCAATTGCTAGTTCTCATTTAAGCTGATTTGTAACCCCTTTAACAATGTGCTTCCCATAAAATATGTAACAGAACTTATTTATATGAGTTATGTGGTGAGTGGAGTTTGTCGCTTAAGCACATAATACACCTTTTCAGAGTTGAGTAAGAATAACATACCCTTATTTTATCCAACTCAAGTTATCGGTACAACTAGTTGCACCGTACTAATCATCTTAAAACCAATTTAGAAGACAAATTCAATATTAAAACTGAAAACGGTCTTTCCTTTTTACCAAAAATACCAACTGCTGTGGGCTGGCAAACGTGTTTGTTGTTTTCTTCACTTTCTGTGCAGTAACTTTGAGCAGATTTTTCTCATAGCCGCACAGCATTGTCTTTTGAAACGACTACTTTGTGTATTACTATATATCATAATAACTGTGAAAACGTGTATTAAGCCGGTATATGCTATTAGATAAAAAACTACATAGTTAGTTATCTAGCTAGCTATATATATATATATATATTTTTTCTTAATGGTTATACAGAACTGACACAAGCAGTGTTGCTACAGTTTGTGAAAACAGCAAATTCAGCTTTCAAAAGCTAATTATTTAGGCTTTTTACTGAACTAGCCGAGTATTTTCTAGCCTAAAACTTAACCATGTTAGTTGATCTCTCTCTGTTTATGATCCCCAGCTTAGATACCAAGCTATCCATTCCGGAAAATATATTTAGTGAAAACGTTTCTGCTCTTAGCAGTGTAACGAAAATAATTAATTTCATTCTTACATTCCCAAACACAGCTGCCACCAGCCAGCGAGTCTCAAGTGACCAAAAAAACAATCCGCGCTTTGTAAGATTCCTAACAGGGCGAGGTAATCATACAAAACACACCAGCCTATCCAACAAATTCTAATACCTACAAGGTAGTTTGATTGCCAGCTTGGACTTTTAGAATTTTTCGCGCACTTTTATTTGGCGCATTCTCAATTTCCCGCCACAACAGTAGCGTAGTCCTTTTCTCGCCGGGCGTTCATTTGTGTAGTTCGTGTTATTCACAGAATTAGTAGTTACTAAAGTAATTTTCAGACTATATACTCCTGTCACTATTATATATCTGTAATTCTTTACAATATTATCCAGTTTCCACAATTCTAAACGTCATAATTAATTAGCTTCATGCTTTATGTGCTTTTCATGGGCGTAGCCGTCGGTACTCTGCCCTATATTCTTTCCTGTTTTTAGATTGGGTGTCCCTACTTTTTTGTGGGGAATTCGCAGATAGAGAATATAAGGTTGTGTGGGTAAAGGTTGACCCAAGAAACTATCAGACGCACAAACCTCAATTTTTCCCAAACACAAAAAGATGTTTCAACGACCTCTAACACTAGTCTGATTTGTACGTTTGGAAGGCAACCTCGTCCCCAGGGCATCTTGTATCTTTTCTGACCCCGGGACGGCGAAAATCAATAAGCGCAGCGCCGATGAGAGACAAAAAGCTCTGGGAACGAAGTTGGTTTGGAAGGCGCATTAAAAAAACGTCTAGAAAGGCAGAGGTGAGACGTTAATAGACGTCTTAAATGGGATTGCCACAGACGTCTAAAAGATCACTAAAAACTAGTCTGATTTGACCGTTTACAATACGCATTTAAAAGGCGTCTTAAAGAAATAGTGAAGAGACGTTTTATAGACGTCTTAAATGTTTTTGGCTATCTATGTAAAAGACGCCCTGGAAAAGGCTGGGCCGAAAAAGAAATGAAATGTTCATCCTATTAAATTTTGTTATATATTACATTTTACTATATTTTATTATGTATATACATATTACATTTATCAAATCTTTTTCGAAATGCTTTCAGCAGCAAATTCAATAACAAATTTACATTAACACTTTTTAGAATTATATCTGCAAAGTAACAATGTCTAACACAATAAACGTAAAATATACAGTGGAATCTCTCTAGCTACGACTACTCTCTATCTCGAAGTAAAGTCTTGGTCCATTTGTGGTCCTCCTAAGGTATTTTCCTTTCTTTATCTCGAACTTTCTCTATCTCGAACAAATTTTTGGTCCCTTGCGAGTTTGAGATAGAGAGATTCCACTGTATACATATTTTCTTTACTTGACATATTATCTTAAGTCAGAAAAAATTACGAGTTAAAAATGTACAATAAACAAGAATAAAATGATTTTTGCGAGCTCCAACTTTGTATAAAACCTCTGGGTTAACCATGCTGAAAGGGTGTGGATATATTGTATGAATACTATACAATTCATTGTACGAATTAGTAAACAATTCTGCACAAATATATACAAGGATATAAAAAATTAATGTTTGTTTCAATAATATTTAAATATGTACATAACAATATGGTTAAAAGTTATGTTCTTAAATATGTAAATAAAAATATGGCTAACATCCAACAGTAAAATGGTTGAGTGTAAATATTTTTTTTCAATATATTTCAGAGGGAAATTGTTCAAATAAGTCCTAGTGTTGTATGTAAACAAATTAAATGGATGCCATATGCTGATTCTGAAGTATGCTGGTGAAACGTAACAAAAGCACAGGTTCAATAAAAGCTAGGAAATTTTTTTCAGCCTTTCAAGTTGTAGTCATGTTAATACATATTCAGGCTAAAAAAGTTTATCTGGAGGACAGAAAAGTTTTAAATACATAAATTTATTAGCATAGCTCTTTCTCTTCAATATGAAAATTTTCTACAGGTAAAGAATACACTTGCAAAACATCAGGCAGAATTTTGCATATAAAAATGTATAAAACATATATATATATATATATATTTTACCCTAGACATACAAAAATACAATTGCCACATTTAGCCTTTCCTCCAAACTTAACACAGAGATTACAATTCTTTATATCTGCTGCAATTGCCACTTAGTTGTTTGCCATGACACTAAAATGAAATAATTTACATTAAATAATATTTAACAAACAAAATGTGAAATCAGGTCCACATATAATATAGTTAGTTTGGCAACAGAATATCAAATACCATATGATCTGCTTTTACTATTATACTAGTCGATGAGGCCTTTGGAAAAATCCATTTAGACAGGACAACAATGGAAAAGAAAAACATCACTTGAATTTCAATGACGTTTTAGCAAATTCTGTTAGTATAAAAAAAATTATTTTGGAAATTTGTTTAGACGTTGCCTATATCATGTAGAGCTTTATATGCTGATTAAAAAAATGTACAGGATCATGTATACTTTAAGGGATTAGAGGTTTAAAAGGTTTTTAATAACATCATCAACCAGTCAACTTCTAAATGAAATCAGGCAACCAGGCTTCGGAAAATTACATGACCGATATTATCAACTTCTTTCCAAATTATTTGAAGCCATACACCTTTTTCAATGTTTACACTTTTCGCGGTAAGCCCGTTCGGCTTTAACAATTTCGTTGCAGGCAAAAAGATGCGGTTGCTAGGTTAATTGATGTCTTTTCTTAGTCTGTTTCTTCGCACAAAGGTATCATTACGACTTTATATGAATAGTAGTATATCAGAAGTTATCCATCTACACTGGATGATAGTTAAAAGCCTGAAAAATGTTTCCATAGAAAGAAATGGGCTAAAAAAAGACCTTTTTCTGCACCTTTCTGCCTGCGACACAGTTGTTAGAGCCAGAAGGGCTTACCGCGGAAAATGTAAACATTTAAAAAGGTGTATGGCTTCATTGATTAACGTTGTGATTAACATCACAAATTTAACATTTGATATGTAATTTTTTATCTACATTAAAAGAAAATGAACACATCCACTTTGCCTGTTACAGACAGACACACACAGTCTCCGTATTACATATATATCAAGTTAAAGGTAATATATAATACACATGTTCACAGTTATTATATGTAGTAATACACAAAGTAGTAGTTTCAAATGACAATATGGCCCAGATAACAACACAACAAACACGTTTGCCAGCCTGGGTAATTTTGGTAAAAAAGAAAGGTCGTTTTGTACAGTGCAACTAGTTGTACAGATAACTTGAGTTGGATAAAATAAGGGTAGGTAATTTTTACTCAACTGTGAAAAGGTGTATTCATCACTTTTACTTTACTCCCACAAAACCTACTAGCTAGCTAGCTAGGTAAACAAAAACACAGAAATCATCTTGCATTAAGAAAATACATACAAAAGATAGATAAATATCCAAATTTGCATGTAAAGTACACACATATAATGTCCAAATTCTTACCCATCAGTTGCCAGCTAATGAACTTGAAATGTATGTGCAGGCACCGTGGGGGCTTGTTGTGATAAAAACTTCGTTAACTGTCGCGCCTTTTTCTCCTGCCTTGGCCACACTAGCCATGCAACATTTATAATTACTTTTTATATAATGCTCCAGGTGAGACTAACCGAAATTAAAACTTTGCCCTCCATCAACATCTTTATTTGTGTCTCTCCTTCAACGAGATTAATTTTTAGAACGAAAATCCTTAACTGCCCTGGGAACATGAATGGACATATTGAACGAGTTATCTAAGTTGTGTTTTTCTGTGAAAGGATGAAATTTAAATAAAGGGGAAGTCAGGCACTAAACAATTTTATTAACATCAGTAAATTAAATGTGTAGTAAAATATCTTAAAGACGCAAGTTGTAGCCGTGTAAGAAAGGATTACATGTAGACTCATTTTTGACGTCTTAAAAAAACTTTACTAAACTAAACGTCTAGTAAGATGTCTTAGACATCTTAAAGCGCGAGTTGTAGCCGTCTTTGCAAAGATGACATTTAGATGCATTTACGGAGTCTTCAAAGAACGGTCCGAAACACGGTCAGGAATAGATGTATTTCAGACGTCTAAAAGAACTTTGTAACTTTGTACTTTATTAAGCGTTTTTTAGATCTAAGGCGCCTTATTAATGCCTCGTTCCTTTTTTCTAGATGTAATTTAGACCTAAACTAGACGTCTGAAAGACGCATTGCACCAACTGGGTTAAGCTAAATTCACACTAAAAACGCAGTCCCTTGCGGCGCGGCACATCGCCGCATGAGTTTTGAATTTTTTGTTCACAACAAATATTAAAATACTTTGCTTTATTTTTGTATACAATACAAGGAAACGGGTTACACCAGAATAACAATGAAAAATGCTCATTTTAGCATGCGGCAGCGCTAAACGCTGCAGCAAGTTTGCATTCGATCCAAACTTGCCGCAGCGTCATGCGGCAAACCGAAAGTAATTATACGCCATTTAGCGGCTACTATATACGGTGAAAACGCGCTGCAATGCATAACATTTTTTTCAGTGTGAATTTAGCATTATACCCATTTTTGCTCGGATAGTGTAATTCATCCATAATAAAATCCAAAATATTTGACCTGGTGCTGGCGGTCGGTCATTATTATATGTATGCTTACAAAAAATAGGTTACATCTATATTATTCCTTTTCAAGTTGTTTGTTGCCCATGCTTAGCAGATTTGGTTAACAGTATAACGTGCGGTGACTAGCGAGGTGAAACAGGAAAGAGAAAAAGGTGTTTTTTTCATTTTGCTAAAACATCTTAGTCACGTAAATGGATGGGAAATTATAATTGGTAGCTATTGCACCTGCAATAGTGACATATTGATTGGTAGAGAGTAACTAGGGCAATATACACACAAAAATGAAGGTTTCACCGTTAAAGGATAAAGGTATTCGGAAATCTTACTCCTGGCATACGGACTGTAGAGACATGGGTCCACGGGAAGCAATGATGAAACATCTATTGGTTAGGGTGACGGCATTTGCAGAAGCGCCGGATTATGTATAAACTTGACGATTCGAATATAATAACTTTTGACCGAGCTCAATTTGAATGATAAAGTAGTTCATTGTTAATTAATTCAGCAATAAATACATATTAGCATTTGAATATTTCAGTATTTAGGCCTTCAAAGTTTACTGCCTTGTTGAATTTTTTTTTAAATGCTGATGGTGCATGGTTTGAGAACAGCTGATCTGAAAAAGAAAGTACGTTTTTAAAATGAGAAACGAGAATACAATTTTACCATAGGCTGCAATAAAACCAGGTTGTTTAAATATTGTCTCTTTAACCTCTCTTTGCCTCTTTGATTTGAAAAGGGAATTTATTAAAAGGATACAAAAAAATGCCATGGGGAATGCACAAGGTATATTACATATATAAATATTTGTCTCTTTAATAATAACCGTATTCCGTCTGTCCGTTCGTGCGTCTATTGTTTTTTTTGTTACGGAAACACGAATTGCGATATATATAGGACGGGCGACCCCGTGGATTTGTTCCACGGGCTAACGACTAGTCCCTTTAATAATAGCCGTATTCCGTCTGTCTGTGTTTCCGCGAAAGCCTCATCCTGTTACGGAAAAACGAAATGCGATATATAAAGGACTGTAAAACTCGTGGATCTTTCCACGGGCTACCGACTAGTCTCTTTAATAATAGCCGTCGTCTGTTTGTTCGTGCGTCTGTTTGTCCTTCTGTTACGGAAACACGAAAAGCGATATATAAAGGACGGGTAACCCCGTGGATATTTCCACGGGTTAATGACTAGTATAAATACCCGTATACGTCTGTCTGTCTGTCACGCAAAATGGTACCGCAAGTAGCGATGCGCACGCAATGCGGTATAAAAATATATTTGATATATATATATATGATATATATATTTGATAAATCGATGGTCCTTTTCGTGAGGTTTTTAAATATCAAGTTTTTTCTACAAAATCTTAGAAAAATATTTTGTGATACTTTGGATGAGTTCAAGAAAGATTTTCAAGCAAATTAGGCCCTCAAGGAGAACTAATTATTAGCCAGTAATAGAATAGTTAGCCGTTTTGAATGGCAGGGTAGCTTAGTGGTTATAACTCTGGCATTTTGTGTGGGCGAACGGGTTTCGATTCGCCTTGGCGCAATTTCTCTCTGTGAGGGAAACTGGGGAGAAGGAACACTGCGTGGTTTGTTTGATGTTGCAGAGAGTTGTCTGGTAGAGCGCGGACCCTAATTGGGTCTGCGTAGCTCAAAAGGAGAACTTTTGTAGCTAACAATAATGTTTCTACTTGTGATCGTTCTTTTCTCACCAGCATGCGAACTAATATTTATATTGAGATAAACACACTCCACTCAGGGGAAGTTCCACAAATATGAAGAGAGTAAGACTTAAAGTTATTTACCTTCATTCACAGCGTCCATTGTTTCTTTTTCATCTGGACGACGAGAAGTTACCTTCTTACTTCTAGGATGAAAAATGCTTCGAAAATAAAAAAAAAAACAGTCGCAAAACATATTTTACTGGTTTTTACTTGTGACGTCCCCCTTAAAATATAATGATAGGAATAATAATATATGGTATTATTGCGAAAACGTAGTACTCATTTCTTGCATCACTTACGTACTACCTGTGAATATTGTTATTATTAAAACACATTTATTTGTGTCATTCTTAAAAATTAGTTATAATCTCTTCCCCGATTTTTTTCGCGAAAAGTGAAATACTAGGTTAGAATGAAACTAATAGTTATTGAATTCATTATCCACACCTGATATAAGTTCAAATGTAAGAAAAGTTTTTTTGAGGTTGGAGTTCCTCTATAAGCTCAGGGGACATATTCGCAATTGCATGATTTTGATTTCTGTTTTCCACGAAAGTTTCTTCCATAAAACATTCCAATATTCTCATACAAGTAGATACGTGTGTTTAACATGATGCAAAAATACACAAAGTTTGCTTGTTTTCTTTCCTCCAGGCTGTGACTGTAAATACCGAACCAGACCACAATTCGGCTTTACTAAGGAAATGTTTTTTCCTTTTAAAACGAATGCTCAAACTCGAAAAAAAGGAAAAAAAGGTATAAAAATGTTTATCGGCTATTTAGACATATAAAATACAAAGCTTCCGTGCATCTGTATGTGACTCCAGCAAGATATATTAACTGTACGTTTGAGTACAATAATTTTGTAGTACAATAATTTTGTAATAAAACCGCAACATGCAATTTTTTCTCGGATTGCTCACCAAATGTTTCATTTTTGTGCATATAAATCACATAAAAAACCCCGCAGCGTGCCATTTTTGACTTCTTTCCTCCGAATGCTGCAATTTTTTTACATAAAAATTTAAAATTCTGATATAAAACCGTAATTTTTCTCTGATTATCCACCAAATGCTTCATTTTTGTGCATATAATTGTCGACGACGATTCTGTAATAAAGTTACAACATCCAATTTGTCGTTTATTATCCATCAAACGCTTCTTTTTTGTGCATATAAATCACATATTTTTGTGACAAAACTGGAGCGTGCCATTTATGACCTATTTTCGTGCATATAAATTTTGAAATTCTGATATAAAACCGCAATTCTTCTTTCATTACCCTCCAAACGTTGCATTTTTCTGCATATAAGTTTTTTTAAAAAAAACGCAGCGTGCCATATTTGACTTTATGTCTACCGAATGCGGCAGTGTTGTACATATAATTTTCGACAATTCTGTAATACAACAACGCCATGCAATTTTCTACTTATAGTTCACCAAATGACTCATTTTTGTACATACAAATCTTATAATTTTGAAAAAGAAATGCAACATGCTATTTTTCCCTCATTGTGTAGACAAATGCTCCTTTTGTGCGTATATAACTTCAGATATTGTGTAATGAAAGGGCAATATTTTACTTATTGTCCAGCAAATACAGCACTTTTGTGGATATAAATCTTATAATGTTGGATAAAGTGCAGCGTGCAATTCTTCTATTATTGTCCCCTAGATGTCGCAGTTTTTTGCATCTGCGTTTCATTTGTGACCTATTGTCTACCATATGCTGCATTTTTGTATATTGAAATATTAAAATTATGATATAAAACCGCAATGTTTCTCTGATTGTCCACCAAATGCTCCATTTTTGCGCATACAATTTTGACTTTTCTGCAATATTTTACTTATTGTCCAGTAAAAGGAAAACTTTTGTGAATATAAATCTTAAAATTTCGGATAAAACCGCAACGTGCAATTCTTTTATTATTGGCTACCAAATGTCGCTTTTTTGCGCCTATAAATCATATACGTTAGTAAGAAAACTGCAAAGTGCCTTTTTTCACCTATTGTCTACGAAATGTTGCACTTTTGTATAATGAAATGTTAAAATTATGATATAAAACTGCAATTTTTCTCTGATTGTCCACCAAATGCTCCATTTTTGCACATATAATTTGGACTTTTCTGCAATTTTTTACTTATTGTCCACCAAATGCTTCATTTTTGTACTTACAGATCTTATAATTTTGAAACATAGCTGTAATTTGAATTTTCACTTAGTGTCCACCAAATGCTCCTTTTTTGCGTATATAACTTCTGACTTTGTGTAATGAAACGGCAATATTTTACTTATTGTCCAGTAAAAGCAAAAATTTTGTACATATAAGTCTTAAAATTTTGGATAAAACCGCAACCTGCAATTCTTCTATTATTGTCTACCAAATGTCGCTTTTTCGCGCCTATAAATCATATACGTTATTAAGAAAACTGCAACGTGCCTTGTTTGACCCATTGTCAACGAAATGCTGCATTTTTGTATATAATGTGGAAATGCTGATACAAAATTGCAATTTCTTTCTGATTCTCCACCAAATGCTCCATTTTTGTACATATAAATCTTAAATTTTTCACTTATTGCCTACCAACTGCTCCGTTTTTGCGTACATAACTTCTGACATTGAGTAATGAAGCGGCATTATTTTACTTTTTGCCCAGTAAATGCAGCACTTTTGTGGATATAATTCTTAAAATGTTGGATAAAGTGCAGCGTGCAATTCTTCTATTCTTGTCCACCAGATGCCGCAGTTTTTTGCATATGAGTTTCATTTGTGACCTATCATCTACCATATGCTGCATTTTTGTATATTGAAATATTAAAATTATGATATAAAACCGAAATATTTCTTTGATTGTCGACCAAAGACTCCGTATTTGCGCATATAATTTGGACTTTTCTGCATTTTTTTATTTATTGTCTACCAAATGCTTCAATTTTGTACTTACAGATCTTATAATTTTGAAACATAGCTGCAATTTGAATTTTCACTTACTGTCTACCAAATGCTCCTTTTTTGGGTATATAATTTGGAATTTTCTGCAGTTTTTCACCTATTGTCCACCAAATGCTTCATATTTGTACTTACAGATCTTATAACTTTGAAACATAGCTACAATTTGAATTTTTCACGTACTGTCTACCAAATGCTCCTTTTTTGCGTATATAACTTCTGACTTTTTGTAATGAAACTGCAATATTTTACTTATTGTCCAGCAAATACAGTACTTTTGTGGATATAAACCTTAAAATGTTGGATAAAACCTCATTGTGCAATTCTTCTATTATTGTCCACCAAATGTCCCATTTTTTTGCATATACGTGCCATTTGTGACCTATTGCCTACCAAATGCTGCATTTATGTATATCGAAATGTTAAAATTATGATATAAACCGCAATTTTTCACTGATTGTCTACCAAATGCTCCTTTTTTGCGTATATAACTTCTGACTTTATGTAATGAAACGGCAATATTTTACTTATTGTCCAGTAAAAGGAAAACTTTTGTGGATATAAATCTTAAAATTTTGGATAAAACCGCAACGTGCAATTCTTCTATTATTGTCTACCAAATGTCGCTTTTTTGCGCCTATAAATCATATACGTTAGTAAGAAAACTGCAACGTGCCTTTTTTGACCTATTGCCTACGAAATGTTGCACTTTTGTATATTGAAATGTTAAAATTATGATATAAAACTGCAATTTTTCTCTGATTGTCCACCAAATGCTTCATTTTTGCGTATATAACTTCTGACTTTTCTGCAATTTTTTACTTATTGTCTACCAAATGCTTCAATTTTATACTTACAGATGTTATAATTTTGAAACATAGCTACAATTTGAATTTTTCATGTACTGTCTACCAAATGCTCCTTTTTTGCGTATATAACTTCTGACTTTTTGTAATGAAACTGCAATATTTTACTTATTGTCCAGCAAATACAGTACTTTTGTGGATATAAATCTTTTAATGTTGGATAAAGTGCAGCGTGCAATTCTTCTATTATTATCCCCTAGATGTCGCAGTTTTTTGCATCTGCGTTTCATTTGTGACCTATTGTCTACCATATGCTGCATTTTTGTATATTGAAATATTAAAATTATGATATAAAACCGCAATGTTTCTCTGATTGTCCACCAAATGCTCCATTTTTGCGCATACAATTTGGACTTTTCTGCAATTTTTTACTTATTGTCCACCAAATGCTTCATTTTTGTACTTACAGATCTTATAATTTTGAAACATAGCTACAATTTGAATTTTTCACGTACTGTCTACCAAATGCTCCTTTTTTGCGTATATCACTTCTGACTTTGTGTAATGAAACGGCAATATTTTACTTATTGTCCAGTAAATGCAAAACTTTTGTACATATAAATCTTAAAATTTTGGATAAAACCGCAACGTGCAATTCTTCTATTATTGTCTACCAAATGTCGCTTTTTTGCGCCTATAAATCATATACGTTATTAAGAAAACTGCAACGTGCCTTGTTTGACCCATTGTCAACGAAATGCTGCATTTTTGTATATAATGTGGAAATGCTGATACAAAATTGCAATTTCTTTCTGATTCTCCACCAAATGCTCCATTTTTGTACATATAAATCTTAAATTTTTCACTTATTGCCTACCAACTGCTCCGTTTTTGCGTACATAACTTCTGACATTGTGTAATGAAGCGGCAATATTTTACTTATTGCCCAGTAAATGCAGCACTTTTGTGGATATAAATCTTAAAATGTTGGATAAAGTGCAGCGGGCAATTCTTCTATTCTTGTCCACCAGATGTCGCAGTTTTTTGCATATGAGTTTCATTTGTGACCTATTATCTACCATATGCTGCATTTTTGTATATTGAAATATTAAAATTATGATATAAAACCGAAATATTTCTTTGATTGTCCACCAAAGGCTCCATATTTGCGCATATAATTTGGACTTTTCTGCATTTTTTTATTTATTGTCTACCAAATGCTTCAATTTTGTACTTACAGATCTTATAATTTTGAAACATAGCTACAATTTGAATTTTTCACGTACTGTCTACCAAATGCTACTTTTTTGCGCATATAACTTCTGACTTTTTGTAATGAAACTGCAATATTTTACTTATTGTCCAGCAAATACAGTACTTTTGTGGATATAAACCTTAAAATGTTGGATAAAACCTCATTGTGCAATTCTTCTATTATTGTCCACCAAATGTCCCAATTTTTTGCATATACGTGCCATTTGTGACCTATTGCCTACCAAATGCTGCATTTATGTATATCGAAATGTTAAAATTGTGATATAAACCGCAATTTTTCACTGATTGTCTACCAAATGCTCCTTTTTTGCGTATATAACTTCTGACTTTATGTAATGAAACGGCAATATTTTACTTATTGTCCAGTTAAAGGAAAACTTTTGTGAATATAAATCTTAAAATTTTGGATAAAACCGCAACGTGCAATTCTTCTATTATTATCCCCTAGATGTCGCAGTTTTTTGCATCTGCGTTTCATTTGTGACCTATTGTCTACCATATGCTGCATTTTTGTATATTGAAATATTAAAATTATGATATAAAACCGCAATGTTTCTCTGATTGTCCACCAAATGCTCCATTTTTGCGCTTACAATTTGGACTTTTCTGCAATTTTTTACTTATTGTCCACCAAATGCTTCATTTTTGTACTTACAGATCTTATAATTTTGAAACATAGCTACAATTTGAATTTTTCACGTACTGTCTACCAAATGCTCCTTTTTTGCGTATATCACTTCTGACTTTGTGTAATGAAACGGCAATATTTTACTTATTGTCCAGTAAAAGGAAAACTTTTGTGGATAAAAATCTTAAAATTTTGGTTAAAACCGCAACGTGCAATTCTTCTATTATTGTCTACCAAATGTCGCTTTTTTGCGCCTATAAATCATGTACGTTAGTAAGAAAATTGCAACGTGCCCTTTTTGACCTATTGTCTACTAAATGATGCATTTTTGTATATTAAAATGTTAAAATTATGATATAAAACCGCAATTTTTCTCTGATTGTCCACCAAATGCTCCATTTTTGCGTATATAACTTCTGACTTTTCTGCAATTTTTTACTTATTGTCCAGTAAAAGGAAAACTTTTGTGGATATAAATCTTAAAATTTTGGTTAAAACCGCAACGTGCAATTCTTCTATTATTGTCTACCAAATGTCGCTTTTTTGCGCCTATAAATCATGTACGTTAGTAAGAAAATTGCAACGTGCCCTTTTTGACCTATTGTCTACTAAATGATGCATTTTTGTATATTGAAATGTTAAAATTATGATATAAAACCGCAATTTTTCTCTGATTGTCCACCAAATGCTCCATTTTTGCGTATATAACTTCTGACTTTTCTGCAATTTTTTACTTATTGTCCAGTAAAAGGAAAACTTTTGTGGATATAAATCTTAAAATTTTGGTTAAAACCGCAACGTGCAATTCTTCTATTATTGTCTACCAAATGTCGCTTTTTTGCGCCTATAAATCATGTACGTTAGTAAGAAAATTGCAACGTGCCCTTTTTGACCTATTGTCTACTAAATGATGCATTTTTGTATATTGAAATGTTAAAATTATGATATAAAACCGCAATTTTTCACTTACTGTCCACCAAATGCTCCATTTTTTGCGCATATAATTTGGACTTTTCTGCAATTTTTTACTTATTGTCTACCAAATGCTTCATTTTTGTACTTACAGATGTTATAATTTTGAAAGATAGCCGCAATTTGAATTTTTCATGTACTGTCTACCAAATGCTCCTTTTTTGCGTATATAACTTCTGACTTTTTGTAATGAAACTGCAATATTTTACTTATTGTCCAGCAAATACAGTACTTTTGTGGATATAAATCTTTTAATGTTGGATAAAGTGTACCGTGCAATTCTTCTATTATTATCCCCTAGATGTCGCAGTTTTTTGCATCTGCGTTTCATTTGTGACCTATTGTCTTCCATATGCTGCATTTTTGTATATTGAAATATTAAAATTATGATATAAAACCGCAATGTTTCTCTGATTGTCCACTAAATGCTCCATTTTTGCGCATACAATTTGGACTTTTCTGCAATTTTTTACTTATTGTCCACCAAATGCTTCATTTTTGTACTTACAGATCTTATAATTTTGAAACATAGCTACAATTTGAATTTTTCACGTACTGTCTACCAAATGCTCATTTTTTGCATATATAACTTCTGACTTTGTGTAATGAAACGGCAATATTTTACTTATTGTCCAGTAAAAGGAAAACTTTTGTGGATATAAATCTTAAAATTTTGGATAAAACCGCAACGTGCAATTCTTCTATTATTGTCTACCAAATGTCGCTTTTTTGCGCCTATAAATCATGTACGTTAGTAAGAAAATTGCAACGTGCCTTTTTTGACCTATTGTCTACTAAATGATGCATTTTTGTATATTGAAATGTTAAAATTATGATATAAAACCGCAATTTTTCTCTGATTGTCCACCAAATGCTCCTTTTTTGCGCAGATAATTTGGACTTTTCTGCAATTTTTTACTTATTGTCTACCAAATGCTTCATTTTTGTACTTACAGATGTTATAATTTTGAAACATAGCCGCAATTTGAATTTTTCATGTACTGTCTACCAAATGCTCCTTTTTTGCGTATATAACTTCTGACTTTTTGTAATGAAACTGCAATATTTTACTTATTGTCCAGCAAATACAATACTTTTGTGGATATAAATCTTATAATGTTGGATAAAGTGCAGCGTGCAATTCTTCTATTATTATCCCCTAGATGTCGCAGTTTTTTGCATCTGCGTTTCATTTGTGACCTATTGTCTACCATATGCTGCATTTTTGTATATTGAAATATTAAAATTATGATATAAAACCGCAATGTTTCTCTGATTGTCCACCAAATGCTCCATTTTTGCGCATACAATTTGGACTTTTCTGCAATTTTTTACTTATTGTCCACCAAATGCTTCATTTTTGTACTTACAGATCTTATAATTTTGAAACATAGCTACAATTTGAATTTTTCACGTACTGTCTACCAAATGCTCATTTTTTGCATATATAACTTCTGACTTTGTGTAATGAAACGGCAATATTTTACTTATTGTCCAGTAAAAGGAAAACTTTTGTGGATATAAATCTTAAAATTTTGGATAAAACCGCAACGTGCAATTCTTCTATTATTGTCTACCAAATGTCGCTTTTTTGCGCCTATAAATCATGTACGTTAGTAAGAAAATTGCAACGTGCCTTTTTTGACCTATTGTCTACTAAATGATGCATTTTTGTATATTGAAATGTTAAAATTATGATATAAAACCGCAATTTTTCTCTGATTGTCCACCAAATGCTCCATTTTTGCACATATAATTTGGACTTTTCTGCAATTTTTTACTTATTGTCCACCAAATGCTTCATTTTTGTACTTACAGATCTTATAATTTTGAAACATAGCTACAATTTGAATTTTTCACGTACTGGGTACCAAATGCTCCTTTTTTGCGTATATAACTTCTGACTTTTTGTAATGAAACTGCAATATTTTACTTATTGTCCAGCAAATACAGTACTTTTGTGGATATAAATCTTTTAATGTTGGATAAAGTGTACCGTGCAATTCTTCTATTATTATCCCCTAGATGTCGCAGTTTTTTGCATCTGCGTTTCATTTGTGACCTATTGTCTTCCATATGCTGCATTTTTGTATATTGAAATATTAAAATTATGATATAAAACCGCAATGTTTCTCTGATTGTCCACTAAATGCTCCATTTTTGCGCATACAATTTGGACTTTTCTGCAATTTTTTACTTATTGTCCACCAAATGCTTCATTTTTGTACTTACAGATCTTATAATTTTGAAACATAGCTACAATTTGAATTTTTCACGTACTGTCTACCAAATGCTCATTTTTTGCATATATAACTTCTGACTTTGTGTAATGAAACGGCAATATTTTACTTATTGTCCAGTAAAAGGAAAACTTTTGTGGATATAAATCTTAAAATTTTGGATAAAACCGCAACGTGCAATTCTTCTATTATTGTCTACCAAATGTCGCTTTTTTGCGCCTATAAATCATGTACGTTAGTAAGAAAATTGCAACGTGCCTTTTTTGACCTATTGTCTACTAAATGATGCATTTTTGTATATTGAAATGTTAAAATTATGATATAAAACCGCAATTTTTCTTTGATTGTCGACCAAATGCTCCATTTTTGCGCATATAATTTGGACTTTTCTGCAATTTTTTACTTATTGTCTACCAAATGCTTCATTTTTGTACTTACAGATGTTATAATTTTGAAACATAGCCGCAATTTGAATTTTTCATGTACTGTCTACCAAATGCTCCTTTTTTGCGTATATAACTTCTGACTTTTTGTAATGAAACTGCAATATTTTACTTATTGTCCAGCAAATACAATACTTTTGTGGATATAAATCTTATAATGTTGGATAAAGTGCAGCGTGCAATTCTTCTATTATTATCCCCTAGATGTCGCAGTTTTTTGCATCTGCGTTTCATTTGTGACCTATTGTCTACCATATGCTGCATTTTTGTATATTGAAATATTAAAATTATGATATAAAACCGCAATGTTTCTCTGATTGTCCACCAAATGCTCCATTTTTGCGCATACAATTTGGACTTTTCTGCAATTTTTTACTTATTGTCCACCAAATGCTTCATTTTTGTACTTACAGATCTTATAATTTTGAAACATAGCTACAATTTGAATTTTTCAACGTACTGTCTACCAAATGCTCATTTTTTGCATATATAACTTCTGACTTTGTGTAATGAAACGGCAATATTTTACTTATTGTCCAGTAAAAGGAAAACTTTTGTGGATATAAATCTTAAAATTTTGGATAAAACCGCAACGTGCAATTCTTCTATTATTGTCTACCAAATGTCGCTTTTTTGCGCCTATAAATCATGTACGTTAGTAAGAAAATTGCAACGTGCCTTTTTTGACCTATTGTCTACTAAATGATGCATTTTTGTATATTGAAATGTTAAAATTATGATATAAAACCGCAATTTTTCTCTGATTGTCCACCAAATGCTCCATTTTTGCACATATAATTTGGACTTTTCTGCAATTTTTTACTTATTGTCTACCAAATGCTTCATTTTTGTACTTACAGATGTTATAATTTTGAAACATAGCCGCAATTTGAATTTTTCACGTACTGTCTACCAAATGCTCATTTTTTGCATATATAACTTCTGACTTTGTGTAATGAAACGGCAATATTTTACTTATTGTCCAGTAAAAGGAAAACTTTTGTGGATATAAATCTTAAAATTTTGGATAAAACCGCAACGTGCAATTCTTCTATTATTGTCTACCAAATGTCGCTTTTTTGCGCCTATAAATCATGTACGTTAGTAAGAAAATTGCAACGTGCCTTTTTTGACCTATTGTCTACTAAATGATGCATTTTTGTATATTGAAATGTTAAAATTATGATATAAAACCGCAATTTTTCTTTGATTGTCGACCAAATGCTCCTTTTTTGCGCATATAATTTGGACTTTTCTGCAATTTTTTACTTATTGTCTACCAAATGCTTCATTTTTGTACTTACAGATGTTATAATTTTGAAACATAGCCGCAATTTGAATTTTTCATGTACTGTCTACCAAATGCTCCTTTTTTGCGTATATAACTTCTGACTTTTTGTAATGAAACTGCAATATTTTACTTATTGTCCAGCAAATACAATACTTTTGTGGATATAAATCTTATAATGTTGGATAAAGTGCAGCGTGCAATTCTTCTATTATTATCCCCTAGATGTCGCAGTTTTTTTGCATCTGCGTTTCATTTGTGACCTATTGTCTACCATATGCTGCATTTTTGTATATTGAAATATTAAAATTATGATATAAAACCGCAATGTTTCTCTGATTGTCCACCAAATGCTCCATTTTTGCGCATACAATTTGGACTTTTCTGCAATTTTTTACTTATTGTCCACCAAATGCTTCATTTTTGTACTTACAGATCTTATAATTTTGAAACATAGCTACAATTTGAATTTTTCACGTACTGTCTACCAAATGCTCCTTTTTTGCGTATATCACTTCTGACTTTGTGTAATGAAACGGCAATATTTTACTTATTGTCCAGTAAAAGGAAAACTTTTGTGGATATAAATCTTAAAATTTTGGTTAAAACCGCAACGTGCAATTCTTCTATTATTGTCTACCAAATGTCGCTTTTTTGCGCCTATAAATCATGTACGTTAGTAAGAAAATTGCAACGTGCCTTTTTTGACCTATTGTCTACTAAATGATGCATTTTTGTATATTGAAATGTTAAAATTATGATATAAAACCGCAATTTTTCACTTACTGTCCACCAAATGCTCCATTTTTGCACATATAGTTTGGACTTTTCTGCAATTTTTTACTTATTGTCTACCAAATGCTTCATTTTTGTACTTACAGATGTTATAATTTTGAAACATAGCCGCAATTTGAATTTTTCATGTACTGTCTACCAAATGCTCCTTTTTTGCGTATATAACTTCTGACTTTTTGTAATGAAACTGCAATATTTTACTTATTGTCCAGCAAATACAGTACTTTTGTGGATATAAATCTTAAAATGTTGGATAAAACCTCATTGTGCAATTCTTTTATTACTGTCCACCAAATGTCGCATTTTTTTGCATATACGTGCCATTTGTGACCTATTGTCTACCAAATGCTGCATTATTGTATATTAAAATGTTAAAATTATGATATAAAACCGCAATTTTTCTCTGATTGTCCACGAAATGCTCCTTTTTTGTGCATATAATTTTCGACGAATCTGTAAAAAAACCACGACATGCAATTTGTTACTTATTTTCCACCAAATGCCTTATTTTTGTACATACGAATCTTTTTAATTTTTAAAAAGAAATGCAACATGCTATTTTTCCCTCATTGTCTACTAAATGCTCCTTTTTGCGTTTATAACTTCTGACATTGTGTAATGAAATGGTAATATTTTACTTATTGTCCAGTAAATAATGCAGCACTTTTGTGCATATAATTTGTGATGATTCTGTAATAACGTCAGAACATGCAATTTTTTAGAAATAATAAAATTTTCAAAAATTTTACCATTTTACTTGCATTTTTCTGTGATTGTGTACCAAATGCCACTTTTTTTGTGGGTAAAAATCTAAAATTTTGTATAAAAACCGCCAAATGAAACTTTTTTTACTGATTGCTTACCAAATGCTGTATTTTTGTGCGCATTAATCTTGCAGTTTTCAATGAAATCGCAACATGCTATTCTTTTTTAAGTGTCCACCAAATGCTGCATTTTTGTACATATATATTTAGAAATTTTGATATGAAGCCGCAATTTTTTTCTGCAGCGTGCAATTTTTATTTATCGTCCACCAAATATGTAAACTCTAACATATTTAATAAACCACAATAAAAAACTATCATGACACTAGTGATTTACTCACTTAGACATATTTTCACTCCAAATAAATAAATACAAGAAGTAGATGATAGATGCGTTGACCATTACAAGAACAAGGTACACCAACAGGGACCTATTAAAAAAAGGACCAATATAGAATATAACAATAAAACACAACTGAAACGCATAAGAAGGTCTTATATTTGCAAAACGCCAAGTACACCAGAAATGTGTGAAATAAAAACAGATAGATGTAAGGACTAAGAGCTTACTAAATAAATCACTTTGCATAAACCACACACCACAACTACCATAAACTGAAAATACTTTCTCTTTTACGGCGCTGAGCACGATAAGAAAGCTACTTATTATAATGGACACACTTCGAAACAGAGCGGATGCTCCCTCCAATGTGTTGCCTACGAACGGCAGTAACATTATGGCTTTCTTCGAGATGCCTTCCGTGCATCTAGAAACATGAACTACTACACACGCACAAAGTATAGAAAATTAAACAAGACTATATTTCTTGGCTCTTCGGTGGGGAAACATCAATTTCGAAATAGGGTGTTTGCAACGTTGCCCATAACAATTTCTCATAATTATAATTCGCTCGTACAATTATGGTAGGAAAAGATACCATGTACATCTTCCAATTCAACACAACATCACTAACCTTGAAGAAGCGTTTATAGTTCTAAAATTTTCTTCCTTTTTCTAAAGTTTATAAATAACCTTTTCGCCGTCAAAACCAAAATTAACTCAAAAATGCTGTATGCATCGCTTCTCAAAAGGTGGAAATTCGACAATAACACGCACTTTTCCTTGCCTTATTAAACTTGTTTAAATGGGACGAGCTTGTATTAAAACGCAAATGTGTCCCACAAGAATGGAGATTTTTGTCTCTCTGAGCACCGAAACGGGAGTAGTCGTGTGTTCGAATCTGATCATGGTAACTATATTTTCCTTTTTTTTCCTTGCTCTTATAAATTTCATTTTTTTAAAAGATAACATAAGTGTTCATAAGCATTATTTAACTAACTGGTAAAGTAAAAGTGTTTCCACCAAATTTTACAAAAGTGAATGTAGGCAGAATTATAAGACTTTTATCGACCATCAACTTTCTGCGTTCCTCTTCTGTGCTTAACTTTCAAAGAATTTTCCGTTCAACAAGAAGATCTTACAAATCAATTTTGAAAAATAACTGCATAGTGTGTAACCAATATTATTGCCTATCTGGATAGCATTTCATTTCACTTCATTCATAGCCGATACTTTATTGAAAACAAAAATTTTGAGTTCAGCCTAGATAAAAATGACTGGGAATTTGGAACTTCTCACCATTAATGTTTTATCTTTTATCCATTGTGATGTTCTATTTTTCTGAAAAGAGAAAAATTTGTCATTTAGTTACCATTTGTCTCATCCAGTTTAAGACCGCGCTGAAATATTAATTGTATATTCCAAAAAAGAAGAAAACGATTCAACGCGACAGCAAGATCTCTGTCATTTGTTACTTGTAGCTTGAAGATTCCGTGCGTAGTTTGGTGTATTCCAGTTTTGGCCGACAGGCGGACAAAGCTAATTACTATAGAGAATAATTAAATGGCTTAGCGGTACAAGCCAGATTGAGCGATTTTTATTACGTTTAATTTTGAAAAATTAATATACATTGACCAATTTTTATTTATTTAATCTCTTTGATTTATCGCATCTTTTTATAAATATTTGCCAGAAAATGGTAAAATATTTGAAATCCTCACCAAAATTATTTGAAAAACCGTATTGATACGCTTATATTACCATGTTAAATTTATCAAAAACAAATATTGCAAAAGCAAAGTTCTTAAAAAGAAAAAAGGTCAATGAAAGTATAGTTGTCCTTTTTAAATTGTTTCATATTTTTTTTTCAGGTGTTTATATCTAAGTAACTAAAAAGTATTAAGTTCAGTTCAAGTTGCTTGATTTATTTTGTGGCTAATACAGAATTGAGATTTTCGAAGCTGGTTAAAAGACTTTAGGTTCAGGCATAAATTTTTATAAAGGCATCTTTCTGAGCGAGAAATATTTGTACTTGAAACATTAACGGCAGATTAAGTATTTAAGTAGAGAGCTAAAAATTAAAAGTAGTGACGATGTCCTGTCCCATCTTTCACTTTCCGTTCTTCATTCAAAAACTCGCATAAGGACCAGTGTTAATAGTTGATCCCTTTTCAAACGACCAGCGCACACGCTTCTAGTTAGGTCTCCTAATCCTTCAACGCTCTGGTCTAACTTTGAACGCAGTGATCTGTTTACGAGACGGGACGACCAAGTGTTACTCTAGCTTTTAAAGTGTCTCGGAAGGGTGCATAGCTGATTTTGTATTTAAGCAACTTAAATGTCCGAATATAAAAAATACAACATTATGGGAAAAAATTGGAGTGTAGCTAGCTGCAATAACTTTCTCTGCTTACAAAATAACAATAATTTCCAAAAGCAATTTAAATGCAGGTTCGGTTTTTACAGTTAAGCAAAAAAATAAAGCCTATTCGGCCCGGGTATATTTTGAACATGTTATGACTGAGGAGAGGCTCAATTGAATCCAATTTAGAACACGTATAGTACGTCATAAAAGGAACAAAATAGTATCAAAACTTGCACTTTTTCTGTGACGTTATCAGAAGCTTGAAATTTGTCGAGAATACCAAATAAAAAATTGAAGAAAATCGGAAATTGAATTAACCACGTCCTCGAAATTTACGGAATATTTTCCATTGATGAAATAAAGTTGTGATGTAAGTTCCATGTTCTAACGATTATCCTATCTAAAGTAATTACAATTTCCCGATTATTAAGATTTCATAGAGATTTTCAGGGCTAGCTTCAAGTAATACACAATATCTAAAGTTCTGGAAGGTCTAAGACCTGCTAAAAAATTAATATGTGGGTGCTTAATAGATCAATATAAAAAAACTCAATAATTATTGTAGCAAAAGCGACTTATTACAAAAATCCAGCAGGATGGGATAGAATACGCCCAGTATAAATGTTTAAAAGTGTATATTTCCAAATAGAGGCCCTAAACAAATGACTAGAATGTTAATATTTTTTTTACCGCCACATAATAATAAGACACTGTGTAAGGCGAATTGGTTTCTCATTTATAGGTACCAGGCCTCCATGAAAATGAAAATATATGCCGTGTCTACCAAATGATGACGCATTTGACTTTCGCATATATACAACAACTATTTTTAAAATTAGTATTTCCCAGAAGCCATTAACATAATAGACTCCATTTTTTATGTGTTAACGGAGGACCTTATGGAGAACAAAGTGGCATAAAAGAAAAAAATATTTTTGTCTACCAAATACTAAATATATATATATAAATATTTTGGTGGACACGAAATTGTCTACCAAATGACCGTGTCTACCAAAGGTTGCATTTTTTCGCACAAAATGTCTACCAAATGCGGCTATTACATATATATATATATATATATATATATATATATATATATATGCGTTGAAGGTTATTCTTCTTTCTTCATAAAGTGCTCAATGTTGTTTCAACAGAGCGAATACACAAGTAAAGAAAACAATGGTTTGTATTTTCTAAACTAATAGTTTCATGCCGCCATTTATTTTATTATTACATCTATTTTTACATCTTTTTTACGTCCATTTTTGATACCATTGTATTGTAATTTTTGATACCATTGTATTGCAACTTTTACGGTTAGGTTTTATTACTACTGAAGATTGTCGTCCGTGTGGCGGCATGAAACTATTAGTTTAGAAAATACAAACCATTGTTTTCTTTACTTGTATATATATATATATATATATATATATATATATATATATATATATATATATATATATATATATATATATATATATATATATATATATATATATATATATATATATATATATATATATATATATATATATATATATATATATATATATATAGGAACCATGTAAAATCCTTCAAACACAAGAAATACCAGAATGAAACCGAGTTGTCAAAGTTTATATGGCATTTAAAGGACACTTCTACTCCTTTTGACCTGACATGGACCATCGCTATAAGGGCATTCCCTTACAGATGTGGAACGAGAAGATGCGACCTTTGTCTCTCTGAAAAAGTGTGCATTATCCGTGCTGAACCCAAAGGACTCCTTAACAAACGCACTGAGTTACTTTCAAGATGTCGTCATAGGAATAAATTTATTATAGGAAATTTAAAATAGGCTACATATTTGTATTCCCTATTGTATTATGAGGCTGTATATAAGAACATGTGTTTAGTGTAACCAATAGTTGTAACCTGATGATTGTTAAAAACATGAAACTCAGAGTTGTTACACAGTTGTAATTTGTTGCTTGTTCTCCCACTTTATAAACGCTCTGTTTGCGCATTGAGCACTCTGGAACAGCAAGAACCTCACTACGTATATATATATATATATATATATATATATATATATATATATATATATATATATATATATATGCATCTGATATATGCTGACATAGCCTTTTTACTAACTAGACAGGGGGATCTGGCGTTGAAATGTCTGGTTTAGTCACAAGTAACTGTAACACCCGGCGTTAAACGTTTTGTACACTGTGCCACACATTCATGTGGAGCGCTTTAGTACAAAATGCAGTATATCATAAATTATGTGAAGCACATACAACAGTAAGATGTTTCAGGTGTAATATATTTTTCAAATAATAACTTTTCTTCACAAATACAGTTTAGATGTTGTGTAAAACTTAAAAATTGAATTTCAATCCAGGGTGAGCGCTTAGTATAGGTAAACAATGTCGCACATACATATAGGTTTAATACCCTTTCAAACAAAAAATTAGCACAACTTCTGTTAAATAGAAACACAGGTAACAGCTTGTTGTTAACACGGGGCTGAGTGATTTTTACAGGTATACTGTTTCGCACATACGTTTCGGCATAATACCATCTCCAAAAAACTATCCTAACTTCGGTTCAAACAAACAGACAGTTAACAACCTGTTGTTATCCTACGCACCTAAAACAATTTTACTTTGTGGAAAATTTTGTAACATTTAAAAATAAAAATACAGTTTATAACCTGTTTTTACCCTCTCAAAGCAAAAAAAAACTGCAATATTTTATGGGAAAAGTTTCTGTGAAAGATCAAAAATTAATCGTGACATCTGATAGCCGTAACACATTTTCCAAAAAACCTTTATTGCAACTTCGGTTTAAAAAAACACAGCGGAAACAGCCCGTTGTTACCCTGGCCAGCTTAAAGTCAAACAGCAGTATATGTTTATTTTGCAAACAAGTTTTCATGACAGTAGGATAAAAAGCTCTTATTCCAAACTGCACAAAAACGTCGTTAGAGCCGCAGTGGTGTAAAGAAGGTCAAGTTACAAAAACAGAAATTATTGGGACATTATTTGTATACATATCGTGAAATTAAGTAAGAAATAATGAATACATTTGGAGATTTTCAATACATGTTGACGATTGAACGAGAACCGCTATTCAGAATTTAAAAAGCCTCAGAAATGTCGATGTTGTAAAAATTTCCCGATATATATATATATATATATATATTGAAATAATTTTCACTTCTGTAATTTGAGCCGCACTGATGTATGCTCAGCGGCAGGGTTAAAAAAGTTGATCATAAGTTGGAACGTAACTTACTATTTGCAGAATATGTAACTATAGCTAGCTATGTTCTTTTGCTGACTTTGCTAAACTTTATGGTTCGTGGTTTTTGGTATAAAATTGCCAGAGACAACAAATTTTGTGCACAATTGTAGCTAGAACAAACTATGTGACTGGACATTTCCCAGAGAGTAGAATTATCTCACACACTGTGTAGTATATGTAAAGCTAGCTAGCTATAGCTAAAAAATCTGTCTGAAAGAATTTTTCTATGCTAGCTAGCTAGCTACTTTGCTGATTTTATGCCAGCAAAAATAGCTAACTTTATGCTAGCAATATTGGTAGTTTTATCCCTGCTAAGTATAGTTAATTTTATGCTAGCTTTGTAGCTAGTTTTTTTTAGTAGCTTTATATAGCTAACTATGTTTGCTCCATTCTATAACCAGCTAAAAGTCTTAAAAAGCTAGCTAGCTATATGCTATCTAAGCTCTGTTATCATTCCAGCTCAGTCGGTAGTTTTATGCTAACTAGCCTTACGTGTGACTGAGAATAAGAAAGGGCTCATTACATGTAAAAAAGAATGATATACTAGCTAGCTAAACATACCTTTTCTTCGTTTTCTTGAACAAGCCCTTCCGTCGATATAGCTTAGATTAACGAAAGTTTGAGTTTGAGGCGGTATTTGTCCGAGAAAAGGTCATGTGATATTAGTAAAACTGATTTATGTATCACGTGGCTAAAATGTGTAGGCAGCTTTAGTCTTAACTGGAAACGGCACCATTTACGCTTGATACCATCTTTAAAAAACAACAAAAACTCCATCGCCGTGTCAAAACATGGTTTTCTCGCTTAATCAAATATTCAAGAGAAAATGACCAGATTAAACTACTGGGCCGTCGCGTCGAAAATTGAAGAAATTTGAAAAATTTTGATGTATAGTGGGGGCGAGGTGCGGAAATCCTATATACTCTCCACCGTACTTACTTTTCATGTTATATTTGGCTATTTATATGAGGAAATGAGCTCCGCTACGCTCCGCAAAAAGTACATGATCATATACATTTTCTTGATTAGCCTTTCAAGATCTTTACGATGAAGGCAGGGTACACGATTTTTTTAAAATAAAATTTTACTTTGGCGCGACTTTGCTGACGTTAGTAAAATTTTAAAACCCTTATACCTCCTTAACAGTTCGTCAAAAGCACGTGACTCTATACATTTTCTTGATCAGCTTTTAAAGCTCTACACATCACAAGCAACAGGTTAAAAAAAAATCTTTAAACGATATTATCCATATGCACTGCTGACGTCAGCTAAACTCCCAAAACAATCTGTATTTTATCCATTGTTCTCCTACCTAAGTGGATTTTTTCACTGGCCTTATCGACTAGTTTATTCTAAAATTCAAAATGCTACACTAAGGTGTTAGCTGGCTAGCAAACAAATTCGTGTGCGAAACAGAAATTTTTGGTTTGTTGAACTCACTGCAAATTTCGTAATTTTTACAAAACATTGTTACTCTTTATATTATGTGTTTTACTAAGCATAAGCGTCTCCCCAGTGTAACTATAATAAACTGGGTGTCTTAGTTTCTTTTACTGTAGCTAGCTAATTTTAGCTTCAAGCTCCATAGCCAGCTAAACTATGAGTTATGTTGTTATTCCCTTTTTTAGCTATTTATAGCTTGCTTTAGTAGTCAACATTAGGGGTCTTTTTTGAGCAAGAATTATAATGTAACAAGCCACTTAGTGAACGTGTAGGATAGAGTGAGGACATTTCTATGCACATTAAGTATAATTTTTTACAAGAAGGCCACATGCAATATGAGAAGAAGAACGATCTTTGTAAAATCTAAAGGGTGTGCGTTAATTGGGGATATTTCTATTGTTTTGTTTTTAACATCCGGTTAAACTTTTGTAACCAGCATGTAAATTACCAGGTTATTTTTAAGGGTTGTTAATATTTTTACCAAGGTTGTTCAGGTTTTTGAGGGAAATTTACGTGGGTTTATGTCATTATTGGTTAATTTTTCATGAGAGGATAGTATGGTTGTCCGTTTACAGTATTCGTGTTGCGAACTGCTGTTTTTTGACATTTTGTGAAAACTTTTGTGGAAATAAACCACATGCAATATACTGAATGGACAAATATTTGTAGAATTAGACTTCACTGTAAGCAGTTGTGTAAGATGATGTCTTTTTATATTTTGTGTTATAAACTTTCGTTTGGGAGAACTAATTCGATGTGATGTCAGTTTTGCTGGAAGAAATTTCCACGGTTTCACATTTTTGTAGAGAATTTCACAAAATTTTGCGGGGAATGCTGATGATAAAAAAATACTGAATGTTCTTACTTAAACTGTTTTTTTTTAACATTCTATGTTCAACATTTGTATGGGAGGACCATATGCAAATTTATATACCAAAAGAAATAATTTGTATATATACAATAATATTCTATACCTTCCAAGTTATATTTTGTAATCTAATGGGTGAAGACTGTATGCACTTAAATGATTGATTTTTCTATTGTTGAATTTGACGTGTTTTATACCCATTTTGTGGAAGATTTTATGGGTGGAAAACAACTTGAACATGCCAAATGATCTGATTTTTGTTGATTTCGATTTGCTTCTCAGAAACTATTCTGTTTTACCTTTTAAAACATTCAACCTTAAGTCTAGAACATCTTTTTATTTACACCCTATGTGACTTTTACTTAAAACCATGAAAATTGTCTTCAAAATTGACATGCTGTCAAAAAAATGGATTACTGGCGCCTTGAAAATGACTAAATTTAGAATAGGCTCTTCAGTCATGTGACTAGATGCCGTCAAAGGTTTTTTAATGCAAAAGCATATTAACTTAACTGGTGAAGTACGGGAGTGATCTTTCGACCACTACTAATTAAACTTGTTTTTCGCATAACTATATAAGGTGTGTGTACCTTTAATGATTTTGAATGTCGAAACATCAAGCTTTTTGTCGAGGTGTAAATATGTTTTGTATCGAAAGGTTGAAAAGAAGGAAATTTTTGTTGCTGAAGAAATATAGTCAAATTTTAACCATATTTGGTCCAGGGGTCTAATCACGCGATTATTACTTATAGAGGGAAATTTTCTAAAAACCTGTTTTTGTGTTGTAAAAGGGTAGCTTACAAAAAATCATAAAAGTATTATATTTGGAGTATTAGTTTTATAAACGGAAGATAAGTATTGTAATGAAGACAATAGCAATAAAGCCGATTTTTCCTTTTGTATTGTACATTTTAAACTGGAAATTTCTGCTAGCTAAGCAATTTATATAATAATTCAAAATTGTTGCTGACACCAGCATGGCCTTTATAAACGGAAGATAAGTATTGTAATGAAGACAATAGCAATAAAGCCGATTTTTCCTTTTGTATTGTATATTTCGAACTGGAAATTTCTGCTAGCTAAGCAATTTAAATAATAATTCAAAATTGTTGCTGACGTCAGCATGGCCTTTGTAGGCCTCGACGTTGATTATTTCGGTGTGCGAGCGTGCTAGAGAAAGCAAATAGCAAATTTTAAACACTGTCTACTTGGCCTACGTGTGTGCAAAAGTACCGACCTTACAGCCTGTCGGCTGCAAAGCATTTAACTTTTTTTTAGCTATGTCTGAAAAATAAGGAAAAAACTGCCTTTGCCTCAATATTTTTGTTTAAGGTTGTAGTTAAGGATAACATGGATTTTAAATTCTGACGTTTATTAAAAAGAACAAAGCTGCAGGAGACCTGAAACTAAGAAGAACGTATTTGCTAAAGTTCGTCGTCCTATATTAATATTTTTTTTTATCTCATTTACCAAGAAAAATAACGCAAAAGCAGTGCCCATCGCAGTCTTAAAAAAAAGTGGAAAAAGAAAGATGGAAAAAGAAAACGACTAGTTTTTGGGCAAAATCATACATCATAAATAAAAATTATGTTATTTATATAATTTAAAGCTCTCCTTTGGGTTACGGAAGACGTGCAAGCACAACAGCCGCTCAACTAGACAAACGCCAAAGATATCAACCTTATTTTCATGCTAAACGTAAAGCAGAAAGGATCGATTCACACTTTTATAGCCCTTGGATGACTACATCGCAATTTTTACCTAAGACCTCCCTCGCACTGGAGACCAACGCTTTACAAAAAGCCACCAGTCGCTAATGGCACAATTTTTCTTCTTAGACCGTAATAAAATCGTGATTTAAGTAAATGCAGGTGAATGTTCTCATGCATTTATATATCAAATTCAATTCTGGGAAAAATATTATATGTTCAAAAAGGAGGGCGTGTCCCACAACACATTGTTTAAATTTTTGAAGCATTTCTTCTTAACCAATGGCCCTTTGGCAAATTGGGAAAATAGTCTAGTTCTCTGTGACGTCTTCAAAATAACCAGCTCTCTGTGACGTCATCAAAGTAGCCATTAAAAAACCCTAATTTTCTTGATAAGTCTCGGTGATCAAACTACACAATTCACAAACATAGCGGGTGAGAAGTATTAAGTTCTTCAGGAGCGCTTTAGCAGGGCTCTTTTTGCTACGGATCGTTATTGGCACTTGAGAAATACACTATATTCGTGAGAGGCCGAAATTCAGATCCGTTATGATCTGTTTATTCAGATTGGTTTTAAATTATTAAAAAATAGAAATCTTCAGCACTTAAGTCAAATGCTATAGCCTAGATAATAAAGGCGTGGCATTCAGGCGCTTTGCACTGCGTCCACCTGTCCTCTTTAAGGGATTTTAAAGATGCCGCCTCTTGTAGTGCTAGCGGAAATAAAAAAATGGTTAATTTAGTCTCTGTTCAGAACTGACCGTCCGTCGTCGTATTTTTCATAATATGTCTAATTCTAAAGGCGGTGATTCACGAGTCGATTAATTGCTTTCGATTAGTTGCTGTCTTTGAATCGCCTCATGCGTCATATGAAAATCGCTAAATAACGAATGGAATTTTTCGATTAGTTGTTGATTTTTACCCAATCAAAACAGTCCGATTTATTGCAGCAAATTTGCAGGCAAGTTTATTTATTTAATTATTTAAGAAATAAGAGGAGAGTGGTGGAAAAATTAACAATAAAAAAAGTCAATAGTGGTGTTCAATTTATGGTCAATAAAATATATTTAAAAAAAGACTTCATCAACAAATGGTATGGAGATTACCTTTTAGTGAACTATGGAAGTCAAAGTTTACCAAAACAGAATAGAAGAAATCTCTTGCAAGCTTAAGATGATCAGAAACGTTTTGATCCTTCTACTTTCAACTATTTTTGCCCAAAGGCAGTCATACCCCCCTAAATGTGGTTCTTTCGTGCTTCACCTTTTAAAGAAGCAACTTTCCACATGTAAAACGTTGGTATGATTGCCTTTCCATATTTACTTGTTAATTTTGTTTGGGTTTAAGGCAAGACAGTACACCTATTTCTACATATGTTCTAAAAGTCAAAAGCAATTAATCGACTCGTGTATTGCCGCTTTAAAATCGAACGCTTTAAGGTAGATTTCTACAGAGCACCATTCTGCCCCCCCCCCCTCCCCCCCACCCCCTGCCACTCTTTTTTGCCTTGTTGCATTAATTATAGTACTTACTCAGTTTGTATACTTATCCATTAGGCACCTGTATGCCAAATATCTAAGTCCCATACCTCTCAGAGCTTTAGATATTACCTAGTACTCGAAACTACCCCTAAAAATCTCTATGAAATCCTTATATTCGGGAAAATATAATAACTTTCGTTAGGATTATCCGTAGGACTTGAATCTTACAAGACAACTTTATTTTGTTAAGTGGAATTTTTCTGTTAATTTTGGTCACGCGTTTAATCCCATTACATTTTTTTTGGATTTTACCCTTAAACCTGAAAATTTAGGGGCAGTTTTTGGCCATTATTACGATCTATGTAAAAACAGGAAATTATATTAAATAACTTTTATTTAGCTGTCAAAGACTTACAACAGAATGTAAAAAATTGCTCTAGAACGTAAGTAATTGAATTTTAAGCAGATAGTGGTAAATTAGACAAATTTCAAGCTTTCGATGACGTCACAAAAAACTGCTAACATTAGCAAAAAATATTTGTTGCCATTTTTCTTTCATGACGCACTATAAGTGTGCTAAGTTTGATTCAATTTGGAAAAGCCTGTCAAAAGTTATGGGGGGGGGGGGGGGTAAAAAGTGGTGCATAAAACTAAACAATTATAGTAGCAACAGCCCACTTTTCCGGGTCTCAAAAGTTAGTGTATTCATACAAGACAGTAATGTATGGAAAGACACACACAATAAAAGATACATCACTACACAGTTACAATAGTAATAAAAATTAGGCTAAAAAACAGGGGTACGCATGTATATAATTGATATACGATACAGTGGTTAAGCAGGCAATTGTCAGATTGCGGTAAGTTTCAAGACTCTAGACAGTTAACTCCTGGTAACACTGGTTTACTCAAACTTTTATTATCTCGAACTGTTTTCCGGGGTCCCTTAGGATTTTCTCAATGCTTCTTTATAAAAATATCCTGTTAACTCGAGAGAAACTTATTCGTTAACTCGACCCATTTTTAGTCCCCCTAAGGCTAACTTCTTCGGATAACTCGAAATTTTTACTCCAGAAAATGAAATTAAAGACAGATAAATGTCAGATTTTAAATTTCTTTAGTTTTTATTAACTCTTGATGTGACATAAATATACAAATGTTGCCTTTAACTGGACGCATTATTTCATTTCTGACAACATTTGACTTAATGGGGCTTTATTTGACTTGAAAACGATAAGTCGAACTATTTTCTTTAATCTCTTGGAGGTTCGAGTTACCAGGCGTTAACTGTATCACCAACACTATTTTATACCTACGCATTTACCCATATAATGATATAGCTGCATGTCATTCAGGCCAGCACTATCGCGACGCTTCCTCTCTTACGATCTTTTAAGATTAAACCTTTCGTGATTATATACATGACAACATCCAAAAATAAGTCAAAGAAAGTCATAAATATAAAAAAAATCGGTATAGAGACTGTACGATTTCATCAGATGCAATAACTTAACGTTCCATATTTTTGCGCGCATTCTTCTAAATAAAAATAGACAGAAAATTAAGATTAACATTAATCCCTTTGATCCTATCGTTCATCACAATCACTATATTTAGATTGATCACAATTTTTTTTCTTGTAAAATAATACCTCCGTATTATTTATCCCATATAAAGATCAATATTCATCGCGATAATTTTAGCTTTATTTGATATCCGTGTCCATAATTTGGGCGCAGCAAATGAACAAACAAAATAGACTTTATTGAACGATCATAGCGATAAGATCTATTTCTTAAGCGATTGAATTTTTTTTTTAAATAGACCTACCATTTTAAAATATTAGACATCAAAAAAAGCGATAGACATTATCTCGCGTCCACTAAAACGAGTTTTAATATTTTAGCGATATAATAAGTTCTATTGCTGACAATGGATACAAGACTTAAATGATGCATTACAGGAGAAAGCTTTAGTAGACATAGTCTGCAATGAAAAAAAGTTACCTTTCGTCATTTTTTGTTTGGACAATTTTGTATATATTAACTCCGATATATCTGGAATCCTCGGTGGCACTACAAAACAGCATTGAAAATATTTTAGGAGAAGATGAAAAAGAAAAACAAGAGAAGGAAGATAAAACAAACAAAAGAAAATATCATGTGACTTACATCCAGCAACAGGTGGCGGTACATTATCGGCAAATTGACCCTCGTAATTTCCTTTTGGGGCATATGTAGCAACGGTGAATGTTGTTTTTGTATCGTTCCTGTAAGCTATACCAAATCCAAATTTAACAGTTGACTTCCATACCATTTGGGTGAATGTTCCAGCCAAGTAATTGTACATGGGGTTGTTGAAATTGTAATATTTAATAGTTTTATACCTGAATTAAAATAAGAAATGATTAATTATCTTTTCTTGCAAGTTGCATTTACAGAAACGTCAGCATTTTTAATATCTTATGAAACATCGTCGATTAGTTATATCGCTTTAATGTTGTTTCGGGTTGGAGATGAAATCTCTTACATTGCATGGACCCTACTTCGATCCAAGAAAAAATCGGTGCATCGATTCAGATTTCAATTCACGATATGTGCAATCAATTAAAATTTAAATTTTGTAATCACGAAATACCTCTTACCATAAAAGGGATGTTTCATAGGAGTGCATATACGAATCACCACCGTAATGCATGCCTAAACTTTCACTATAAGTCGACATGGACGAGTGACTTAATCCATTGTTTAGCACAGCCAAATGATATGCCCAGTCATGAGCAATTTTTGCTAGGTCCGCATCCCATTGTAGTGGTGGTACACCATGCATATCTCGAAGTTTATTGTGCGCATATAAGCTTTCGTCTAAGTAAAGATAGAGGTCGTCTGTAATATACGCATTGTAGAGTCTAGCTACAATGCTAGCTCTATCTTAAAACGCTGAATTTACTGTCAGAGCATGACTCGATCATTTTAAAATATCTATTTAGGCATATTTGCATCATCAAAATCATTTAGTTACCTTTCTCCTCGATAGAAGTAACTGCAGCCGATGATTTTACAGGTGTTTCACCTAATGTTATCAAGGAAAGGATTAAGTATTCCAATCACACTGCAAAGATCATACAAAACTTATACTTACGTAGAACAAATGCAAAAACAACAACTTTTTGTGTCTGTTTATTGACAGGTTATCTCATCTTATCTTATCTTACCTTATCTTATCTTATCCTATATTATCTTATGTTATGTTATCTTATCTCTTAGCTACAGCCAACAAAAGCAATCTTAACAACCGATACTCACCATTGCAAATCGAATGTTCTATTGATTCCTGACCTTGTCCACTTTGGCTCAAGTTGTATGCACTTATTAAGCGGGCTTCTGCCATGTGAGTAATATCTGAATTAGCCGATGTTGGACCAACTTGAACGAAGTAGACATCAATATGGTTGGATGTCATGTAAACAAAATAGTCCTATGATAGAGAAAAGCATCATATTTCGGAATTCTGTACAGCGCAAAATTAGTGTGTCTATTACAAAAGCAAACTTTTCTTTTTTATAATAGGAATGCATGAAAGCGCGATGCACGGGATATTCACGGCGGGTTATAATCTGAGCATCGGACTATGTAGGACGGGCGAAGCGGTGAGTTTTCCAAGGGCTAATGACTAGTTAGTATCGATTGAGGAAAGACCCGATATAAAGCGAGCTAAGTTATACTTTGTATTTCATAATAAATTTACACAAAACAATTATAAGAAAAACAAAACAACGATCTAAAAGAATCACAATCCAGTTAAAGACAAATATATCCGCCATTTCTTTTTCAACTAATTAATCGCGCCCTCTTATTGATTACGTAATCTTTCAGAAATCTGATTCGAAGCTTAAGTCTTTCTTACTGAACAATAGAAAAAAAAACCCGAGAGTATTCTGAAAAATTCTCCGCCGAGTTTATTAAAAAGAGAAAAGTAATGTAATTTCGTATTTAATGACGAAGAGATCTGTTATTCGGCATATGTGGGCGACCGATTACTTTGGCTGACGCTGTTTAGATTTTTTCAAAAGTCGATTTTATCAGAACGTCGTAAAAAAGAAAATTGACCTTTAACGGAATAAGTTTTAAGAGAACAACTTTTTGCGAAGATTAAGCTTTCTTGTGAATTGAAAATAGATTCTGCAAACTTTGAACTGACCCGCATTTCTTGATGTCATTATATACCTGACTATAACGTTTTATAGCATTTTTTAGATTAATAATAAAAATTTGACAACGGCTAACAATTTTCAGTCTACCCACTTAGTAATTTTAAGGTAACAAAATTTGAGCCGACAAACATTTCGGTTGACAGAGTTTGGGCCGGTAAGATACATAGTCAAACTTAACTTCCTAAAATTTAAATTGCCGTCGCTCATTAAAGAAAAAAATATATCGGAGCACGTTACATACTATAAATTAAGAACGATGTTTATTCAACTTGGCCAACCTAGGGCAGCCAAATGTTCTGCAGCAAATGTTCTGAATGTTGTTTAAATTCTTTAAAAGCCATATCTTTTATTTTCTCCATTATCAGTCTTTGTGCAATAAATGGAAATATAGAAACAAAATGTAAATAACAAACTGACCTTTATTGCTCCATTTTGAATTGCAATATCTGAGTACACCACTAATACTTTTCTGCAATTTGGCCTAAGTGGATTTGATGAAAACATCACTTTCAGCACCATTTCCAAACCCAATTCCATATTCGTTATCCCATTTTGAGGTCTTGGTCGTAGCCTTTCTAGAATTTGAAAGATTTCTTCGTGGGTATTGTTTGAATCTAAATGTTTGTAAACATTTGCAACCGCACTGATGTCAATGATACCAACACGTGTTGCATTGTCGTTAACGTTGAAGTTTGCCTGAAGTATTTGTGCAGCATCGATAAGCTCGTCCCATCTCACTTGAACGCTACCGGAAGAGTCAATTAACAAAACAATGTCGATTTCCTTGGCGCATATGCTAGTTTCATTTTGGTTTGCCCCATCAACTGCTTGTTCTAAAAGGTAAAATAAATCGAGGTCACCATATTAAGTGCGTCTGAAGCAAAAGTATTGTAATCTCGATTTGGTCAATTATATAGTTTAAAACTATTATGGGATGTAAGATCAATTTCGAACAAAGCAATTAAATAAGTGCAAATAACTCTAACTGGATTAAAATTTGCAATTCGACAATCTAAAAATGTTCTTTAAATAAATTTTTACGAAGAAGGCTTTGCGTAACTGGAATGATTTTTTTTCCGATTAGAGTAGCTTTATGTGTTTGCTCAACGTATTGGTACATCCTGATAAATGTTAAACTCTAGGGTGTCGAAAAAGAAACAAGAAGCCCGATGGCTTGAAGATTTCCGGCATCAGCAGAGATAATAAGTATGGGATTAAAATATGTCATATAGTGTGAGATTATCCTCAGAGAACAAAAACGCGATGCATGTTATCTGCAACCAAAGTTTCACAAGTTTAAAAACAAAGAAAAAACAGAGTAAGCCCAGCGTAAATATCTTTTGTTCTGAGGACGAAACAAAGTATATAAGAACATAAGTCTCAAAATTTAAGAACATGTTAAGATTATTCTAAGGCTTTGTGAAGCTTGACTACAAATTTTTTTAATAAAAAAAATATAAAAAAATATAAAAAATCCAAGTGCTACACTCTGTAGCAATTATCGTCAAATTAAGGTAATACCATAAATTACAGAATAACCGCCCCCTGCTGAATAAGCACTACTACTTAATTAACCGCCCTGCCAATTAAGCGCCCCCTCTAATAGGCGAAATTAAATAAGCTCCCTGCCCAGACGCTTATTCGTCATTTACGATAAATTAAGAACATCCCAATAATATTTATAGGCTGCATTTGAAACGTTAAAAACATTGAAAGGGCTTTCTTCCATATTCATGTTCTTATAAAAAAAGAATGTCTATATATAAATAAAAAAATAAAATATTTTACATATAGATACTATATGTAAAATATTTTATTTTTTTAAAAAAAATAAAAGCTTTAACTTGATGTCTTTGAAATTAATCTAGAAAATTTTGGACATTTTATGATATATACAAATTCTTTTATGTAACATTGAACTTTTGAATGTTTCAGTATTTAGGCGTTATTCTTACTCTCTCGCTCAATTTAAAAATGGCGACATTGGATGTTTTGATAAAGGCTGATCTAAAAAAGAAAAAACATTCAAAAAATGAGGAACAATAATACAATTGGATACTTGTCCATACACAACATATTTATCCCTCATTTATCCCTCCATCCAATTTTAAAACCATCAGGACAGAAAACCTATATACGAGACAGATGTATACATGATTTATTCACAGTGTTCACAACATATTTCACATGTAAGAAAGACTAATACAAAAATTATTATTAATTGTGAAAATATTTGATTTTTTTAGTTATACTTCTTCAAAAATTTGTACAACATCGGTAAAACACAATTTCGGTGAAATATCACCAGAAAGACGAAAAAACATATTTTCTTCCAAGAAAATATGTTTTCTTCCAAGTTTAAAGCTGCTTTCATTTTAATAGGGTTAGGGTTTTTATAATAACTTCTAAATTTCAGCAGATTATACGCTTTTCACCCTCAAGTGTTCTTTAATTGTATTATATAGACTCATAATTTTGTTCTTATAGTCTATGAAGGTATTCAAACATCAGCCTTTCTAATTCAATTTATTTCTTGTTGGCAAAAAATCCCCAACATGAACTGGTGAATACATGCCAACGTGAATCCGTAATTTTTGTTAACACCTGGGCATTCGCCTCGGACAATTGCAGTGTCGACGATGTCGTGAAGTAGAAAGGCTAAACGTATATATATGTGGTCTGGATTTTCAGCTTACGGAAAAACATACATGTCCCAGTTATAATATAGATGTAAAAAACGATTAAAACATAGTATATAAGTGAGCAATACACAAATCTTGGAAATAAAGTATGAAATAAAATAGCCTATGGCTTATCGCCTGCATTTTTTAGCCTGTCAATTTGCGTTTGGGGTCTGGAAATATAAACACCATTGTGTCATAATGAAACATGTCTAGCTAGCTAGCTACTATATAATGGGGTTAACTGTAGCTAGTGATTTTACAAAATTCAAGTATAATTTCATCCAATCGAAAAAAATATTTTGTACCTAAATGCTTCTGGTTGGTTAGGGAATTTCCAAGCAAGTTCGACAAAGTGCCCAAGCTTTCAGATAAAAAATATGAAAGTTACCGAAATGGATAATTAAAACCCTTGTAAAACTAAAGAAAAAAGGGGTAGCTACCTACGTCCAGTTGGCTAACTATTAAACCAACTAAAAACTTTGCTTTTCTGGTAGCTAGCTTTAACTATTCTATAGCTAGCTAGATTGGTGATTAGACAAAGACATGTGCAGATCAGCTAAAAACACCAGCTAGCTAATCAAAATTCAATAATTCTTACCTTATATCAAGTATACTATAATATAAACTACTCTGGAGTTCCCACCAGCAAGCCAACCCTAAAAGAAATTTCCCACAACAGCCAAAGGACACGATTCGTACAACCAGAATTCAAAATGCTTTTGGTCATAGTCCAAAGCTTTGCCCAAGGAATGTAGAATACTAGAAGATCGTGAAGATCAGATTATTTACAATCTGTACTCTTATTAGTTGTAAACTAAACAAAGCTTTCCTATTGGCTTCTCAGGTAATAACAATGACAGGGTCCGCGCAAATATTTTAGCCTAAAGCCTAAATATCACAACTCTGTGCATCCAGCCTAGCTGCGCTGTCTCTCTCTGTATCCCTCAAGGCGATTGTAAAGATTCCGCCTCGCGTAGCGGTCGGCGGAAATCAATAATTTGCATGATTTTTTGAATTTCGCGAAAATTTCTCTCGCATTATTTTCTTCGATTTAAGTAATCAAAATTATTCACCAATGTGACAAAGCAATAAATCTAGTGATAGCTGACTTAATAGCCGGAAGGTCTTAAAAAGCTAGAATCTATTTTTAAATTTACTATAAAATCAAAGTATCTCCACAAATTGCTAAAATTATTAACATATTAAGAACATACTAAGCCTGTGTATCGTCAACAAATTGATGTGAGTCTGAAATTACTAACAAACGAAGAAAAAACATCTGTAGTAGGGTGTCCCGCAGACCCTGATAACCCTGACAACTATAAACAACCCCGAATTTGATCAAGTGGCGAACCCTGTAATTTAGATTAAATTTTTAAAACGGCTGAAAAAAATTTTATGACCAGTTTGACAAACTATTGGAACTATACTACTTGTAAGTGTACTTTTAAGGTGTACAAAAAACCCTTTTTAAGAGTAAAAACCTTCATTTAAGACTCTCCAAATATCACACAAAACCCTGAAAAATCACGATATGACCCTAAATTTGATACAATAAATTCGCTAGACACCCTATGCGCATAGATACTATAGTGGTCCCTCCTACGTATTTGAAATAGCACAAATAAAACATTAAAATAATGTAAAATATTGTGAAAAAATTTAGAAGTTCTTATAAAAAACCGTGCATATCATTTCCCGCGTATGCCAAATTATGATCCGGGTAAATCTTGTTACACGCGAGTGCTTTCTTTTTTTCAGGAAGTTTGAACACAAGGTAAAGTAAAAAGTTAAATACCTCGAGATGAAATTTCCCATGGCAAACTTTGAGTAAGAAAAATTATGCTCAAGAACAAAAATACAGTAAAGATCTGCCGCTTCCACATGCTTCTTTTCGACTGCGCATTTTCGGCACGAATCTGTTTTTGTAGTCAAAACAATTTTCATGTCGCGCTTGAGCAATTTTATGTTATGAATAGCTTCCTTTTGACAACCTTTCTGCTTACACCTATTTTTATTAGAACTATGTGGTGTAGGTGTGGCTGAAAAATAAGTACAAAATAAGAACAATGATTTTTAGGCTGAAATGTGACTGATTTTTTCTTCTTAGCCAGGAATCCCACAATACCTCACAAACATATTGAGACAATGGCTCTTTTTAGAATTGTCCGTATTACTTTTTCAGGTGGGTAGGTCAGGTAAGTAGCGTTTAAAATGCGCTAGTCACACTTACGCTAGTCATGGCTTACAGAGGTCCTGAAATTTTAGAAAGATGGCCATGCTTACGTCATTAACGATTAGCACGTTTTAAGATTTGGAATCTAACCAAATAAAGTCCACTGCAAACATTGCCAAGTGAACTTTGATAAGTTAAAATTGCATGGATTTAATATAGAAATCGCTTGATTCAATATATTTTGTCAGGGGTAGCAGTATAATTTTTCTTACCACCAGGAAATCGGAATACTTAAGGTGGGAAATATTATGCTAGGTCGCAAACGAACTTTCTGCGCTCAGAATACTAACTGCCTTTTTTGATTGGTTACTTCTATTTGTTCTTTTCTCACGTGATCATTATCAGAAATTCCTTTATACTTTAATGTTTTGAGCAAAATTTGTCTCACTCATCCGAACATGATTAATTCCTCTATAATTTAGGCTAAGAGTTTCAAAGTCACATTTGAGCCTTTTCAAGCTTTTATTTGCACAAGTTTCAACTCTTTTTCTTATTCCAAAGTTCATGTTCCACCGATTAAGCCTTTTCTCAATTTCTTTATTTTAATTTTCCTTCAATGTGGTACCACAAATTTGTGCCAAGTTTTGTGTCAATAATATTATGTGTCTTTGTTAGTTTCTCTAATATTTCCGTCTCTCTAGCAAACCAGCCTTATTAGCATGGGTTAAGATAATGCAGTCTATCCAATAATCCTGAATGCGGGATTGCTGCCATTTCTTTGAGCCTGTACCTAAGTTCTCCAATATTATCTCCAATAGCAGCATGCATACCTATTAGAATTTCATTAAAAGTGGCGTATTTTATTGCACGGAATAGAATTTTGCGTTTTAAGCATCGCATCTCTGTGACTTTTTTAAAAACTTGATTTTTCTCAATCAAAAATAATATTAGTGTAATTTCCGTGTATTGTGAAAATATTGCTGCCTCTCTAGTAAATTCGCCTTTGTTTCTAACGTTGAGACGCTAATCGCGCTGTGGTAATAATAGAATAAATCTATATTATAATACCCGTATACGTCTGTCCGTCCGTCTGTCTGTCACGCAAAATGGTAGCTTAGCTGCGCAAGTAGCGAGACGCACGCAACATGCGGTATAACAAGGACGGGCGAACCCGTGGAATTTTTCCACGGGCTAACGACTAGTAGGTATATAATGCTCATCTTTTTTCCTTTATAAAAGTTTAGGAAAAAGGACCAACTGAAGAAGTACATGACTGAAATAATATATATTTTTTTTCCTTTTCACTGAATAAGCAAATTGTTTATACGGCCCATTTTAAATATATGTGTCAATTATGGATTTTTCATTACTTCCGTTTAGCGGATAATTAGTCATTATAATTACTCAAATAAGGCCTAAATAAAAATAATTATGATCATAAACGGAGGGGCAACCCAAGGCAGGTAAAACATTAAAGCACGTAAAACACGTAAAATAACAAAAAGGAAACGATAAATTTGCTTCTAAATCTAGCTTGAAATTTGTCCACTTATTGATTTCTGCCGGTCGGGGTGGAATCTTTATAATGGCTTGAGGAACCAGAGATAATCATCCGAAGCCTAGATGCGCTGATGAATGGCGTATCCAGACTAGCGCAACAAAGGCTGATTTACACGGGAGTTGATCGGAAATTCCTCGCGACGTCTGAAAGCAAAGAGGATAAATGAATCCGATAATTGATAAAGATTAACATTTTATCTAGCTCTTTGATGTAAAAAAGTATATCATCAAAATGTATAATTTTAGTACGCAATATATTTTCAAATGAAACATTAAAATTTGCCGTTTTATTATCCAACTAGTCGATAAAGCTAGTGGAAAAATCCACTTAGGCAGAAGGACAATGAAAAAATAGGATGTTTTAGATTTTTTGCTGATGTCAGCAGTGTAGATACAAAAAAAATTTGGCAAAATTTAGTTTATTCGATGCATGTAATGAGTGGAGGTTAAGACGCTGATCAAAATAATGTATAGGATCATATTTTTTGGACGAACGCCTGAGGAGATATAAGGGATTAAAAATTTAAAAAAAACAGCAACTTCTCCATAAAGTACAATTTTTTTTTTTAGAAATTTGTATATCCGTTGCCGTTATCATATAGAGCTTGTTGAAACGCTGATCAAGAAAATGTATACATAAATGTACATAATCGGTTGCGGTTGCACAGATATTTGGGGTTTAAAGTTTTTTGATGACGTCATCAACCCGTTTTTCATGTTAACTGTAAAAAAAAAAAATTAGTCAAGGTAACAACTCTCCGTATTATTATAAGAGATGAACAATACTTTACCGTTTTCTATCAACTGATTGGAATACGGAATTTCTGATTCTAAAAGCATCATACATGAGCAAAAACCCTCAGATAACTACGTGCCTTTTCATTGAATCTGAACTTGTAGCTGTGTCATTGATATATTGAAAATATAAACCGATAAACTGCTTTCGCAATTCTTTGCTTGTCGACGACATCAGCCTGTGTCTACTTTTGAACGCCATATTATGCCCCTTGAACTTGGGAGAGATTAATTGATTGTATGTTAATACTAGCCACATGACACAGTTAGGGAGAATAGCCTGTAATAAGAACTAGACGAAACAGTTTAATTAGGCAGTACGTACAACATAACTAGATTTGCTAGAATAGAATGACGTGTTAATCTGGCTCATCCTAGTATATTCCAGAATACATTAGGCTGCCATAAAATATATGTTACGTTCGCATCCTGAAGCACAGCAAAAATAAATTGGTTGGTAAGTCAGTCAGATTTTTGCCGGGGATTTTATAGGATATTATCCTAGCACAGGGCTATATCAACTTACTATCTTAAATGTGATTCGACAGATGTAAAGATTATCACTGCATCTAAAATGAAGGAAAATGTTGTGAGAAAATTGCATTTGGATTGGAATTTCTTTCTGGGGTTTCTCTGATATGTGGACTCAGGTTTTTATTAATCTCAAGCGAGTCGATCGGAGGATGCGAACATACATATTTTTTATGGCAGCCTCAAGGTCATGAATTAATGCATCATAAATGTTTGCGAATCGAAGGTTTAAAAAAGGGGTTTTGCGTAAATGCTAAATTAAGCGCCTCCTCTTTAATAGAAGTCAAAATTTCGGATTTTTTTCCTAAGTATATATATGTTCCAACCCTCGCTTTTTGTATAAGAGACCCTGTTTTTGGACGAACTCTCCTGTATTCCTGTTAAGAAATATATTCTCCATTCAAACAACACTTAACAACAACAAAAAATACAGAAAATCCAATTTAGAAAAAGATTTTAGATGATTCTGACGACAGATTATTTGCTAAAACAATGTAACAATGTTTGGTGATGTTTTAACGTTCTCTTTTTTGGAAACGCATTTTGCAAGCATCAAAAAAACTAAAAAAAAATCTAAACCTCCCATATGGAACTTCGGGGTTGGAAGGTATTATGTGCTATAAATGTTTGTGATTTTGATCTTTTCCCTAAACTTTGCAGCATAAATTATTGACTACTCTCTTTTTTGTGCAGAAAATATTTAATGTCTGCACCACAAGTTGTAACTGCAGCTTTACAGCTCAACATCTCCTCATCTAGTGGATTGAAGCATATATTTTATATATTATTTTTCAGCTAGTTAGTATATAAGATAACTGTGGAAAAGCTACTATCTACTCTAAAGTCAGAATTTTTTGTCTCGGCCTTCGATAATCAAAAATGTTTTTGATATGATACTACTGCATTGCTCAGCTTTCTTACTATAGAAAACATACTATTTAATGTTACTATTATTAATTTATTACCATTACCCAGTAAAGCTTCTTCAGTTACTACACGTTTTTTTTTATAAGAAACATGAGGCTCAGATTGCCTAGATTTTAAGAAACAATTAAGAAACATTGGCAGGCTGAGGTAAGCAAAAAAAGAAACGTTTTGTGGAAAGTAATGATGTTCAACATTAAACACAAAAAATCATGTATCTATACTAGCCGAATTCCCGTGGAAGAATCCACTGAATCTCTCATTAAACCGATGTAAGGGAATTTGAATTTTTAAAACTCACATTTCAACCACGACCCCGGGCTTTTTGTCTCTTTTAGAACTGGATGGTAAAAAGAGAAAAAAGCCCTGGGATCGAGGTTGCTCACAATCTGCATTATTCTATATTTATAACCGCTGAAATAAAACGTCTAAAAATATAAGCATGTGCAACAAAAAAAATAATAAAAAAAATTATGAAATAAAAATGGAAAATGTCCAAAAAAATCAACATTTTTCGTTAAGTCATACAAAATCAGCTATTCAGTCTATTGCATACGGCAAACCTTCTAAAGTTATACTCAAAATATAAGAAATTAATAGTTGAAAACACATAAAAGAGAAATATAAAAACTTGAATCATTTGGTATATTGTATATCTACCGAAATATTTCAATCCAAAATATTAAAAGAACAGTTAGTTTGCTTTCAGACCCAAACTTATAATCAAGAAAATCACGCATAAAATCAAAGAAGATAACAATGCAGCGTTTTCGAATTTAAGAATCGAATATATTTCAAACGATCGTAACGTAACAGATGTAAACATTGATTTAAGTTAAGGTTTTAGGTTTAGGTTTTTTATAACGACATCAACACTGAATTACACAGTCTGTAGTGTTAAAAACAGTAACAACGGAAAAATACTTTTTACAGTTTATGTAAATTCTTCTCTAGGATATACACGCTGTTTTTATAAGAATAGTGTGTCTTAGTTTCAGCCTCGATGTTCTTAACTTTTTTGACAAATGCTATCCTCATTATTATCAATATGTTCTTAGCATGACTATGGCCTGAAAATATATAATGCCTTAATAAAATAAATCCTGCTATAAGTTACTATAGCTAGCTAATGGCAATTTCTACTACATGTAACGGCCCAAGTTCAGTTCGTTTGATATACAATAAAAAAGTAAACTTCCTAATCAATTTTGTGCGTCATACAAATGTTCATATTTAAAACAAACTATCAAGCTTAGACATATTCTTAGGATATTCTAAACTTCTGACCCATTTTCAGAGTATATTCTTACAAAATAAGTGCTTAAAGAAAATATTTTCCGGCTCAAGACACAACAACAAACTTAATATTTAAGGAAAAATTTAGCTCTAAAAGAAACGGCTAAAAAATCGTTATACAGCCAAATTCATTTCTCTATCAAATAATTTAGACAACACACCTGCTTTTCTTTCGCTTTCTCAGTAGGTCGCAAGCTCTAGGCTGAATAAAAGTCCAATCAGTTTTTTACTTCGATTACTAAATTTCTCTTCATCCCAAAGAGAATGAATTGAAAATGTATAGCTACAATTGTCTGATGCATTTCCAATCACTTCTTTTTGTGATGTTATATCATCGTACGTTTTTCTTCGTTTTAAAAAATATTTCTGACAACAACATTAACTTCGTTCGTCAACAACAGTTTGTTTGCGATACAACCTCGGTCCAGAACACAGAAATGTAAAATATAGAAAAACATATAAGCTTTAAGCTAACCTGAGTAAACATTGGCATGCTTTGTTTGAAGTAACTTTTATCAGGATTAATTTGAAAAACAGACAACCTTCTTCGCTTTGGTTTTCTTTTTTCAGTTCATAAACAACTTGTTTCCATGAGATACGGCGGCACATGGTAATCCGGGGGTAAAATTAAATTATTTCAACCGTAACGACCGAGAACGGCGCTGTAGCATAAATGACAAATGGACCCCCTGTTTTCTCATTTGGCGGCTTACTTATTTTTTTAGTAAATTTTAGCGTACGGCCACGTCATAAGAAAGTGACCCGTGAGTTGCGTGTCGTGGACTCACAATTTTACTCACGCAAGGGAATTAATATATAAGACTAGCCGAAGTCCCGTGGAAGAATCCACTGAATCTCTCATCGAGTCCATATGATGGGTGCCAAATAAAAACATAGAACCCAGTAATTTGAATTTTTAAAATTCGCAATTTGCATTATTCATGTCTATAACCGCTGAAACAAAACGTCCAAAAAAATAAGCATGTGCAGCAATAAAAAAAAAATAATAAAAGAGAAAAAAAGCCCTGGGATTGAGGTTGCTCACAATCTGCATTATATTTATACCCGCTGAAACAAAACGTTTAAAAATATAAGCAGGTCATGAAACAAAATAAAAATAAAGTGAAATAAAAATTCAAACGGTCTAACACAATCGAAGGTATCTAACAACGGTTATGTAAAAAGCTAAATCTGCTAAAACTATATACTTGCTTTGCCATGCCAGAAGTACACCAGGGAAAATAGTATACCAGACATTAGGAAGTTTAACTTGGTAAATTTTAGCGTAACGCCACGTCGTTAGAAAGTGACCCGTACTTTGAGTGTCGTGGACTCACATGGTCACTCACACAAGCGTATTATTTGAAATTAACATAACGAATTCCCGTGGAAGAATCCACTAAATCTCTCATTAAACCGATGTAAGGGATACTAAACAAAAACATACAACACAGTCATTTGAATTTTCAAAACTCACATTTCAACATCGACCCCGGGCTCTTTGTTTCTTTTATAACGGGATGGCAAATAGAAAAAAAAGCCCTGGGATCGAGGTTGCTCACAATCTGCATTATTCTATATTTATAACCGCTGAAACAAAATGTCTAAAAATATAAGCATGTGCAACAACAACAAAAAAAATTATAAAATAAAAATGGAAAATGTCCAAAAAAATCAAAGGTGTCTAACAACCGTTACGTAAAAAGCGAAATACGCTAAAACTATATACTTGCTTTGCCATTCCAGAAGTACACCAGGGAAAAAAGGATATCAAACATTAAAAAAAAATCCAACATTTTTCGTTAAGTCATACAAAATCAGCTATTCAGTCTGTTGCATACGGCAACCCTTCCAAAGTTATACTCAAAATATAAGAAATTAATAGTTGACAACACGTAAAAAAGAAATATAAAAACTTGAATCATTTAATCCAAAATATTAAAAGAACGGTTTGCCTTACAAACCGAAACTTATAATCAAGAAAATCACGCATAAAATCAAAGAAGATAACAATGCAGCGTTTTCGAATTTAAGAATCGAATCGTAACGTAACAAACAGATGTAAACATTGATTTAAGTTTAGGTTTTAGGTTTTGGTTTATTATAACGACATTAACGCTGAATCACACAGTCTGTAGTGTTAAAAACAGTAACAACGGAAAAATTACTTTTTACATTTTATATAAATTTTTCGCTAGGATATACACGCTGTATTTTATAAGAATATTTTTTTTTCAGCCTTCATGTTCTTAACTTTCTTGACAAATCATATCCTCATTATTCTTAATATTTTCTTAGCATGACCATGGCCTCAAAATACATAATGCCTTAAAAAATAAAGCCTGCTATAAGTTACTATTGCTAATGGCAATTTCTACTACATGTAACGGCCCATTGCTTGGACAGAAAAAGTTGAGTTTGTAGGATACGCAATAAAAAAGTAAACTTCTAATTAAATTTGTGCATTATACAAATTTTTATATTAGAACAAACAATCAAGCTTAGATATATTCTTAGGATATTCTGACCCATTGTTTAGAGTATATTCTTACAAAAAAAACATAAAAAGATTTTAGAAATAAAATAAAAATTAGTTTTAATAAAATAAAAAAAAAGAGTTTTATTTTTTAAAGTAATAAGAAGAGAGAATTAAATGTTTAAATAATAACCCCCTGATTTGCGTTTTTTTTAACTTGGTAAATTTTAGCGCAACGCCACGTCGTAAGAAAGTGACCCGTACTTTGCGTGTCGTGGACTCACATGGTCACTCACACAAGCGTATTATTATATAGATTATAATACTCGCTGTCTGTCTGTGAGCCACATTTAAAAAACCGGGGGTATAATTGCAGCTATATTCACCTTAATAACCCCTATAATCACAGTAATAACCCCCCTCCCGCATTTTGAAATTCCCTAAAAGTTATATCCAAAATGCAATTCTATGCTTCTGAATTAGTGGTCTTTGGGGGCATGCCAAGTAGCCTAAATATTCTTACCTCCCAATCGCATTTTGGATACATTCTTTTTCGCTGAACAATGAACTCACCGGCTGAGTTCATTGGCGAAATAGACAAAAAGGTTATGGCGCCATAACCTTTTTGTCTATTTCGCCACTTCTACTTTTTTGTTTTTAAACCTAATAGAACCTAATACTTTCTGGTTAAATCTTAGATATTTTTAATTTTATAACTGTTGGATTTTTTTTCGGTTTTTTGTTAACCGCTTGAGCTGTTAGTAAGAAAATTATTTCGTAGAAAAACCGGTGACCAACCAAAAAGGTGCTAATTCAGTTATTCTGTAGCGCTACCTGTGTCGTGCAACAACGGATCTTAGCTAATAGTATGTAATGTTTTAACTGTTCACTACAAGTGAACATCACAGAAAACGTTCTCCATGGGAAATTTAGATAAACTATTTTTAAGAAACATTTTAGGCTGAAAAATGAGAATAAAAAACAGTCACGTTCATTTCAAATTTCATTTTTCTTATAAAAAAAATATCAATGAGGGACCTATGAAGGAATCCTGTGTAGGAAGAAAGAGTGTAATATTTTGATTATGAGGATGGAGGAGAAACCCAAGAAATTTAATTCCGCATTGGTGCGCTTTTTACAAAATAGACGACACATTTCAACCTGCTATGTGAGCTTTTGTTTTTGAGGTTATTGTTGATAATTACATGGGTAGCGTAGGGGGGGCTGCTTGGCTTCTCCTTTTTTTGCTTGGTAATTTATTTTTTAAATAAGAATATTTCGAAGCAAAAAAGAAGCTACTTTAGGGGTTTCAGAGCGTCTTCAAAGCGAAATTTTTCGTAGGCCCCCAGATTAAATCTAGCACGATCCCTGAATTATATATTTAAATTAACTGACTCTTCCTCCTTATAGGTTGTCACTTTCACCACTTGGATACCTGTCATACTTTCAGTTTATTCTATCCAACCTAATTACAGGTATATACGTTATGTATTTTAGATATTGATATAAATCTTACCAGTCAGTGAAATGTGCCAACGATTTATTTTTAAATCAACATCATTGATTACCTACAGTTTTTATTGCTCTTGGTATTAATTAATCATTATTAATCTATTTTTAGGTTGCTTCTACTGCGTATCATCAGACGGTGAAAAAGTGTTTAGTGATTTGAGAATAAATCGTTTGGTGTTCTGTGAATAATTGTTGAGTGAGAAAATAATTTGAAGAAGTGCTCGCGAATTGTTTATTCTCAAATAAAATACAATGCTTTGTTCAGAAGTTACTATATTCGAATCATCAATTTTATACATCTTTTTTATCATGGAATTTCCAGTATTTTCTAGAGTAATTCCAAAGATATTGACTGAAAGATTTTACATATTTTAATACTAGTGCAGTGTAAAACACGTGGGTAGGCGACCGCCAGCGGGCTGTACACGAAACTCTGAATGTATGCATTTATCATATGCGAGATTTTTCCGCGAAACTGCGTAAGAATTGTCTACCTGAAAAGTTTCAACTTTCGCAGTTACAAATTTTCGCGAATAAAGCCTTATTTTACATTTCGCGGGTTCGGCAAATATGTTTTTTTCTTTACTAACGTTCCATCGGACCAAGCGTACGCGTGAGTTGATGGAGATAATGCTTTTTTATGGAGTTAATCAACTCCGTCATTCTTCGACACTCATTTCAAAAATGGTAGACATTTGCAGCGAGTCGAGATTTCAGTCCCTTCACCGCTGATGTGACCGCCTTCAGGCGGTCGATTACTATATTTATTATTATATGTTTGAAATCTGTAATTTCAATGTTTTATTTATTCAGTTGTATTGTATATACACTTTTTATAAAACCAGAAAATTTGGCTAAATTCAGCATGCAATTATACAGCATATTACAAATTTTTAAGACCTGAAATCTAGAAATATACAAGTTTCACGAAATCTTCTACGTTAAAAGATATTTCCCAAGTTGTTATCGATAAATTTTCAGCCTTGCCGTGGTTCTTATTTTGATTTTATTGTTCATCTATTTTCAGGTTTATTATTGTTCTTTCAAAATTGTTTTTATAGAGAAATGAAGTTTATGTAATTTAAGTTAGCTATGATTTACAGTTACAATTACAATCAAGAATTGAATTTTAAAATTTTAGAATATTCTATGATGTAACTGTCGAAACGTAACCTAGAAAAATATTCGACAATTAAAAATTCCTTTGACAGTCCTTCATTATTACTGTTACTTACGTTATTATTATTATAAGTCTTTTCCACTGAAACATCAAAACGTTTTAAAAATCGTAAAAATTCTCACCCCTGGCAAATAATGCACATCCAAACTGATGAATGATTTTGAAGGAGTCTTAATTTAAAAATACGCTTTTCTAAGACAAAGTCGTATTTTTACGACTTTGTCAAGAGCTGTCCTCTTTTTGATTAAACTTAAATTAAAATGTTAATGTTCTTGTCGATAGAACATTATATTAATCAGGTTTCTTTACATGTGGTACACCTAAGAAAAGGATAGGCTTTTGGAGGTTCTGACATGGGGTAGAGCTAAGAACAGAATAAACATTTGGATTTTTTTTAAGTTTAAAATTAGAATTGAAATTGTTATGGAAAAGGAAAAATTCGAAAATCCCTTTGCATGTATGATTATCTATTATACATTTTTATTTCAAATATTGCTCAATTTAAATTCATGCTTTTTATTATTTCTTCCAAAAATCAGTTCGGCAAAAAGTCAGTAAATTCTACACAAGTGACGAATAGTTTTGCCGACTAAATATTTTTACCGACCTTCTCTAGCCGATAAGGTGTATGTATGTAAGGTGTACAAGATGTAAGAAATTGACCGAGTGTTGATGTAATATCGAATAAAATTAGTGAATTTTTGTTATTTAAGCTCCCATTGCAAAGTCTAAAAATATGTTGATATTTTGGGAGGAGTTTCTGAAAGAAACTAAACTAGAAAAAAAATTATTTGTCGCGGTCTATAAGAATGTTCAACGCAACGTTTTTAAATAAAACGATTATATCACTGCGTCTTTTTAGGCGTACCTTCCTCTACCATCACTAAATTTACTGCAGCTTTGGTTGAAATAAAAACATTGCTCACAGTCTGTCGATACCCAGTAACAATAAAATCACCTTGACATTTTCATGGCGGGAAATTATTTCTTTAAAAAATTTTTACTAGTTTCCGAAAGCTTAATATGATAGATACACTGCAGTTCTAATCATTGCACGTCCCTGTGTCACAATGTCAAAGGAGCGAAAACCTGCTGATCGGGCATTCATAAAATCAGATTTCGCTATCGGGTATATTTATTTGGTCACAAAAAAGTCGATAAAAATTGCATTTGTTTTTTGTAGCTCGAAGAAGCCTGTTTTGGCAGAATACGGGAGATAACCTTATTGTGTGGATTGCATTCAAAAACGCAATGTAACGACATTTTTCGAATTACCGTTATCAACTAAGCTATTCTAATTTTTTATTACATGCTCCTGTATTGAAAACCCCCCACAAAACTCCGATTTAAAGTGCAGATATAATTTATGGGTATTTTATGTTAAAGATGTATGATGAAAAAGCAAAGGCAAAGGCTGCGAATATTCTTTAACCCTATTATACATGGGGGCGGCAATTTCAATTGGACATATCCTTTTTTGGGAGATGACATTGAATGTTGAAGTTTGGTGAATTTTCCTAACTTTTATATAGATTCTGGCAAAAAATAATTGGTTAAAAAATTTCATTTTCCCACCATTTTAAAAACAACCAAAGGTCTGTTATTTTAGAATTCTCTTTTCAGCAAGTCAATATAAAACAGTTTTATTGCGTTTTTTTGTTTCTGAAATAATCTTATATATAGTCGGTGGCCCGTTCGCCCGTTATTTTTATACAGCATTGCGCGCGTCTCGCTACTTGCGGTACCATTTTGCGTGACACACAGACAGACAGACGTATTTTTGTGTTATCAAGGATACATACATAACGCAGCCCGTAAATTTTGTGTTATCAGGAGCAGATAATTTTATTTTACAGAGCATTTTTTTATTTTGCAGAACATTTTTTTGATCAAAATTTTTTTATGAAATTAACAATTAAAAAGTTTTAGATTATTTTATTCACATCCTTTCTTTATATTTGTTATGTCTTTTATTTTTATTATAGATAATTGCTGCAATTATATTGACATTTATAACACCTGTATGTCACACATATACAAAAGTTTTGATTAATAGATATATTCTCCCAAGGTAAAAAACGGTCCATGTTGTTGTTTTTTTATGTAATTTTGTACATATTTTGCTTTTAAATTTTCCTGAAAACGCTAAATTAGTCATATATATGACGTCATTTTTGATGCCTATGACTCATCAAATTATTTTTTACCTGGAATTAGTACTTAGACATTCTACAACTTTTTCATCACTTAAACTTAAGCATAAGTGGTTCAGAATTTTGGACCCGCAGGCACAAGAGTTACAAGGGCCAAAAAAGCTCAGGTATAATAGGGTTAATCAAGTGGATCTTTGGGTATTTTGGAAAAAATTATCCAAGAAGGTCTTTATCTATTCCAAGTTAACGGCGAGTACTTTGTAGTTTGAAGAAGAATTCTTCTGCGCGAATTTTCAAGTCTTTTCTTGTAAATGACATATTGACTGCAAATTATTTCGTAATCCTAATAAAACATTTTAAGATCTTTTTTATTTTACTGCCGCAAAATTTAAAACCGTCATAATAAAAAGATATATAAAAATATGTAACGTGTTTTAGCAGAAGATAGCCATTCAATAAAAAGTATGTTATTTAGCGCCTGTTTTTGGAAGTTATTTCAACTGTGGGTGATCATCAAGGTGATTTTCATACATTTACAAACAGCTTAGTAAGTAAAAACATTAGCCATGTGAGTGAATTTCTTCTGCGATAATTGTCACCGTTGAAAAAATACTTCTGAAAAAACAAAGAGATTCTTTCTTTTTTCTTTCCAAGTTTTCTCAGTAATTCTATTTCTTTGTACTTATAAAAATAATGACCAGCCTCTGTGGTGTGAACAAATTCAATTAAAGGCTACCTTATCGCAATGGATAGGGCTGAAATGAATTATTCAGGAAAAAAATGCTGTATTGTGTAAAGTTTAAGTTTAAGTTAAGGTTACTGTAAAGGAAAAAAAACTCACTTGATGAGATAGTCTCAGAAAAACCCTTCTAATACACCTTTCCCGAATTTCATAAATTATAATAATTATGACGTCATCCAAAATTTCATAATGGTTCTATGCTCTTTAAATAAGGATATTCAGATAGGATATCAAATTATCATGACAAAACTGAAGTTTTTAGAGCAATATAATATTCTGGTTGGATTTTATTTTAATTGGAAAAAATAATTATTTTGAAAACGAGGCTATTCTTAGGAAGCTCGTATATATGAAGGGTTTGACCGTAACTTTCAGCTCGCAGTTGAGGCACTTAAGGAACAGAAATATTTACGAAATTACTTAATTTGTTCTACCTTTTGATAAGGAACTTAGGGATGAGAATCATTTTTAGTATCGACCTCTGTAATTAAGTTTGGCATAATTAGGAATTCGGGAAAAGTCTAAGTATTTGATGGAAGTTAGATGAAGTTAAATTATTCAAATAATTAAAGTGAATTCCCACTGACACTAAACTGAGATATTTCTTTATATGTTTTACGAAATTAAGATATACCAGAATTGTTCTAAGTTCAAATTATGTCTTGCTTCTACCTACAAGGAATTAACTGGTTTACTTTGAAACCCCGTAATGAATAAAGACAGTAAACGTGGTTTTTTAAGAAGATCAAGCTGTATAAATATTTGTGTTTATTTTGTACCCTTCGAGCTAAAGCTGTGCAAAAACCTTTTATTTTATCACCTCCCTTCGAAAGCACAACAGTGGATTTCCGATTACTCGCGCTAAATGCAGTTTTTAAACTTTTGTGCACTTATTCGGACAGGGCGCTTATCAATCTAATTTCGCATTGGGTGCATAAAGGGCCCGCAGCAAATTTAAATTTTAATAGCTTTCTGAAATACGTTACATCACAATTATAAGACTGGCACATTTTCTAAAAAATCCTATTGATGACGTCAGTGCGTTTTAGGCATCGTTCAAAACCACCACAGTGAACCATCCAAAATGAAAAATGCGATAAATACTGATCTAATGGTCATATGAGCATGAACGTTTAACTAATTTAACATTTTGGCTTGTTTCTAGACCTGATGAATCCGTTTCCCCTATTTTCACGATTCTATTCCGACATAGGGATTATACCGAGTTTTCCGGGATTTCCAAACTTGTAATTCATTTTCATGCGAGAAAGGAGAAAAACATTTGTTATCACTAAATGAAATCAAAATGGAAATGCCGAAATATTGCCCGAACGTTCTGAAATGCGAGATAATTTTTTTTCCCCGATTTTAGAACTGCTAATGACGGTGCTGACGATAGCATGAAAATATTTTTGCTCGTTTATTTATTTTCTTACTACCAATTTTGCCAATTTTTACATCATAAGTATAACTCTGTCATAAGTTATAGACAGCGGTAACTTTATGTCTCCCCCCTTTTACCCATAAGTACCACAAAAACCTATGCCAAATAGAACCAAACACGGTTAAGCAGAAAAAAATATTTCGTATTTTTTTCTGGTTTTGCTTTCAATTTTCTTAATAAATATCTTCTATAGGTTACATACTTCTAGCAATCTTTGGTGGATGTTGAGTAAACAAAAAAACGGTTGGTTTATCTAAGCAAAAAAACACACAAAAAAACACACTACCATTCGCCATAAACCTGTCCGCTTATTAAACTTCTACCGGCTAACCTTTTTAAAACTTATTGTATCAGGTGTTTTGCTTTAAAATATTTGGAGAAATTCCTCGTCGAGTACTTCTACAACAAAAATGGGCGGAATTTCGACGATCGCAAATAAGAACGGCGTTTCTATCTAAATAACACCCACTGTTAACTTGCTAAAGTTTTATATTCCGAATTCCAACTTTAAATAAATTTAATTATAAGGAGTTAACAATTTTTCTTCACAAAAATGATTAAAGCACATGTTTTTAAAATTTATGCTTGCATAGGAATCTTAAATGTGCATTTATTACGCTGCAGGTAGAATTATGTAGTCTTGAAATTCTTTCCTCTGTTCTCTTCTCACACAAATATCTTAAAGCTCACTGCGCTGTTAATTTATTTTTGTGGTACATTATCCTCAAATTTTGTTTTACTGTTCTTAATTTTTTTAAATTCCGGTCGTAAGATTTTTTAATGAGATAATTTTTGTTTTTGTCTTTTTATTTATTTTATACTCTTCACTTTTGAATTGAATTTGATATAGAAATTCAATAGAGCAAAACATGACTGCATAATTAAAGATTTTACACTGATGGGCTCTACCTAGTTAATTTTTTTCTCTACCTTTTCATCAAAAAACTGACCGGAAAAAACACTATAATGCAACTTCTTAATTCTACACTTTCGAATTTTGGGAATTTAGTGGTGTTAAACATGGTGTCATCAACTGTTTTGCTGTTGTTGTTGTTGATGTTGTTAAATTTTGTTGTTGTTGCCATTGTTGTTGTTTGTTGTTGTTACAGTTTGTTTTTGTTGTTGACCGAAAATGATTAAATATTGATCACACGAGTTTAAAAAAAGTCATTAAATACCTTGTAATTCAGTTTGCCGCAACAGTATCAGGAAAACAAAAGCTCATATCTGTAAAAGAAAAATGTGCAAGCCAATACGAAAGCCACAACAGGTGTCATCAGTTTTGATGTGACTTTTTAATTTTCTTTTGCAGTGTAGCTTAAAAATAAACTAACGTAAGAGTGAGAATTTGAAATAAAAAACGTTAACAAAAAGATAAGGAAGTGTGACCAGGACAGTCGGTGATAAAAAAAAACGAAAATAAATTAATAATGATGTCACTACGATGGAGATACGCCTTTGCCTCATACTACCTCCCCATCAACCAGCTGTACTAACCAAAAAAACAAAAATAGCACTGATACGTTACACAATATACAGTTTGATCAACTTTGCTTCCAGGTCTGCTTGTCTCTATTAAACATTTGTACGGGTACGAGGTAAAAAGAAAACATAAAATACAAGTAGCAAAAAAAATATATATATAAGAGAACAAGATAGATCACTTCAATTTGGTTAAGAACTTATTGAACCTATATGTAGTGATTTGCCTTAAGTAACAATTCCCCTGAGTATTGAGTAGTGTCCACTACATTATCGTTTTCAGCTTCTTTTCCAAAACCATGCAAATAGAAGACAGGGACAACCTTTAGAAAAGTGCACCTGTGCAAAAAGTGTATTTAGCTGACCACTCATAAGAGACGTCTATATATTTAGCGGGTTTTTTTAACTTTCAACACACTACAGTGAGGAGAGTGATAGTGATGGCGGTGCCTTTTCTTTTGGTAGTTCTTCTCGTACGAGTTAACATAATCTCAACATCGACACTAGCGGATCTTGATGGCAAAGTTAAAGCTCTTCAATCTGAAGTTGATACGCTGAAAACGCAAGTGGACACGTCTTCCAATTACTGTCGCATGTTACAAAAGCATATCTGCGGACCATGCACATGCTTGGATGACTACACGCTACCGCAAAAATATTACTGTGACTGCCAGAATCTGAGACCACAACGAGACTGTTTACAACATTACCAATCAGGAGTGAGAGTAGATGGTTTGTATATGGTAAATATGAACAATTTAAGGATGGTACAAGTCTACTGCGATCAAACAACAGACGGAGGTGGTTGGACAGTGTTTCAAAGAAGAATGGACGGTACAGTCAACTTTTATCGAAACTGGCGCGAATACAAAATCGGTTTTGGAAAACTTCAACACGAGTTTTATCTTGGTAATGAAGATCTCTACATTTTAACACTACAGTCGTTGTATCCGAAAGGAAGTCAACTGCGTGTAGATATGGTAGACTGGGACGAGAAAAAGATCTACGCAAAGTACAGCTCTTTTGAAGTCGGTAATGAAAATACCAAATACACGGTTCATCTTGGTGGATACTTAGGAGACGCTGGCGACAGTCTAACATATCATGATGGACAAAAATTTTCAACTTACGACAAGGATTACGATATAAGTGTTCTTAATTGTGCTCAAGATTATCGAGGAGCATGGTGGTATAAGAATTGTCATCTTTCCAATTTAAACGGCGAATACTTGCAGAAGGATGCACCCCGCCCAGGGTACGCAAGAGGTATAATTTGGTATCATTATAAAGGGAACTTTACATATTCCTTAAAGTTTACAGAAATGAAAGTAAGAAGACTTTAGAGGAAATATACGAATACAAATTATAATTTTTTTATTAATCATGCGACTCTGTAACAACTCATGCCACTCTATTTAAAGATTCCAAAAGCTAATGGTGCGTCGTACTTCAGGCCTTATAACTGGCAGTAACGCAGAACGAGATGAGGGGAATAACTGTACATACCTGTGCTTCGCTTTATTCCATACATAACTTGTTCTTTTTTTCTTTTTAAATTTTCTTGGATCGGCCTTTTTGGTCTAGTGTAGCACCGAAAAAAGCGGCGGGTAGAATAAATTCTCCGCGTGACACAAATCCCTAACTACTTATGCTTGGGTGATATAACTTAGCATGCTTGTAGAAATGTTTGAGACGAACAGATTCCAGCTAAAGTTTGATGAAATAAGCCATTTTCCCAATTTTACAATGAACATAAACTTCTCAAGCATTCCTGATGCTATGGCATAAGTTCTTATTACACGTATTGCTTGATTAGCAAAATGTTGATTTGTTATTAACAAAACGTAATTTTAATGACGTCATTGGGATCGAAAGTGACGTCACATTTGTACCAAAGTTCTTATTTCAACGGTAGAAGTTAAAAAAGCAGTTTTTCCGATAAGAATATTGCTTTTAAAGATGAAGTTTGGGGTAAGTAAAATAATATAATGACGTCACTGGATCAAAAATGACGTCATTTCGCTGGTTTTATATTGTCCGGAGACCTTGACCGTATTTAATTCCTCGAACCTATATCTCTCTCTAGCAATAACTTAGTAACCAGCTGATAAACAACACACATTGGGGAAGGGTGATAAATACGAACAGCTTTTTTTGTTTATCACGAACTCGACGGCTTGCCAACATTTTTTTTGTGAAGCAATAATTTTGAGGCGCTACCGCCCCAATTAGGTTTCTTATTTGACCAGCCTCGTCCACGGTCATGTTTGTCTGGCTGTCCGGATATAAAAAAGGGACAAGACGCTGGGAGCGAGACTTGTCTTGACCAATATCCATATCATCTCATAATCTGACATGTTTTCAATCTGACAAGTGTACCCAAAATATCCGAAATAAATTTATATTAATAGTCATAAAGTAGTTAGACTTAATCTAAAACACGTCAAAAGACAAAACAGAAAAGATTGTCCTATCCAAAATATCCTTAAACTGAAGTTGGTAAGAATAATTATAAAAAGATGACACTAAGTAAAGCATAAATTTGAATAAATTTAAAACTTTAATTCTTAGAATAAGAATAGCAGAAATTATATAAGAGGCAAGAAATTCGAAAGAAGTTTAATTGAGATAACAATAACTAGTTAGTAAGGTACTTTTGGCCTGACAAAATAAAGAACGTTCTTACGATTTTGTTGTTCAGGACCGGATCTACACACAAATGTACACAAATGTCGTTACGCGACTTGCATAAAGCTTTGAAATAAAACCCGCTACTATGCGAGTACTAAAGTTCTTAAGACTTTCCTCTTCCGTTGCAACTTGCACCCCGGGGCTCTTTGCCTCTTTGGTTATACGGTAGGAATGGGAAAAAAAGCCCTCCGGTCGAGGCTGGTTCCATGGCTAACGTTGTGAATACGGAAAATAACCCGGCTCAAATTCAAAAGTGATTGGATAGTTGAAGAAAAACTAGTAATTGTGGAAAAATTGAAACTCTTTAAAATTTAAACGCGCTTAATAGGCAAAAGCTTGTTAGCTATGATGGTTAAATTACGCAATATGACCATCAAAGAATTTCGGCAAATAAGTTACACTATCTTCACTAACAACCACTGCCAGATTGAAATAAACACAAACTTCTTCATTTTATCTCTAAACTTTTAGCAGCTCATTCTTATTTCCGATGATATTGAAAAATGAACACCAAATTTAACCTGAAGTATGTTTTGGTTGGGAATATCCATGTACGTTCTTGTACTCAGTCATCCACGTTTTTTCTAATGTGTTATGTTGCACTGTCCTGGCGATAAACATCTTCGCTCATGACTTCTTGTAGGTTTTCTTAGGTATAAAGTTGTAATGATTGCCATTCCATCAAAAATCCAACCCGCTATATTGAGCAACTTCTGTAATTTGATTCATCATTGAAAAACATTTTAGTTGGGTTTTCTCTCCCTGTTTGAGCTTGCCATCAGGTGGTAATATGCTCAAAGGATAGGATGTCTGTGGATACGCAAGTGAAACGACTAATTCTACGACGCCAACTGTAAACAATTACAGTTGGGAAACATAACTGGATTGACAACGGCCACGGAACTTGCACTCCTTCGTGTTTTTTCGGTAAAGTTTTCACACATGTGTTGTTCCGCGGATTACACCGATCGCTGACCTCACATGTAAAGGCCATGTGGTTGTGTAAATATTCAGTCTTCATTATTGGTTTATAAAATACAGCCTTCTTTTAAACGTTAGTTATCTTTAATCTCCACAGTGTTGCTGACCGCGTAACAATATTACAAACAATATTACTCTTAACCCTTTAAGTACAGGATACACGCAGAACGCCTGACAATCTCGTGAATTTTGTATACTTTTGATCGTTTTCTAAAACTAGGCTGAATGTCCTAAAGTATCAAGCGGTTTCAGCGTCGCCCTGTCCCCATGAAACGCCTCGGAGCGAAAAATGGCGCCGCAAAGAATGTAAATTGCTTTTTTTTTTTAATTACTAATTTTCCTCCTGCAAGAGGGTTGAAGTACGAATTTTGGAAAAAGAAATAAGCGAAGCAGATTGATACCAAACAAAAGCCTATTCAGGGTAGAAGCTAAACAACTTTATGTGTTTAAACCTTTCAGTACTGTTGGCAAGCAGCATGTGTCATCTGGGTTATTGTTATGAATCTGCTATATCTTACAACCCCTTGTCTTTTAGACACTCTAGCCCGATTTTTCTGAAAACAGAATAAATTTTCTGCAGGATTTAGTAGCTTCAGCGCTGCATTTACCTTATGCAACACTTTGCGGCATAAGGCGGTACAGCGAAAACTGTAAATTACCTTTTTTAATTAGTCACATTTCCACTGTAAAAGAAAAACAGTCTACAACCAAAACTGAAATGTAAATCACAATAAAAAATTACGCTGACAACCATTTTCACTGGCAAAGATATCAGTAACAAACTTCGACAACTTTAAGCTGGTGCGGAATTGAACGTTTGCCATTGCCCAAAAATGGATGTCCAAGGAGGTCGTAACCTCAAAGCTCAGCGGAGAAATTCGCATTTGGCTCGACGTCAGAGAAATTAACTGCGCAATAATATATGAACAATTTTCAACCGTGGCCTGAAACGACCTAACTGAGAAACTAAAATAGAGCTGAAAGATGTTTACGCGCAAATAACTACATAATACTAGCTTCATAACACACGACGGCATTAAGTATACTCTCGTTAAGTGGGACCCCGGATAAGCAACCTCGATCCCAGGGCTTGTAGCGTTTTTTTATATGAGCATGAAACGCATACGCGGCCTTCGTACAACAGATTTGAAATTCGCCTAAAATTAAGCATGCAGAGAAAGTAATGTATGCGTGACGTTTTCGATCAAAGATGGTGCTTTTGTGGTGGAAATTTGTGATAGTGTTTTTCTGGATTTTTTGTAGCTATACCTTAAAATTCCCGAATAAATGCAGCCCTTAGTGGCTTTCCAGTCGTTTTGTGGTGTATGATACTTATAGTAAAAACTACAGCACTTATAGATATTATAGATATTGATTATTATAGATATTGATTTCGATCCTCTAATTATCTCCTCAAATAATAAATAGCCAAAGATGATTACGATTATCGCCTGTCGATGACAGCGGTAGCTGTCGAAACGTAACCTAGAATACACTCGCTTGTTCATGACATGATAATATCTATATTATTCAACTTTACCACTGTTAAAAACCTTTGTTTGGCAAAGATACAAGTTATGTTAAACTGTGTCAATTACTTTGGAAGCAACAATTTGTCATTAACATATCAAACTTCTATTATAAAAAAATTCACTTCAAATTTCTCGGAAGATATTTTTTGAGTTACAAGTTTTAGTTTGAATTTTCCAAATTGACGCAAAAACTCATATTTTTCGTAATAAAATAGAATGACCTGAATACGCCAGATAAAAACTGTCTGATAAAAACTATGACGTGTATCGCTCTATTGCTCGGTAACAATAGAAGTAACCCTTAAGAAGGAATTTTTCCAATATCGTGCAACAGACAACTTCATTTTGTCCACAAGAGGTTCTAAAAGTAGAAGGTATTGTTTTCTTTATGTCTGAAAGATTTACCATTCTACTTGTAAGCTACATTTCATGGTTTGCTTGACGTCAATTTTTCCTATAAATAACCAGGGTTTAATAATTTTTGGCTTTATAGACCTTGCAATAACTACACCTTTTAAAAGTGAAAAAGAGGTATAAATTTAGTAAGTTTTTATGATTTTCCTAAAGGACTTGAAAAGCATGTGAATGATATAAAATGTTATTTAGTTCCCTGACATTTCAATCCTCTATAACTTTCACTTTTTTGTGTGCAAAAATTAGAACTTCGCACGATTATCTATTTACAATTAAACAATAGGTCTAAGCTTACTATTTCGTTTTGATAAAAGTCGTAATCAAAGGTGTTCTTTTTTTAAAGTTGCGTAGGTTTTTTTGTTTACTTTAAAGTGCGTAAATGTTTGTTTGAAATAGCATACAGCAAAAATTTTCAGAACATACGAAAAACAGCAAATCAAACAATGAATGTTTGACCGTAAAATGTACTAGCTGATGGCGTTTAAGTAGTTGAGAAAGGAAGTTAAACAAACAGGGATAGGTAATTCTTTCAAAATGTTCTTAAACATGCGTTAGAACGCTGCAATACTACACATTAGTTTGATCAACGTTTCACGTTGTACAAGATTGAATGCAACACGTTGTCAAAAAAAGCTTTTCTTGCACTTTTAACTTGAAATCGTGACACCATTAAAATTTTTAGAATCAACTAACACATTCATCTGTTCTTATAGGTGATTTTTATTGCGAGAATTGCAATTAATGATTTTTGCTTTGCTTTGTGTCAAGCATTATGCGAAATTTACGGTGAAAGTTTGGAAAGTGAAGACTTTTGTACTGTTTTGGATTGCGATTTTTTTGTTTGTTTGTGTAAGTACTAGTTATTAGCATGATCTGTATTTTTATTTACTGTTAGCCTCCTTCCTTATCATGGATATAAACGGCAAGGCTTGGGAAATATTGCATTTTTATATGACGCAAATTGCACATTAAAATAATGAACAACTTTTTTAAACAATGAATATAAGTAAAAATTAGACGCAATCTTAATGAGATATTTTTTTTTCTTTGTTTTTGCAAACAAAAATACAATAGTTCAGTCATAGGCTAAAATTATGCATTAAAAAACGAAATAATTTTTGCTTCACTTTATTAACAAGTCAATTATTAAATAACTAAACTAGGAACAAGAAACATACAAATTAGTTAAGTCAAGCAGCAAGTTTAGCTAGGAGTTGTCACCCTTCCATATCACGATTAATCTTCCGAGCAAATCAATAATACAGTTTTGATGTCTCGAGAAATCTTAAGACTATCGACAAGTATTCAAAATATGCAGAAATTGTTCGGTTGAGCAATCTTTCGTAGCACAACTAAAACATTTGCTTTAAATTTTTCTCTCCCACTATTTAATACTTATTGATTCATTTATAATGAATATTTATACAGGATAAAACATCCTGTATAAATATTCATTAAAATGTGTCCTGTAAATATTATTAAAACTAGTAAATATACAAATATGATACAAATGATAAAATATTTAAAAATAGCAAACACATTGCAAGAAATCAAAGAGTTTACGAAAAATCAAAAAGCGAAATCAACACAAATCTTCCCGATGCGTAAAATTTAAAGTGATGTTTTGCTACCATTTTAGAAATAAAATAAAAATAAGGGGGTTTGTAACGCTATAATGTCTTCCCGCACATGGAAAATATGGCGTTTTGTAGGAAAAATAACATATTTTTATTCTCTTTGTTTTGATTAGGAGAGATGATGGTGTCCTTTCTTTTGGTAGTTCTTCTTGTACAAGTTAACATCATTTCAACTTCAACACTAGCGGATCTTGATAACAAAATTAAAGCTCTTCAATCTGAAGTTGATGCACTGAAAACGCAAGTGGACACGTCTTCCAGTTACTGTCGTATGTTACAAAAGGATATCTGCGGACCATGCACTTGCTTGGATGACTACACAATACCGAAAAAATATTACTGTGACTGCCAGAATCTAAAACCACAACGAGACTGTTTACAACATTATCAATCAGGAGTGAAAGTAGATGGTTTGTATATGGTGCAGATGAACAATTAAAAGATGGTACAAGTCTACTGCGATTAAACAACAGACGGCGGTGGTTGGACAGTGTTTCAAAGACGAATTGACGGCACAGTCAACTTTTATCGAAACTGGCGCGAATACAAAATCGGTTTTGGAAAACTTCAACATGAATTTTATCTTGGTAATGAAAATATTTACATTATAACACTACAGTCATTGTATCCTAAAGGAAGTCAACTGCGCGTAGATATGGTAGACTGGGACGAGAAGAAGATATACGCTAAGTACAGCTCTTTTAAAGTCGGAAATAAAAATACCGAATACACGATTTATGTCGGTTCGTACTCAGGAAACGCTGGCGACAGTCTAACACATCACGATGGACAAAAATTTTCAACTTACGACAAGGATTACGATTCATATGCTGGTGGTAGTTGTGCTCAAGATTATCGAGGAGCATGGTGGTATAAGACTTGTCATTATTCCAATTTAAACGGCGAATACCTGCAGAAGGATGCACCAAACCCAGGGCAGGGAAGAGGTGTAATTTTGTATCATTATAAAAGAGACTATTCATATTCCTTAAAGTTTACATAAATGAAAGTAAGAAGACTTTAAAGGAAATATACGAATACAAATAAACATTTTTTTTAAACCTTCGACTCTGTACCAGCTCATGCCACGTTATTTGCAGCTTCTAAAAGTGGGTAATGTATCGTGCATCTTCTCTTAACCCTATTTGGTATGGGGGGGGGGGCATAAAGTGCCCGCGGCATTTTCAAAGTCTAATAACTTTTTAAATACTGGATGAAATTAACTGAAATTTTGTGACTTTTCCTAACTTTTATTGGACTTACGGAAAATAAAAAAAAATATTTCCAAAAATTGTCCTGTCAATGTCACTTTGTCCTTTTTGACAGGTGGTCATATCAACTTTTTTATTGTAGTGCTAATCATACCATATTGACATGCATACTGTGTAATTTGCAGACCGGAATATTGGTAATTTACAGACCAGAATGTTTGTAATTTCCTATTTCTCTATTTCTATTGTCATATGATAACGTCATAGGTCATTTTGTCCCATGTCAATCCAAATTGTCTTTATTGAGTAGCTACTGACGTAAGTGCTAAGAGATATACCAAGTTTTATTCCATGACTGCTACTAACACTAAGTTCTCAAATATAGATTTTTCAAAAAAAATTCTTGAAGATTTGAATTCTGATCGATCTCCATTTTCTCCTTAGAGAAATCCTTTGTCTTTATACCACCTGTTAATGTTCCTAATAATATCTTACATTCTTATATTCTTTTTTTAAGGACTAGTACTGTAAATAGTTTTAAAAAAGATAAAAAACGAGAATTTCCAAGAAAGACATATTTTCTTCAACCATTGTCTCATTATGACGTCATCACTTCCTGTGATGACATGTCAACCTAAATATTTTGTCACTAATTAGGTCAGAACATATTGATGCTTCTTTGTGCCAAGTTTTGTCACTTAAAACCAAACTGAACAAAAGTTACAGCCCGCGGGCACTTTATGCCCACCCCCCCCCATACTTACAAGGGTCAAAAAAGCCCATACCAAATAGGGTTAACGATAAAAGTTAACAAAAAACAGTTTTTCCGGAAAGACTGATATTCATGTCTTTAAACTTGGTACATGTTTAGATATTGCTCTAAAAGATGTTCGAGGTTAATAAAGTAATATAATGACGTCGCTGGGTCAAAAGTTACGATATTCCGCTGGTTTGATACTTTCAGGAAGTCTCTACTTTATTTAATCCCTCGCAACCTATATATCTCTCTAGCAATAACTAAGCAAACCAACACACATGTAAAAAGTAATTATATAACCAATATAGTATCTGACAACACTCGAACATGCAGGTCAACACTCGAACATGCAGGTCAGCACTTCATAATTTTTGCATAAATGAACCCAGTCCCAGAAATGCAATATTTTTAAAAAAAAATTAAAACATTTTATAGCTGCTCCTTTATTTTAATACAAATGCATTTTTTTGTTCATCACAAACTCGCCGCCTTGCCGCAATGTTTTTTGTGAAGCAATAATTATGCGAAGCATCCGCGGGATATAAGAAAGGATAACAACATGCGCTGGAACGAGGCTGGTCATGAGCAAAGTCCATATTATCTCTCAATCTGACGAGTTTTCAATCTCACAAGTCTACTAAAAGATCCTGAACAAATGTTGAGGTGTTTTAGATGACTTTATCTCAACTCAACCAACCAAAGAAGATTAAGAATAGTAAATAAGAAGAGCAGAAACTGTATGGGAGGCGAGAAACTTCCAGAAAGTTTATATAAGGTAACAATAACTCGTAAGGTTACCAAAGGTACTTTTGCTTCGGCAAAATAAAAAAACATTCTTATGACTATCTTTTTTAATCAGGACCGGATCCAATGTACACCAGCGTCCTAACGCGACTGGCATAAGGCCTAAAATGTAAGGAAAGTACAATTAGAGCACCGCTGACCCGCAGTCATGTGAATACTAATGTTTTTAAGACTTTTATTTTCCGTTGCAATTTTAACCCCAGGGTTCTTTGGTTATACCGTAACAACGGAGTCTAGGTTGGTTCCATGGTTGATGTTATGGATATGGAAAAGCAACTTAATTGCAAAAGTGATTGGCTCGTTGACAAGAAATAAATAATTGTACAAAAATTAATCAATTGATTGAGCAGCGTAGGATAATGTGTTAAAATGGAGTAAGTACTCATTTTCGAACTGGTCAAGAATTAAATTGAGATTTGCATTGTAAATGAGGATAACGTAGCGTCAATGCAAGTGGATCGGTCATCCACTTGCATTGACCATTCTGCTAAAGTAAATTATAATTCCGCCATAAAGTCTTCGTCAAGATCATTAAGTGTTTTTAGAGTTACAAGTTATTTCGTAAGTAGGTACTGCTATATGCGCTTTAAAAGAAATGCCCTTCAAAACGTTTTGTTTGAGTGTTAATCTAGTGGCTATAGCTTTTATATTCTTTTTATACTACTGATTATTTCCTACAAAGCATACCAAAAGAAAATACCACACAACCGATCAGACCGTTATTGTACCCCCACTTAAAATCTATGCAAATTTTGTTTAACTTATACTCACCCTTGACAGACCTTTCAGCTGCAGTAACTGAAGTTGCCAGAACCAAATTCATGTAAAAAAATTTAGGATTAACTGGTATGCAAACGAAAACACTTGTTAGTTAAAAAACTGCAAAATGAGTGAGCGCCTTCATCGTAAGGTGTATCAGCGGGAGAATTCAGTGTGGCTTTAACAAAGCGTAAAACGCAGGTGTTGAACAGGGGAATTGGAACATGTGTGTGACAATGTAAAATTGGGCAGAGTAAGACTCTGTATTATAATTAGAAAATAGTTGAAGCTGAGACCAACCAGAAAAATAGAGTATTTCCGAGACTAAAAACAAACTAAAGAATCCATAGGACGCGGCAATAAAAGACTGGAGCACCACTGGGCAAAGCTTATCGTAGATGCCATAATAAAAATAGTTAAAGGCGCCGTGAGAGGAAAAAAGAAAAAGCTGTGACTAACAACCGGGAAATTTGAGAAATACATCGAATTGCTTTCTGACACAGCAGTTGCTGCTGTACCTTGAACACTAGCAATGTTGTAAACTTTTTTCTGCTTGTGACGGAAAAAGATTGTCGAGTTTAGAGCCAACAACAAATGGTGGCTCAGCATGATAAATTGATACTAATGACATAACCATTAACTTTTGATATAGTCTAAATAAGCGCCAGAATTATAGCAATGCATTAGGCGATAAAAATAATTTTTTTATCTGCATACCTTTCCACATGATTTCTCTCTGAATTTTAAGGTTGTTTACAGTCACTTCTTCGTTTAAAATTATTGCCAATTAGAAATTGGTGTAAAGTTTTCTCGATTGTTCGATTGATCTCGAGTTTACGGATTGTTTGTCTAAAGAAAAAAATCTCACTGCCTTTTTATTCCGTAGGGGAGTAGGAATTTGTATAGTTACCACAGTAAGATTTTCCTAGGAGATGCACTTGTCACGTATTCATTCAAGGTTTGAACACGAGTGAAAAGTCAATGTTAGTTTTCACGTCAGTTTTAAAATCACAGTCTTTATTTTTTCAAATTTACTTCGTACCAAGTAATCAAGCTCAATTCAAACTTATTTACGTTCAATACATGTTTAAGTCTTTCACGCTGGATATTTTAATGCTGGAGAAGTCTTTTTGAGGGGTTAGCTAGCTAGAGTTTGTTAGGTTTTTGAAAATAAAAACTGTATTAAAATACATTCGTCTGGCGATATCATTTCGGTGACTGCATACAGTGTTATTATCGAACGTTAAATGGCATTATTTCCTGAGGAGTTGGTTTTACCGATTAGTGTTAAAGAAAATAGGATACGTTGTTTTGTGCCAAGCGAAGGTTTCAATGAGCATGACACATTATCACCACTGCATGTACTTCTGCTAAATTTAAAAACCGGAACATTTCATCTGCTATTGCAAAAAAAATCCTGGGAAGATAACTTGCTGTACAGAAGCAGATATCATGAAACCATTCAAAGTTAGAATTGATGCAGGTGTTCTTGTATTATGTGGTCAGTGGATGAAAATTAAAGCTATAGAAAAAGATGATTTCTTTTGTTAATCTTTTGTAATATTGTGAGATTTACAGATGTCAACAGCCAACTGTTTGAAAATTTTAATGGTACCTAAATTGATGGGGAAATTAATCATATTTCCGCATAATGTTGTGGATTAGCACTCCATAGTTATGGTTCAACGTATTAATATTGATGAAAATATGATTGCGTTATTTAAAATACAATATTTGAATGCCTGTTTGAAAAGTTTAGGTTTCTTAAAGCACGACTGTTTTATTATGTGCTGATGTTATTTTTTTGTGATATATGATATGTAGAACTTCTTTGCGTTCTGTGGATATGCACTCAATTTAAATTTAAATTTCTTTCAGCAACCAATAATGAAGTAAGCCACTTTTACAGTGAATGACATTCAGCATATTGTGTTTTAATATGTTGGTACGAACAACATTCCTCACCCTTTCAATATGGACTTAGTTCTTTGCTGGAAGTGATTTCGTGCAGGTATTTTTAAAAAGAAACTTAATATTATACTTACGAAAGCCACAGGACGATTGCAAGTAATTAAAGAGGATCCCGCAATATCTACGAAATCAGCCAATGCATAGGGAAAGCCAATAACCAATTACATCAACTTTATCAGTGATACAACTACATTACCATCTATGGCCCTGGAAGAAATTAGAATCGAAATTAAAAAGAATCGAAAACTACAACTACCAACGGAGGCCATCAGTACACGGACCTTTACAAAAAATGCAAAAATACAAAAATAAGTCCAAACAGAATTTTTTAAAAAATAACGGAATTCTTTTGCGATTCAAACGCATAATCATACAACACATTTTAAAGGATTGCAAAAATTGGCTTGTGAAAACCATGAAAACCAAACTTACATATGCTGGTACAGCATAGATGTCGCTGTAGAAAACTGCATCAAGAACTCTTTAGCATGTCAAGTAGTAGCAACTCCTAATATTGAACTGTCAATTATTCCGCCAGGGCCACCTAATAATTCATGGGTGAGCATGTCTGCTGATTTTCCAGTGGTATTTAGTCTCTGATGCAAAAGATTATTTTAGTTTGTATTTCTTGCTATTGTTGAAACAGTTTTTTGTTTTGTTTATGTTTTTTATATGTGAAGTCTTTGTTCATATATGTTTTTTAATGTTAGTTTATGAGCGCATTGAGTCTTTATGTGTGTAAAGGGTTTTCATTTTTAATATATTTGGTTGTGTTCCTTAGGGACTGTTATGCATTGAGGCATACTTGATGACATTACCTTTTTTCTTTACATAATGGTAATGGCCATAGACATGTCTTAAGGGACATATTTATAAATCACGTTTTTGCACTTTTGCAGTCAGCTGCAAATTAGTCTTCATACTAGTGAGACATGACATGAAAATTTGTTTGTATCATTTTTTTTATTCTTGGTGTTTCGAAGAATTCCAGCCATGAAATTATTTCAACCTCAACTACTTAGTACTATTTATAACATTTTGCTAAAAACAACTTTTGTTTTACCAAGAAATTTGGGACTTTTAACTTGTTATTAACTTATAAATATTCTATTATAAAAAAAATTTACTTCAAATTTCTTAGAAGATATTTTTGCGAATTACAAGTTTTAGTTTGAATTGATAAATTGACACAAAAAGTGATGTACATTAAATCATATTTTTCGTAGGATAATAGAATAATCTGAATACGCCAAATATGTCTGATGAAACTATGACGTGTATCGCTCTAATGCTCGCTAAAAATAGAAGTAACCCTTAAGATTATACAAGAGGAGTTCTCCAATATTTTGTGGAATGCATTACCTTTTTTGGATATCGTGCATATGAATGCAATAGGCAACTTCATTTTGTCCACAAGAGGTTCTAAAAGTAGAAGGTATTGTTTTCTTTATGTCTGAAAGATTTACCATTCTACTTGTAAGACACATTTCATGGTTTGTTTGACGTCAATGATTTGGCGTGTGGCGGCTGAAATTTACTTATATATAAGCAAGCTTATTTTCGGCAGTGGCTTTATAGACCTTGCAGTAGCTACATCTTTCAAAAGTGAAAAAGAGGTATGAATTTCGTATGTTTGCTATGATTTTCGGAAAGGACTTGAAAATCACGTGAATTGTATAAAATGTTATATAATTCTCTGACATTTCAATCCTCTATCACTTTCACTTTTTGCGTGCAAAAATTTGAACTTCGCACGATTATCTATTTACAATTATATAACAGGTCTAGGCTTCAATTAATGACAGCATACGTAAATGCCGAAAGTCTTGTACCATTTATTGTGTGACCTTAGCTTCACGTTGTTATAATTACCTGGGAGTTGCACGTCGTTATATTAAAAAATGAAATGTTTTTTGAATATCTAAGCTGCACAGTGTTTTTAAAACGCGCGTGAAAGTTCTCCAAAATGTATCTGTACCAAAAGCAAAATGCACCAATATTTAAGCAATATTTACTGGATTTGATGACGGACTACTATGGAGTGCAGAATAGCCGTCAAAATGAGGTTGAGTATTTCATATAATACAAATAGTTATTAAATAACGCCGTGTAGGAAATGATTTGACGATCAAGAATTTTCAGCCTGAATATTAAATATGCCTCGTTTGTACGGATCACCGCTCTTTTTGTAGCATGCACCCTATATGTTTTATGAGTTCGTTTCCGTTTTCAACAAAATTTAACATAGTCAACAAAACATTGTGCTCATAATGATAATCAAAATGTTGATTTTGTGTTAAGTAAAAAAATATATTTAAGCCAAATTGACAAATATTTATTATTTTCACACCAACTACATGATTTTCTTTAAAATGGGTCAGAATTTAAGGTTGGCCTTCTCCGATATTCGCGTTTTTATAATTTTTATAATTCATACAGCTTCTATTGTATAAATTTTATCACCAAATACACAAAGAACAGAAAATCAAACATTGAATGTTTGCCTGTAAAAATTACGAGTTGGTGGAGCTTTTAAGTAGTCGAAAAAAGAAGTTACACGAACAGGAATAGGTACTAATTTTAAAATGTTATTCAACGTCTTTCCAATATTTCGATCAACGTTTCACGTTCTACCCCAAAGAATGGAACAAGTTGACGATAAAATAACTTACTGAATCGTGACAACATTAAGATTTTTTAGAATCAACTCTCACATTTTTATGTTCTTGAAGTGTTTTTTATTGCGAGAATTGCAACTAGTGATTTTTATTACTTTGTGTCAAGCATTATCCGCACAAAACAATTATACCATACAACCCTACAGTTCATATTCAATAATACATATTTCGAAATTTACAACAGTATTTCCCTTCTTTTTACAGCTTGTGTTATTCTACCATTTCCGAACAACGTAGACGGTGAAAGTTTGGAAAATGAAGACTTCTGTACTGTTTTGGATTGCGATTTCTCTTTGTTTGTGTAAGGACTAGTTATTAGCATGATCCGGATTTTTATTTCATGTTACCTTTCTTCCATAATCATGGATATAAACGGCATAACTTTAAATAATTGCATTTATATGACGAAAATTGCATATTAAAATAATAAACAACTTTTTAAAAAAATAAAGGTAAGTAAGAAATACATTTTTTGAAAAAGCAATCTCCGTGACATATTTTTGTCTTTTTTGGTTTTGTTTTGGTAAAAAAAAATACAATAGTCCAGTCATAGGCTAAAATTATGCATTAACAACCGAGATAATAATTGCTTCAGTTTATTTACAAGTCAATTATTTAACAAGTAAACTAAAAAAAGAAACATAAAAAGTAATAGAAGTCATTTTACCAATTAGAGAAAAAAATACATGTCGCGGATATTAAATGAATATTTTTGGAAGAAAAGACCTATGGAGGAGTCATACAACTACAAAATATATCCCTTGTTATACTGTAGAGAGACATTTTTGTGAATGGTATTTTCAAAAATATTTCGCATATTATCTGGCGAATGTGGCTAAAATACGTGAAAAATACCCAAAAAAATTAGTACCTTAAAGTTAGGTCTAAAAAAGTAAGCAAAGAAAGCAATACAATTAAAGAACAATTTTTTTCCCACTGCCTGTGTTTGCTTGACATATTTTACTTTGAAAAAAAGCTGATTAGATTCTTCGTCAATAAATTATGCGACATGCAGTGGACAAAAATTGACTTTGCATTGGTTTAAGCAATTTAATTCTACGAACAAATTGGAAGGAAAGAATCCTTGTTTATTTATTTAGACCATGTGCATTGCAGAAGCGTGGCTGAACACAAATTGGTGAAACGAGAAAGTAGGTAGCTATTTTGATAGCTGATATAAACATATTTCAGTTGTGCGCCATGTAAGTATCAGACACACATTTTAAGTATTTTCATAAACACAGGTTTAGTCAACCAGCAAGTTTAGCTAGGAGTTGTCACCCTTCCATATTAGGACAAATCTTCTGAGCAAAACAATAATACAGTTTTGATCTCTCGAGAACTTTCACGGCTATCGAAAATTATTCAAGAATGTAGTAAATGTTCGGTTGAGCGACCTTTCATTGCACAAGTAAAAAATTACTTCAAATTTTTCTCTTTTGTTTCTTAATAACGCAAACTTCTCTCAAATTTCTTTGTCTGGCGTTTTTTAATTAAGCGAGCGAAAGCTTTTACCTAAAATATCTGAAGCAAAGAAAAATGTCACAAACGAACCGGTACTGAGTATTTGGAATATTGAGAGAATGCGGCTGTAGATTGCTTTAAATTGTACTGTCTGTAGTAACATAGCCATCTTTTGTTTTCTTGGTAATAGCAGCTATAATCACTAGCATTTATGTTTTCTAAATGGATAAGTAATACGTCTGTATTTTTTGTTTACAGTTACAGTTGATTGTCGATGGTGTGACCAACAGGTACGTTGTTCCGTAACAATTTAGCAAAAATGAAACTAAAGCATTCTAAAGTTTTGTCTTATAATTTAATTGCTGCAGCTAGCCTAGAAGAATAAAATAAGAGAAAGAGACAAAACTAAAATTCCTCCATTACACTAAGCCCGGTGTTAAAGTGCGTGCTTTAATCAGGTTATAGTTTTAAATCTGGCGCTTTAAGTTTCTAACAAAGTAATAATTAAGAAAATCAAAACATCATTGGTTTGAAGAAAACAACCATTATTAAATCTGATTGGCTTACGCACTGTGCTATGATGTAATGCTTAATTTTTTTAAAAAATGGCTGCGAATGTATGGTCGCTCTAAAAAAAGTGAATTGTGATAAACAAGAGTTTTCTACAAAACCAATTTGAAAAATATACAGCTGGCTAGCTTCATAAACTCTGGTTTAGTAAGTTTGAAAGATGTAGAAATAATTTCTTTAAAGAGACCTTTTTAATGAAAATGTGTATTATAGACACAAGATTATCTGGGACAACACTTCGTTGACCTAGCCTAGGCCTACCTTTTACAAACTTTGATAGATTTCCAGCTCTCATAGAACTTCCTAGGATACATTATCTAATTATTTCCTAGAAACTCCTAAGATAATTTTTGAAACGTTGATTTATAACTTATAAAATTGACATTTTCAGCCTACAGTGTAGTGTGTTATTTCAAATTGTTGAAAAAAATTAATAATACTTTAATAAAAATTTTAAATAAACATAATGAGATAAAACATAGCTAAACAAATAAGGAAAAAAGGTCCAATAACAAATAAAATATCCAATATAATACCCAAACTAAATTCCCCAAATTTCCCTAACTTTCCACTCAACTTTTTTTTTCTGGCAAAATTTTAAAGATGTCCATGATTTTATGCAGTATATATATACAATATCATTTTTGAAAAAAATGCAAACATGAATATATTAAAATTCTACATAAAACATATTTGGGTATAATATCATATAATCTTAAGAATTCGAAAATCGAACTTTGGAGACTCTTATATTGAGAAACAATTTACAAGAAAGTGTGTTTGCTAAACGTCATTTTTCAGTTAAATGTTTCTTTATTTTCTTTTAGACTAAGCACTAAGGTAAATCAAATGGCATTGTAATTTAAAGATAAATAAGAACAACTAAAAATTCTACTTTAACTTCTTAAAACCGGGGTTTATGGTATATATCAAATTCCACAGGTAACAAATTTACCACTCTACCTCCTTGACCCAGTGTTTAGTGCAAACAACAAATCCTACAAATTGTTTCTATAAGTTGATATGATAATTCATAAACTTAGTAAACTGAAAGAAAATATAACAAAATTGAGGGGTTGCTGTAAGAGATACAGCAATCCAACCTATGCTTTTTTAAACATCACATTAAAACAAAATGAAAACGATGAAGTGCATAGGTGCAAAAAACAGAATAATTATTATTCCCTATTGCTACCATGTTTATTACTTTAATTATGATAATTTAGGAATACACGAGTATGCAAAAAATTAATGATTATCAACAAGATATAAAACCTCATAACTCATTGAAAGTTGAACAAAATTATACAAATTAAGATACATACAATCAAAATAAAAGCACTAGAAACATTCTCTGTTACAGGAACTTTGCAGGCACGTACAGTAACTGTATTTTTAAATGATTAATCGGTGCATAACGCCATTCATCCATAACTAAAATGGCTACCTTCTGCCGCTTTCTCGTGCGCGGCTTTACGACTTCGTAAGTTTTGTTTACTTACCTAAATTCAGCATGTTCTAACAGTTATAGGAAGCTAAATATTGTGTTGTGCTGAGATAAAACATGAAATTTTTTCACCGGTAGTTAGGAGAAAGTTAAATATCATCAATTTTGCGCGAAAAAACTGGGTGGTGCACATCGCGCTCATATGTTTCTTGTTTTGGAAAACAATAGAAAATTCAATAAATTGTAGCGATTTACATTCGAGTTTTGTCTCCTTCTCTCTTTCTATCCTACTAGATTTAGCCAAGTTCAATAAACCTTTTTGATTTGACACACACTACGTAAGACTATACTAAGTCGACTGTTATTGAACTTTTGTCAGTACTTATATTTTCGTAAATGGCATCTTTTCAAAAAAACTGTAACCCATCTGTTATGACGTCACGTGATATTATACTATACACTCAGATTGAAAAAATGAAAAGTGAGTATGAAAATTGCATGTTGTCAAAGTTTTAAATTAAAATATTTTTAACACTTTTATTTTTCGCCACCTGTTTAATCCCATTTTTTAGGTTTAAGGTGGGCGGGAAGGGGGTAAGGGGGTAAGGGGTAAGGTGCCTGTTATTCACAGATACTAACATAGTTATACTGGGCTAGCCACGTAGTTCAGAACAGATGGGTTAGAGACATCCAATAACCTTCAAGCCTAAACTTTCTTGTAACCGTGTATTTAAAACATACGATCTTATACCTTTTCTTAATCAGCTTTTTGAGATCTACACAATATAAGAAACAAGTAATTAAAATTTTAAAAGAAAATATTTTTTTGTGTTTGAACGGGATGATGACGTCATTAAATCTATTCCGAGAAAGTGCTCCCTCCTTAATCAACTTAATTTTTTGCAAGACATTCGACTAGTCCAAAAATACGCTAATTCCGATGTCTTTCTGTGACAGGAAAAGAGGATGTGTTCAATCTCCTTCGAAATAGCCAAAATATATTTTTTGTTAACTTGTAACACTACAATGCAAGCTGACGTCAATAAATCACATACTATTAGTGAAGTTATTTCATTGCAAGTTGACGCGATTGAACTTTAAAACGGAAGGGTATAACTAACATCATATCCAGCATGGGTAATTTTAAGCCAACTAAAACCAAGATATAACAAACTCCCTGGCTAACCTCTTTTAAAAATTACGTCGTTTGATAATCTTGAAATCCTAATAACTCCTTAACGTGTTGTTAAAGTAATATTTTTCCACGAGCCAATTAACTAGTTTGTAGTAGGTATATGTATTTTTGTAAGTTTTACTAAACTTTCTATTATTACACTCTTTTATAATGCCAGTTTCCCTATTTGATTATTATTCTATTACAAAGGTTCCGGACATGGCGGATCTTGATAACGGTATGTGTATATTACTCTTATTCTCTATGCAATTAACAAACTTATTTCCTTCCTTAATATCTAATTACTATGATCTAATCAATTTCTCTCTGTTATCTGCTTTTTAACATACCAAACTCAATAATAAGTAGTGAAAATTTGATTGAAACAACAACAATTTACTGCCAGATATAATATGGTCTGACTTTATTTTATTTCTTTACAGGAAACGTTATGCATAAAAAAAAGGTATAATGACTTTTACATCTTTATATATCTATTATCTACACTTGGTTATTCGTCGAAAGGACATGACTCTATCACTATATTATTCAATATAATTCTACAAGCTGGATGTAACGTGCTAACAAATTCCCGAAAAAATGTTTTCGCGTGTTGGCGAGTCGTTGCTACTCTAATTAAGTAGATTGTGCAACAAGCCATTCAACGAGTTTGTAATAAATATCTGCAATTATGTTCAAAAATTTTTGAAATAAATGCTTAATCTCGATAATCACACCCACAACAACGACTTACGGCGTTTTAATCTTATACCTACGCAATTTAAACTTGTTAAAGTTCACTTATAAAAAAACGGGCTTAGGTTATTTGGTTAGATTCGATACTTCAAACTGCGATAATTCTTGCTGACGTTAGCATTGCCCATCTTCTCGGATTCCTTGACTTCAGCGGCTCGGTGCGTTAATTGTTCGCAAATCTGACACCGCACTATTTGCGACTAGTGCCTTTTCAAGGCTCCTCACTTGCCTTACATATCTACCAAAGCAGACTTCCTACAGCCTTTTAGCTGCAGATCATTGGAAAAGAAAATCTGTTTTGCCATTTGGAAAAAGGACCAAAAGACTGCCATTGTCCAAAAATCTTTGAACAGGATTGTGGATATTTGTAAATTTTGCTAAACTTTTTATTATTATAACCTTTTTATGTCAATCTCCCTGTATGATATTATTCTATTATAAAGATGCTGAACAAGCAGGCCATGAATAAAGGTATGTGTGTATATGTTCCGTTATCAAATATGTATGTGCTATGATTTAAAGCACTTTTAGCTTCGTGTTCACTAATTTTTTCAACCAAAATAACCAATAAGCAGAATAGAATTTTAAGTAATAAATAATGATGTGACTTTTATTTCTGTCCATGTAGAAAAACGTTTGTCTACAGATAAAAAGAAAATATCGACTTTCACATTTTTGTCATCTATTATATATATTTCCACTTTCCATAAGTAATTTGATCGTGTATTCAACATTCGTGGAACTCTTCTTGCATTTCTATCATTGGAAAATCTAAGGATATAGGGCGGACTAAATTAAGTGCTGTGTGGGGTGTTGGCAAACATACCCTACTGTTATAAACTTCCTTACGTGCTTATGCATAACATAAAACTTACATAAAACCGGTATTAGTAATATGGGACAGGAGACAATTACAAAATCATGCTACAATTGATCTATAATTATTTGTAGCTTTCCAAGTTTTATAATTCAACATACATGTTTGATGACTTTTCGTTTATAGTGTTCATTTTTTAAGAAAATAAAACGGTAAACTTTGACATTTTAGCTATGATGAAACGATTTGGGCAGCTCGCAAAAACCTACAAAAAGTGGTAAAGAGTTTTCTCTAATAAAATAACGTTGGTTTGCTACAACTTACCGATAATCGTAGTGAGTTATTTTTTTTTTTGCATAGAAATCCCATAACCTAACAAAAAGATGTAAATAAAGGTATGTCAATAGAAACTTTATTTGTTCTTAGAGTTAATTAACGACCCGAGGCAATAGGATTTGTAAGAGTTCTGGAACATATATGCCTTTAAAATATGTACTCCCAGCATTGCTGTCTATTGTTGAAATATATAGCTCGGGCAGAGTTCTAGTATCCAGCTGACGAAGGGCGGAAAGTGCTGAAATACTAACTAGGATCTCATGGGTTCTCTGGTGTTATATCTGACTTTAAGGGACTTATGTTTTCCTCATTTTCGGTCACTTTATTACATCAACAACTTCTTTTAGATATTGCATTATGAAAGTTGTAGTAAATTCATTGTGTATAGCTTCTAAAATAAAATAAAAATACAAGTTCGTTGAACATAGAATATTTGAACTTTAAAAAGAAAAAAAGCTTACAAGCTTTTTTTAACAAAAACAGCTTGTAAAAGCTTTTCTACGTGCTCACTTAGCTGTATTACAACTATATCAAAGTTGCTGCGGTAACAATTTTCGAACACGTGGTGTAAAAAATATTAGCTCTGTCGTGCTGAGTCGAACTCATAAAATATTTACTAAGTTCAGCTCGGCACAACTTTTAAAACCAATTTTTAGATGTGCCGCACGTCTTGGCACGGCTTGACTTTACTGTCTAAAACCACATGCCAAGCTGAGCCTTGTAGAAGCTGTACAGTGTCGGGAAACTGCCGATTTAGCATTTTGGAAGTTTTAGTAGGGTTTAATTCGGTTCAGCTCGCTTTCTTTAAAACAGTGTGCCGAGTGGAGTCGGACCAAGGCGTGATGGATATTTCATGAGCTCGGTTTGGTATAGGTTCTATAAAGGGTCTACCACATGCACTCATGCTCACAAGACTCAAGGTGGAAACCCGCAGAAGATTTTAACTTTCCAAAATCTTTTTTTCGCCTTTACTACAAAAAATTTCCTCCGAAAATACGATGGAAAAGAAAAGTTCTGCTCAAAATAGATTGAAATACTTGCATTTTAACTCTTTTATTGACTAACTGCAAATTCAAGTGCGTAGCAACGCCCATGTCAACTATTTTGGCCGTTTTTAAAATAGCTTTACAACTACCCTGCACACTTTTTTCTAAGAATACAGAAATTTTCTGGCTTGACATTATCCCTATTTTCCATTCTTCTGAACAATAGACCTATTGTTTTTAACCTAAATGATACTTGCAGTAATAAAAACCTTATTTACAGTAAATATTAAAAACTAATTCATTTGAATTGCATAGATTTAAAAATGAGTAACATCGTCTACTATTCGAAATCGAGTGCAGTTACTTACAAGATTTGCTTATAGAAAGAGATAGTATTTAAATAGTTTGGGAAAATTTATCCTCGACAGATATTAAGTACTAATGACTTAAAATTTTAAGAAACGTTAACTAGTGCAGGTTATTTACTCAAACAAATTGACTTATTTGTTGAAGATGACACTTGCAAGTTCAGTATTCTATATGTGATACTTTACTCTTCATTCTTAAAAAAAACACGTAAGAGATTTTTAGTAACAAAATAATAAAATAATTAAGAAACCTAGACCACTGGACCCTTTGCTTGGTTTCTGATGAAACTCTTAGAAAATACTGCATTTGTTTCTCTTATTTTTAAATCCTGTGCTCTAGATTGTTAAACATGAATGAAGGAAACCTGGATTGACAATTTCCACACCACAACGTTCTTTGAAGTTAGATGGATAGATAATAGTTGTATTTTTTAGGATTGTAGATTTTTTAAAGATATTTCAATTTACTTTTCTAAATCGTGATGATATTTTTATTTAAACACCCCCTTCATTTGAACCCTTTCTTTGTATCTATTAGTCCTAGTTACCGAGTAATTTTCAATTTGTCCTTATAGATACATAGTTTTGCTTCAGCATGTCAACATCGCGTGCTTTGAGGCCATTACAGATAAAAATAAAGTTTAGTTAATCATTCATGATAATAAGCTGGGCTATTAAAGAATGTCCATGGAGCCCATGAAACTTACACAGTACCACGCCAACACTAAATACGACATAATAACTCACAGATATAAAAACAGTTATTTTCTCACATCACCGCTTGTAAATTGCTAAAAGTGCGGGAACATACATTAATTATTATTTCCGTCAGCATATGAATGGACGAAACGTAATAGAATATATACCCGATATTTTGTAAATTTAAGAACGTTGTTACATACTAGTAATTTTGGAAACCGAGCGTCAGGAACAATATTAACTTTTGGGAAATTGAGAGATATATTTACTATAAACACTTGTAATTAGTTTTCCTTTTTATTGAAAATTTTATAATAATTGCTATAGCACATTCTAAACAATTGTAATTAATTTTAATAAAAGATAATTTAAATAAACCGTTGCAAAAGTACATGATCCTATACATTTTCTTGATCAGCGTTTCAAGATCTTTACGATGAAGGCAAAGTGTATACAAATTTCTAAAAAAATTTTTTTTGGGTTTTGACGGGCCATTGCTGACGTGAGCAAAATTTTTAAACCCCTATATTTCATTAATCGCTCATCAAAACCACAATATTATATACATTTTCTTGATCAGCAGTGTAAGCTCTACACAATGGAGGAAACATGAAAACAAGTTTCTCAATTTATTTATTGTGTATTTGCACTGCTGACGTCAGTAAAAAATCTAAAACAACCTATTTTTCCATTGTCCTTCTGCCTAAGTGGATTACTCCACGGGCCTTATCGACTAGTTATTTATATTAAAACAACATCCGCGCTTATACATTACCACGCGTTTGCCATAAGCAACACTATTTTTATAGCTCTGTTGTTACTTAAGTTTTCGAAAGACGCGCGCTGTTATCACAATAATCGCAATTAAAAAAGATCTTCTCCAAATACGTGCTTTTGCATATTGTCTTAAACTTAAGTTGTTATTTAACAATCACATTTAAAAGTGTCATTATAACTTTTTCAGGCAATACCTGAACATATTGGTTTGAGATCGAACTATCTCGTCAATTGGTTAAGACTAAGCATAAGATCGAGTGTGGCAGAGTCCAGCGGAAATAAACAATGACAAAACAAAAGCACCATCACTGTAATAGTCATTTAACTTTTACAGCTGGGCAGAAGTTCAAATTATAAATAACGCATCGTATGTATGTTGGAGATTTTGAGAATTGAAAACTAATGTTTCTGGGAGTGAGACCTTGCTGGTTAGGGTTCCATTTTGAACAAGGGTTCTCTGCATAGCACCCGACGTTAACGCTTAGTACAAATGAGCTCTTAGTGCATCCCTACCATGACCTTCAATTTGGTGAGGAGTAGGAGAAATAAAGATTTTTCCCATATTTCTTTAAGTTCCTTGCCATGCTGTTAATTTTATTAACTACAATTTTTTATTATTTTTCAATTATTTTGATATTTCTTGTAAGAGGCGCTGCGCTATTATGCGGTTATCGGATGTCCACTCATGCATTTTCCTTTTTATTTGACAATTTCGTAAGAAAAAGATAAAATTAAAATATTCAACCTCTCTATCATCTTATTTTTTGGTAATAGGTAATAGGTAAGAGGTATTTCGGTTGTCATGCACAAAAGGGGAAAGCAAGAATCAGCGTCGACACAGACCTTTAAAAGTGTTTTTCGTTACAAAATTTCATTATTCGGTCACTTTTGCCCATGTTTTCTTATGCCGATAAGTTCGGACAAAATGTTTCTTACCTTTTACTCATCCAATCAAAACCTCTAACCTTTAAATTCGGTTTAACCAATCATGACGCAGCAAGGTTTCAAAAACGTGCAGTTTCAAAACTTTTAGTTAATTGCGCAATCAGTATATTTAATAACTAGCTAATCTTATTCCGGTTTTTAATGAGTTTGAACTTCCGTTATCAACACGCAATGTCCTGGTCGTTTTGAAAAACACGTTGTTGTATCATTTCGAGTAAATAGACTGGCACAGATGCCACTTTGCGATAACATTATCATATATAATAAAACCTCTCTAAAGCAGACACCACTAAAGCAGACATCACTAATGCGGACATCACTAATGCGGACATCACTAATGCAGACATCACTAATGCGGACATCCCTCAACAGTTTGATCATAAAACTGACACTGCTATAAAACAGACATTCAACAAAGCAAACATTTTTCTTCGGTCCCTAGAAATTCAAAAAGTGGGTAATAGCGAATATTTTTTAACTCAGTTGCAAGCACGTGCGAATCCACGGCAATTTACTTGTCAGAAAAATCCACGAGAATTTGCTTGCCGAAACTCGCGATACCATCATTAATTCACAGACGAAAAGTTGGGTATTATAATATAAATACATTCGCTTCTTTTGTAAACATTTTTTACCACAATTACGCGTTTGTGCAGAATAATAACAATAATCGCCTATATTTATACGGTGTGTCAATTTCGACATGTGTGCATTTTCCTTTGATGTCGCCGAAAACCTTATGTCTGAAATGTTAAATTTTCTGATGTTACGGCACGACGTCAATAACATTAATTTAACGTCAATAGCTTAATTTAAATTAATGAAGCCTTTACATTGCCCTTGAAACTTTGAGACCAAATAACTTGGAAACAGGGTGGTGACGTGTGTCATTATTCACCACGTGGGTAACTAGGGACAACCTGTGACCAAATTGGGTAAGTTTTCAAAATCTGGGTTCCCAAATCTGTTTCGGATTGGACAGGTTGATAACGTCACCAAAAATCCTTTAAACCTCAATATTTTCTCTGCCTAAGTGGATTTTTCCACGGGCCTTATCGACTAGTTTATATATTAATACAAAAGTTGTGCCGTCTGTGACCGCCAAAGTGGGTAATGTCATTTTCCTTTTAATGTCGCCGAAAAAGTTAAGTCTGCTTTGTTAATCATTCTGACTTTACGTCATTTTTTACCACGGTCAGTCATTTTTCACCACGTGGGGAACTAGTCACAACTTGGGATCAAATTGGGTAAGTTTCCCAAACCTTGATGCCTGAATCCGATCAGAATGGACGGGTTGCTGACGTCGTCAAAAAACCTTTAAATCACAATATCTCTTCAACCGTTCGTCAAACTTACATGTTCCTATACATTTTCTTGATCAGCTTTAAAGCTCTACACGATAGAGACAGTGGCTAAACAAATTTCTAACACAAATTTGTGAGACTCTGCTGAAGTTCCTCGAAATTCATGTTACGGTTCTCTATTCCATTGTTCTCCTGCCTAAGTGGATATTTCCACGGGCCTTATTGACTAGTCTTATATAATAATACGAAGTGTCTGTGACAGGCATAGTGGATGTGTTCCTTTTCCTGTGAAGTCGCCGAGAAAAGTATGTATTATTTGTTAACAGCCTACACGTTACGATACGACGCCAATGCATTTAGACTGACGTCATTTCATTAAAAAATAAGAACAGTGAAGCCATTGCGTTGCGCTTTTAAGTTTAAGGCTAAATTACTTGGAAGCTGTTGGAAATAACTGACGTCATCTCCTGCGTGGGTAACTAGGGACCACCTGGTACCAAAATGGAACCAAATTTTTAATGCTGGGTCAACCCACCCGTTTCGGAAAAAACGGCTAGATAGCGTCATCAAACAACATTTAAACCCCAATATCTCTGCAACCGTTTGTCAAAAGTACACGAACCTATACATTTTATTGATCAAAGTTTCAAGATCTATACGTTGAAGGCAAAATGTTTACAAATTTCTAAATTTTTCTTATTTGGCAGGTCAAAATTCGTCAGCATAATTTTCAAACGCTTATATCTTCTAAGGGGTTCGTCAAAAGCACATGATCTTATACATTTTCTTTATCAGCGTTTCGAGCTCTACACAATAGAGGCAACGTGTAAACAAATTACCGAAAAAAAAATTGTGTATTGATGGGTCCTTGTAGACGTCATTAAAATTTATCGACTAGTAACAACAACAATAACAACAGCAACAGCAACAACAACAGTTTTTTTTCTGATCCAGTCATTCAGCTTTCCTTGACCATTTAAGCAATGTTTACTATTGATTAAAATCTCTGTCCTATTTAATTTTTGTTAGTTATTGCGGGGAAAAAAATTCTTAAATAAAACCTCGATAAGAAAGACAAAAAACACTTATCCTGTAAATGGGCTCCTTGAGGAGGTTAGGTATTGGCGAAAATTAGATATTAGATATTGACAAAAATTAAAAAAAAAACGGTAGTTAAAAACGTAGGCAGCAACACAAAACTAAAGGTGGTAGTCTTTAAATCTCATTAAAGCAAGGTAGAGGGTGAAAAGAAAAAATCAAAATTCATCGAGATCATCTCTAACTTTCCATAGCAGATCAGAATGACAATGTAAACCACAGCTAAAAATATAGAAGATGTAATATCTCATTTGCAATGACTGTTGTTTAACCCGTCCTTGACCTTATAACGCCAAAATCGTTTTAGACACCAAAATCATTTAATAGTTAAATGCCATAAGATTTAGAAATTTAGAGACATAATTAATAAATGCGCCACAAAGTGATCAATTGGACTCTAGTAATGCTACGATTACTGAAGCTGATACAATTACTGTCGCAATAATGGAATATGGGATGTTTTTTTATTGGTTACTTCGGATACGAAGAAAAGCAATCGAGACACAATTTATCTAGCATGGTGAGTATTTCAATTATTAGTTAACCAATGTAATTGTGTCATTATTTTAATGTCATTATTAAGAAAAATGATCATGAACAGCTTATAAATATAGCATTTTGAAATAGACAGGCAGTTTGCATCCAGACGTAAATGCAATACACACGACATTGTGAAAATGTTAAATTGATGTGAGACATGTAGATATATACAAAGTGACTAATAATTGTGCAAGTGCTTTTACTCTAAAAGAGGAAAATTCTTGTAACACATAGTATATTCCATTATTTCAGAAATTAAACTTAAAAAGTTTAGCCCTCTCAGAAACTACCAGACGTGACGCTTAGATAATGGATTCAACGATGAAGAATACGTTGTTAAAACCATTTATTCAAGCCGGTGTCGGAATAGTGTTTGGCTTTGGGAAAATGGGAATGCTGCTACCGCCAACAAGGAAGATGATACTGGATTATATGCTGAAGATATCGAAGTGCAATAGCATTGAGGACTTTCAAGATGGAATGTTCAAAGCCCCGATGTACAAGCAATGCGTAAAAACATTCCTGATCAATATGACCAAAACAGTGAGAGTAAATGATATAGTTATGGACTATCCAATACTTCAATTGGACAGCTCCAATAACAACAAAGATGCAGTTTCCATAGAAACGTCACTTCATAAAATTCAAAATAAAAGCCGACCATTGATTTTAAATTTTGGAAGTTGTACATGACCCCCGTATATGGCGGAATCAAAACGTTTCCATGAAATCTTTAAAAAGTTCAATGGAGATGTAGATTTCGCTTTTGTGTACATTGAGGAAGCTCATCCTACCGGAACAATGAATTTGAAGGTAAATTTAAATTTTATTTCTCATCGTAAAATTTTTAGAGCACAATTTTTCAATAAGATCAGATCTTTTGCTAACTGCGGTGTTCTTGTCATGGAATCTAGCCTTTTTAAAAGAAAACTATTACCTATATATAATAACTTGAGAATTATTATATTTATTATATATAGTTTTGTTTTAAAAAAGCTAGATTCCATGTCAAGACAACCTGTTCACAGTCGATTTTCGGTTTGGTTGTCTTGAGCTGAAAAATTTTGACTAGTGGCAACACAATGTATATCGTTAGATATGTCGTTAAAATCGGTACAAGTTCTGTAAAGGACGTCTTGACACAATTTTGAACGTCTAGTCGCCTGCAATTGATTTTTTATACTTTGGATTTGCCTCGAGGGTTTTTAAAAGTCAAAACGTTTTCACGACTAGAATTAAGAAGACCGTTGGAACACTATCCCTAAATAAAGTTTAAGATTTAGATTTGAAAATATAATAAAATTGTTTTAATACTCCTAATACGTTTTTACACGGATGTGCCATGACAAACTATCATCTACAAAAGTTGTTTTACTATCTTAAGATTGATGGAAAATGCGTTTAACTGTAAATTGTCATATTTTTCTTATCATGAGCACGAATACTATCTTAAACATGTTCGGTCAAGAAACAGACATAAGCACGACATCTTATAATTTTACACGTGACAAACGTGAGTGTAACTTTTTCACAAGACTGGGTAACAAGAAAAAACTATTTGTTACGTTTTAGAAGCTAAGGATTAGAAGCACTCCTTTTAGTGGTGTTATGGAGAGTACAACAGAAAAATCTGGTTGATTTTAAAGAAACATCGTAGGGCGTTCTTTGGAATAACAAAACAAGTCGTTATATATTTCATGGATACAAAACTGTGTTCAAATGTCCCAAGCGTGTGTTGAGATCTTGGCATATGAACAAATTTATACAGAATAAAGCTGATAAATGTTAACCGACAAAAGTTCAGCTACGGACGAAAACATCAATTTTATTTTTGAAATTACTCAACACATTTCTATCGAATTAAGTAACAGAAGCCGAGTATAGCCAGCACATTTATATCGAAAAACGAGAACTAAAGTGCAACGGATATTGCTTACATCAACATCACGTGACTAAACACAAAATTTCGGCCAATCAGTAACATCGTCATTGTTACCGTACTTGATTTAAAAAAAAATATTGCAAATAATGTAAACATGATGTTTGAATTGGAATGCCTATATTTCTATTCCTAACAGTGTCGCTACGCTAGTTTATACATTTTCTGCTCACCTTGGTCATACATACTATGATGTTGCAAATCTGATTCTATTCGTGACTTTATTCCAAGTAACCAAGCTCCACCATTATGATTTAAATAAATTACGGACGTAGTGGTATGCAACCTTCAAATGACACATGCTCAGACACATGCTGACCGTAATCATACCCGTTGCTATCAAACGCTTCTTGAGCGAAATCCGAAAAAGTACTGCTAGGGCAGGCATTCTGGTTAAAAAACAGCGATAGGTTGTCCACTTGTCATGAAAGATCGACGTGTTGAAAATGTACAATAATTTTTTCAAGTTATCTCGCTATGGGACATATCACAACAAGGCTTACCTTTTTTATTCGGTATTTCTGTTTTTATTGTTTTTACATATAGAAAATTAAGGACACAAAATAGTCAACTCGAAAAATGTATTCGTATTTTCTATTTTGTTATGATTTTGTTGTGATTACAACAGCTATATTTTCAATGTAAAACATAAAAAAAGAATTTTGTAGCATTTAATGTGTTACCGGAAATTGTAATTTCCCTATTTTTGTTTTTAATTAAATTGCGTGATAAAACCTTCTACAAATACTTTAATAAATAATGGTGAATGTTCTGTAAGCATATTAGTCTGCATAATACTATTTTTTCTAAAAAAAAGCACCTGTACCGATCTCGCATTGCGGAAATACTCGAGAATTCCACATAAAAGTTTTGCGTTTTTCTTCAACATTATTTGCAGCAGAAGAAAATTATTGTATGACAGTGACAATGACAAGTGCTTGATGAATTTATCATGAATGTTCATGCAATTATTTAATAACTTGCTGACATACTTACGAAAATATAGTAGCTACTTGCAGAAAACAAAAAAACCCAACGGTTTATAGCACTGCTGTAATATCACAATAGCAAACTTATGTTCATTGACCCACAGCTGCTAAAAAACGAAACGAGTCGTTTAAAACGCTTTTAGGTAAACTATGTGCTAGAAAAATGTAAATGTAAATTTTTATAAACAATGCTAAATTTAAACAATCACCACAAAAATTCTAAAAAACTCTAAGCAATTGCTAAACAATTTGCATGGGGCGAAAACATGGACGAAAAATAAACAATTTGTTTGGCAAATAATCGGTCAAATAACCAAAAAGTTTCATAGTGCGAATTTAAGTCCTAAGTATAACTTGCGAGAGATAAAACACCTTACAACAACTTACAGTGTCACTACTTAATACTTCGACTTAAACTCGACAAAACATATACATAAGTTCAAAGCTATAAAAGTAACAACTAAAATGACAAATTCGCCCCGCATAATCTTACCCAGGTAAACAGTTACTAAACAATCTTTTGGGGCGTTTTTCTCTAAACATCAAAACAGTGTTTGAGGCGAAGTGCAAAAAAATCAATTGTTTATAAAAAAAAGTAAATTCGTGTTCAAGATATTGATCACAGTCCATTTATTTGTGGGACGCACCTTTAAAAACGGTAAAATAACAACAACAACAACAACAACAACAACAATACAAGCGCGAAGGCACATAGCGGGACATAATGTGTGATGTGTTTTTCAAACACATAGCGGGACACATCTTCTGTATGAGATATCTTAAATAACTATACAGTGGTCTGTTTGCAATTACGAACAAAACCAGTTTTCAGAATAAAGAATGATAAAACATGCAGCTATAGCGTGTCCCGCTATGTTTCCTACAGGTAATTGTTGTTATTTCACGTCCCGCTATTTTTTTAACCAAAATTTTGTTGCTATTTTAGATTCGACTATATTTATTGAACAGTCCTTACTGGCTAATTTAAATTTTATAATGTTCCAAATTGTAAGCCTGGAGGGAATAACCCTCCTTTTATTCCATTTTTTGTCTTTAAAAAGTAAAGACTTGCATATTATACCTTATTAAGTCCTTGATAATAATACTAACTTTTCGATTATAGTATTAATTTTTTATTACAATACTAAGATACACCATTTTCATAATTGGGATTAATTGGGATATACTGTGTTAGTTTGCCACATGGTCTGAAACTTGATTATCCAAACAAACAAAGCCCTTTCAACATGGCCTCGACTGTTTTTTTAATACACTGCATGTTTTTTGATTGGGTGTCCCTAATCTCCAGTGGAGGATTCGAAGTATCGTATGTAGAGAAAGGATGTTGTGTGGGTAAAGGGTTGACCTAAGAAACAAGGGCTTCATCAGACGCACAGGCCTTGTTTCTTATACCGCTTTCTGCTCGGGTAGTGAGATTGATCCGTTAAGACTTAATATAAACCTGAAAATTTTCCAGATCATTATTTACTATAACAACATTATTATTTCCTATAACACGAACCACCTACCAACCCCTTTGTATTTACAAACTAGTTATCATGCTAGAACAGATGGATTACCATATCTTCTGTAAGGAACATCCCTCTCTCTCTCTTTTTAGGCCCCCGTCCCAACACGTTGTTTGCCTCGGAATCGCCGATATGGATCCCTCGACATTGGCACATACATCTTCGTTACCAATCGAATTAAAAAATGTGATGCAAAAAAGCTACTATCATGTTAGTAAAAATAAACAATGACGTAACAATAATGGTGGAATATTGCAAATCCAATCACCTACTGTTCGATAATGACGTTTGTTTTGCTATAACAGTATCAAATAAGTTATTACGACACTCGACAACAATACGAAAACCCTATTAGATAACACGTGGGAAACAGCAATATTGCGATTTTTATACTAAAACGACATGAGAATGTAACCTAGCTAACCGCCATCACTGTTGATGTTTTACTGAAGTAGCCTACTGCGATACCGGCTGTATCCTTATGAAATAGAATGTATTACAAACAATTACCACTACCACGTGGTACGGATCAAATAAAATGGATATTATTCTATTTGTAACGAATTAACATGTTATGCATAATACTTGTATTATATAACACGACTGTCAATATAACTCTTGTTATTTCATCAATTTTTGATATCAAACCCCTTATGTTTTTAGTCTTATTTTCGATTTTAATTGCTCCTTTGGCTATTTTATTTCAGTTCACCCGGCCCTTTGTTACGCACTTGGCCCTGAACAGATCCTACTCGCCGCGTAGTTCACCAATCAAAAAAAATTTTTTTACTCCAGCAAATACAGCCAGCTCTGCGGTGGACCCGCGTTTCGAGAGTCCGTATACACGGGAGGGAAGGGTGTATGAGTACCTTCACCATTTCCTTTATCCCCTTACAGTGAAGACTAACGCTGTGCACATTTAACGGCTTTTAGAACTGTACATAGCTCGGCCGTTAGCCTAGTTCTCTATTCATCCAGATTACCCCCAGGCGCGCGTGTTCCACGTCTCTAGCACTGCCCCTCTACCTTGTTGTATATTCGCTACTCACAAACTGTACATTACGTCACTTACCCGAGGCGCAGTGGTGCTCTCAACCAATTAAAATCTCACCATTACAGGTGCCCTTCACCTACCAATTATATTTACCCATGAAATCACGTGACTCAGTCTTCTTTAGCAACGGGAAAGCACATTTTTCCCTTTCCTTTTTCACCTCGCTAATCATCGCACGTGGTTTGTTATCGATTACTTACAAAATCTGTTAATCATGGCCAACAAACAAATCGAGAAAGAAATATATAGAGGTAACCCTTCCGTTATAAAAAGACCCTTCAAAATGACCGACCGCTTACGCCAGGTCGGGTTGTTTTGATTCTATCACGGATCAATTTCACTACCCGAGCAGAAAGCGGTATAAGAAACAAGGCCTGTGCGTCTGATGAAGCCCTTGTTTCTTAGGTCATCCCTTTACCCACACAACATCCTTTCTCTACATACGATACTTCGAATCCTCCACTGGAGATTAGGGACACCCAATCAAAAAACAGGTTATCAGGAAATCTTTTCTACTTTAATGTTTGACTTAGAATGGTCCCACTCGTCTTGTTAAATGATATTAATAATTAATTACAGTTGAACTCATGTAATTCGAACTCCTATAATTCGAATAATCATATAAATCGAACGAATTCTCCGGTCCCGTCCGAGTTTACTCTAAAATCCTTATAAGAAAACTCCTATAATTCGAACTCATGTAATTCGAAAAATCATGTAAATCGAACAGTTTTCTTGGTCCCGTGAGCAAATTTTGATCATGTAATTCCAATTTTGAAAATTTTCGTCCGTTCAAAGTTCTAAAACTCAAATTTTTCAACAATCGAACGTTTCAATGAAATTCGAACTTTTCCAATAATCGAACTTTCTCGTGAAATTCGAACATAGAAGATTGATTAATAGGAGACAGAGCTAAATCATGGGCTTTTATGAGAAAAATTGAAATTAAAAATTTGTAACACTTGTTTTACATGAAAATAGCAACTTATTTCTCAAATACTACGCGTTGTTTTACTCCATAGGATGTTACAACATTGATAATTAATAGCGCCGTAAACCCGTTAACACTTCCCCACCAAATTTCGGCCGAAAAAAGTCAAACTCCTATAATTCGAAACTCATGTAATTCGAACAAATTTTGAATCCCCTTGATGATTCGAATTACATGAGTTCAACTGTATATGATTTAACAAGGTAAGATGTGACCAGGCTATCTTTATGCTAATTGGTTGGCTCTAATTCGGAGTTTACTCAGAGAAATTTTTTGTATTCATTGGTTGAGTTGAATTTAGGGGGTTTGTCCGCTTGCATCTAAGTTTTCGTTTGAGACTCCTTTTAACTCGTTTTAATATCCTCAAAGAAAGCTTAGTTAACTAGGCTATGTTTTGTTATATTATTTGAAAAAAACTTTATTGTAATTCCATATAGAAGTTTGGATAATTAGATGCGTCATGCATTTAGTTAGCATAATTATATATCTGAAATATTGGGTGCTGTTTTATTGTCCCAAAAACCAATAAATATTTTTAATGGTATTTCATATGAAATCAACTTAATGTTTCTTTATCCTAGTTAACTAAGCTTTCTTTGAGGATATTAAAATGAGTTTCTCTTAAACGGGCAAACCCGTAAATTCAAATCCACCGTCATGACTTTCGGCCGAACATCGCCTATCTTGCTACGGGACATAATGTGCTAATCAGGCACGGCTTCATGTTGACCCGACATAACACCGTCATTGAAAGCTTTATTTTATTTTTATCCAAGGTGTAAAGTTTTCATATGGTGCATTATTGATTTCTCCAAACTATATATACCTATACAATTTAACGACAGAGGCTCGCTTTCGGTTTTTCATGCAACTTTTATTGGAAAAAACTGTTGGCAAATTGAAGTTAATAATTTAAAAGTTTTTTGACACCATATGTATGTCGAGATTAGTTTCTGGTTCTTAACTGCACATATTTTGCTTTCAACAACTGTTTTTTTTCCAATTCACGTCCTGGAAGCGCTAACATTGCCGATATTTTTTTAAATGTCAGGGTTTTTTGGAAAATGTAGGAAAAGCTTTCCTAGTATGACAAGTGGTAACGACGGGAACAGACTTGATTCAGACCTGAAATACCCCGCATAGAACAAAAGTTACATAAAGGGCTACTAGTTCCCTCGTCCCTATAAAACAAAACAAAAGGGTTAGTAGAGGAAAGCTTTTGTAACAAGCGATAGCTTTTAGCAGAGTTGTTAATAAAAAATAAATAAATAATTGTTTAAAGTGTTTTAAAGTCTTATTACTGTAGATTTTTACTATAGAATTATCATAAAAGATATAATTGATTCATTTTGTATGGACAATAAAATAATTACGTCGATAAACTTGTGAGTATTTGTTCTATATAAATAAAGAGGAACAACTATTAACAATTAACAAATAATTTTTTAAGGGGTCACCAGTTTGATTGAATTGTATAAACTAAAGAAATTATAAAGCACCAGTTCTAATTATTATAACACATGTGAGGTTTTACTACAATGAAAAAAAATTGCAACATAGGAAAATTAACAATCGACGGCGAAAGTGTCACCCGTGATTGGATGTAACAATGCAGATTCAATACAACGAATTATGTCAGATCCAGTGAGACTTTTAAGCACCGTTTTACATTATCAGATTTTGTCTGACAGATTTTTCTGATTCGACAAAATCTGATGGTGTAAACAGAAACATTGGAAGCTTTTTTGTCCTTAAATTTGTCATCAGACACAATCTCAAAAGTAGCCTAGTTAACTCAGCTTTCTTCAAGGATATCGAATACAGTTTCTTTCAAACGAAAGCTTAGACGCAAACAAATATTAAAAGAAATCCCTAAAATTCGAATGCACCTCATAGCAAACCCCAAATTACAATCAACCAATAAGCACAAAGTCAGCGTGGTCACATCTTACCCTCTTTAATAATACAAGAATTAAATACATTTGTTCGGGTTAGTGAAGTCAATTGCACTCAAAACAAAAGATTTCTCGATATTTACCACGTGAGCAAAGAACAATAGAATTAACCAATCAAAAAGCGCGGTCGGTATTCTGACTGCAAGAAAATCGTTGGTGACTCAATTTTTCCTCCCCTAACTATTCCGATCTCCTGGCCAACTGAAAAGTTGAAAAATTTAACTTTTCAAATTTTGTCTGAGGAGAATTAGCCAATGATGTAACAGTTTGCTTCAATAAATATTAATGATTAAAAAATTCGTATGCACGAAAGGAAAGAAACATCTTTTAAGAAATCAAATGTCAAAAACAGAAATTTTTATTGAACTTTTAAAAAGGGGAAGAAGAGCTGTGAAATGTTGAAAGTCCTCTTGACAAAAAAAGAAAGCAAAGACAATCATCCGACATCTAATGCAAATGTAAACGCAGGAATATTATATAATACTCTTCTTTATACTCTTCACACAAAATCTGTAAGACAAAATCTGATAATGTAAAGCGGCTTTAGATAATTAAAAAGGGAACCAATAATATTTTAGAATGAAAATTTATTAACAATTAACAACCAATCTCCTTTTCGTAGCGACCTCCAGTAATCCTTATTAGGGATTTCTTTATCTTCTTTTCCTTTAATACTGCTCACATGGCTTATAAAATATTCAGACGTTCAAGTTTCGTACAGTTACGGAGTGTGAACTAACTACTTAAAGATATCGCTAAAATAAATTAATCATTGTGAAAGGTTTGTCCGATTCATCGATACATCTCTTGGTAAGTGTTGATATTTTAACCATCCCTTTTATATCTTTTTTAGTTAACAATTCTATCAGCTTATTTGCATGCACCATGTTACACTTTTTTATAAGAACAATTTTCTAGAAACAGTGAGACTGGGAATAATTTAAAAATAAAAAGAAGAGAAAAATGTTAAAACTAGCAAATTTATCGATTTTCTCTTTTTTCTGAAAAAAGCCAACAAACATATTTGAAGGTTGAAATTTTCTCAAAATCAGTTCTTGCGATTTTGTACTGAGATTTTGGATCGGAGATACTAGTAAGCGAAGAATGCATAAACTATGAAAACAAGATAAGAAAAATTTTAGGCCAAACATTAGGAAAAAATAAAAACACCTCAAGATGAAGTCAAAGTTTTTGGTTCACTATTTACATATTTATTTTATAAGAAACAAACCTTTTGTGTAATAAGATTTGTACCGGCAAAAAAATATACTGTCACTTCAAATTAGCAGTTGAAAGTCTGTTTCTTATAAAAAAAGTGTCATAAGTATTTCAGTGGTTGTCATTTCTGCTAGGATAAGTACATAAATGAATAACCGTTAACACATAGGCCCAGATAGCTTTAGAACATTTTTAGAACAAAAGGCTTTGTTTATACAGGTATAATAAGCACACACGTTTTTACAAGAATCCGCAAGACTCATTTTCCGAAATTTAACCCTATTCGGGCCAGGGTTTTTCCAGCCTCGTCCCAAGGCTTTTCTACGTATATGTCCCGTAATAGTTATGATTGTTACTACGGAACATCATAGGCGTAGAAGAGTCCTGGAGACTAGGTTGGAGTTTTTTAAACATATTGTGACCAAGGAGAGCTCCATAACTTTTGATAGGCTTATCCAAATTGAATCAAACTTTCTACACTTACACTACGCCATAAGACGCAAAATGGCAGCAATATTTTCAACAAAAAATCTACCGCATAATTATTTTTATTCATTTCGTCATTGCATCTTTTTTAGGACCATCCTCAGACTGACAAACACAATGGCGATTGCACAGGTAAATGAATATTTTAAATACTACTTTAAGAAGATTCAATGCCTAATTCAATTTGCTATGTAATTTAAATTACAGAAACGAGCGAAAAGATTGAAGATAGACCATGATGAAGTTGCTCGGAAGTTCATCTTGGAAAATGAAGATCAAGAAGGACTTACGAAGACGTTTATCAATAAATGTATTGGTATGTATATAGCTAGTTCAGCAATGTCTGTGAAACTTATTGTTAACTATTAAACACACCAAACTTTAAGAAACTGCTGGAAAAATTTCACGCAGTTTTAAATCGCCATTAGCAACTTAGTTGAAAATTTGCTTGAGACCTGTTCTTAACGTGGTTTTACTTTTTAGACATAATTGTTCTTATAAACAAGTTGTAATGAATGCCCTTAAGCCAGATATATATAAGATGCTTAACCATTGACTTCAAAAACAATATCACATTTGGCTGATTTCATAAATTTGAGACCAAAAAAACCCAAACTCGTAAGTTTTGGGACATTATTATGAAGTTAATGGTTTATATTTTCAGGATTTGGTGTTTTTGCTGAAAAAACGTTTTATAAAGGCGAGTTTTTGTTAGAGTATCCTGGTGAGTTTATTACGAGTGACGAAGGGAAAAAAAGACAAAAAAGTTACGACGAATCACTGGGTTCTTTTCTGTTTTTCTACAACAAACATTGGTAAGCGCTTGTAGAATTCATTTCTTCTTGTATACAAGTGAAATTAGCTAAGGATATTATCATAACAACCTTTTTTATTACTTAGTATTGATGGAACGCATGCTTCTCGACTTGGCAAATACGTTAATGATAGTCCAGTAGCATTTTCAAATTGCAAAATGCGAGCGCTTACCGTCAATAGCAGGGTCCACTTTTGTTTATTTGTACTTGTGGATCAAATATCACCTGGGACAGAACTCAGATATTCTTATGGTGATGTGAATTTACCTTGGAGATGTGTATGACTTTTCAAATATTTTACAGTCTAGTAACGTTCTGTCAAAACAAAGGTATGCCTAAGACAAAATCTTCTGCTTTTCAACCAACCTTACCGTCTTTATTTTCTTCTTAGGACAAAAGAACTAGAAATCCCTATGTGCTGCCTTTGAAAGCTTCGAATGTAAGTTTTTAACAAAGATTTATAATTTCAAGAAACAAACCAAGTTTCTTGTAATAAATAAATCCACAAATTACATTTTAGATACTTAGCTTGAAGAATGAGAAACAATCTACTGACGTTTTAACCACACTAAAAGGTTCTTCTAATATAAAAGATGTCACACCGTTCCACATTAATTTGCCAGCAAATTTTTCTGAAAAAATTGGAGAGGGAGCTTCTGCTACAATTTTTAAATATATCTGTAACGACAAAATAAAAGCGGTGAAAGTGTTTAAGCAGCAAATCGCCAGGAGAAAATTGCACAAAGTAGTAGAATCCTTAAGTAAATTAAAACACAAAAATATTGTTTGCTTCTACGGGTTCTCACTTAAGCCTTCGGCCTTAGTTTTTGAATACTGCCAGTTGAACTTGGGTGGAGAAGTTGTCCACAACGCGGCTCAAATGGTATCAATTCTGAATGAAAACGAGGAGTTTGTATTTGCACAAAGATTAGATATGGTTAAACAAGCAACATCAGGGTTGAAAGCTTTGCACGATCAGGGTATTGTTCATAAGGATTTTAAGCCTTCGAATCTTTTAATTTGCGGAACAGCAGATCGTGTGGTAGTGAAGGTAGCAGATTTTGACGACATGTACGATATCAAAGGCACTATCACTTCCACGCTGACAAATATGAATCAAGGTCTCTTTGGCATGACTTTAGCGTATACTGCTGCCGAGATTTGCCTGCAACAAGTAAGAACCGTGTCTCTCACCACCGACGTGTATTCATGGGCAATTGCCGTATTTGAGTTATTTGCTGATGTAACATCTCCGTGGAGCAGCGCATTAGCTATAGTAAGCGACGGCCTCATTGTCGAAGCTTTGAAGAAAGGAATGAGACCACATGTAGAAGATTTACAACAGTTGTATGCTAAAAATGAATGCAATTTTATATTACCTATAATTTCGTCGGCATGGCACACTGACCAGCATAAAAGACCAACGATTTCACAGGTATTTTAAAACATTTTTTTTACCGAAGTTTGTAACGAAATTAATGAATATTTAGTTGGTTCTCTTGTAAAAAAAAATATAACTTAATGCAAAAGCAAAACGCACAAATTAATTTATAGCTACTTGTCGATGGCACGTGGATAAATCCACGGGTTCGCCTGTCCTTTATTTACCGCAATTCGTGTGTCTCGGTACTGCGATTACCATTTTGCGTGACAGACAGACAGATAGACAGACAGACACACGTATACGGGTATTATAATATAGATTACGAATAATTTAGTGTAATACTTAACGTATAATGTAAAACACTACCGCATTTGTTTTCATTTAGATTCTACTAATGCTGGACAAAGACTATGAAAAAATGGTAACAAATTTGGTACTTCATTCTAAAAAAAAAAATGATTTGGAAAATCAGACGCAAAAAGTAACTATCTATATTCATTATATATCGTTGAGATTTCTGGCAGTCAATTTGCATCACATCCGAATCACAGTAAAGTAAAAAAAAAATATGCAACTAAGGAAAACAAACTTATTCACACCGTCTAGAGCTTTCAGTAACAAGCAATAACTTTCAAAATTTCTTTTTAATATTTTCCGTCCTTCTTATTTTTAGATCTCGACAGGCGACGCAATTTCACCTAGTCCAATTAGTCGCTCGCAATATAAGAGTAAATCAGTGGTAATATGTTTAACATTAGCTCACATTTCTTTTCCTGTGACATCCAACCAAATGACCACCATTTTTAAACAAAAGGCATACAGAGTTCAAATCAGTTATTAATTACAATATCGCGACATGCTTTATATCTCTTTATTAGTTCTACCAAAAATTATAACAAAATAGCACGAAAAATAACTTACAATTTTTAAATTGAAGTCTAGCAAATGATCACTTAGTGAATGATATATCACAATGTGATATATCAATGTGACATATCATTCTTCTTAATGATAACATTATCTTATTTTACTAGGGCTCAGAAAAGAACGGAAACGTCCCTGAACCGAATCAAAAGAAGACAGATTACAATTTAGCACTGGTAAGAAACTTTAACATTCGGTATATGTCGGTTGTTGTTAAGTATATCAAAATGATCACTTAGCGGGACACAGGAAATTTTCTAAACAATGAGATATATTCTTCTTCTTAATGATAATCTATTGTCTTATTTTACAAGGACTCGGAAAAGGACGCAAATATACCTGAAGCGAATCAAAAGAAGACAGATTACAATTTAGCACTGGTAAGAAACTTTAACATTCGGTATATGCCAGTTGTTGTTAAGTATATCAAAATGATCACTTAGCGGGACACAGGAAATTTTCTAAACAATGAGATATATTCTTCTTCTTAATGATAATCTATTGTCTTATTTTACAAGGACTCGGAAAAGGACGCAAATATACCTGAAGCGAATCAAAAGAAGACAGATTACAATTTAGCACTGGTAAGAAACTTTAACATTCGGTATATGTCAGTTGTTGTTAAGTATATCAAAATGATCACTTAGCGGGACACAGGAAATTTTCTAAACAATGAGATATATTCTTCTTTGTAATGATAATCTATTGTCTTATTTTACAAGGACTCGGAAAGGGACGCAATTATACCTGAAGCGAATCAAAAGAAGACAGATTACAATTTAGCACTGGTAAGAAACTTTAACATTCGGTATGTCAGTTGTTGTTAAGTATATCAAAATGATCACTTAGCGGGACACAGGAAATTTTATAAAACAATGAGATATATTCTTCTTCTTACTGATAATCTATTGTCTCATTTTACAAGGACTCGGAAAGGGACGCAAATATACCTGAAGCGAATCAAAAGAAGACAGATTACAATTTAGCACTGGTAAGAAACTTTAACATTCGGTATATGTCAGTTGTTGTTAAGTATATCAAAATGATCACTTAGCGGGACACAGGAAATTTTCTAAACAATGAGATATATTCTTCTTCTTAATGATAATCTATTGTCTTATTTTACAAGGACTTGGAAAGGGACGCAAATATACCTGAAGCGAATCAAAAGAAGACAGATTATAATTTATCACTGGTAAGAAACTTTAACATTCGGTATATGTCAGTTGTTGTTAAGTATATCAAAATGATCACTTAGCGGGACACAGGAAATTTTCTAAACAATGAGATATATTCTTCTTCTTAATGATAATCTATTGTCTTATTTTACAAGGACTCGGAAAAGGACGCAATTATACCTGAAGCGAATCAAAAGAAGACAGATTACAATTTATCACTGGTAAGAAACTTTAACATTCGGTATATGTCAGTTGTTGTTAAGTATATCAAAATGATCACTTAGCGGGACACAGGAAATTTTCTAAACCATGAGATATATTCTTCTTCTTAATGATAATCTATTGTCTTATTTTACAAGGACTCGGAAAGGGACGCAAATATACCTAAAGCGAATCAAAAGAAGACAGATTACAATTTAGCATTGGTAAGACACTTTAATATTCGGTATATGTCAGTTGTTGTTAAGTATATCAAAATGATCACTTAGCGGGACACAGGAAATTTTATAAAACAATGAGATATATCATTCTGCTTAATGATACTCTATTGTCTTATTTTACAAGGACTCGGAAAAGGACGCAAATATACCTGAAGCGAATCAAAAGAAGACAGATAACAATTTATCACTGGTAAGAATCTTTAACATTCGGTATATGTCAGTTGTTGTTAAGTATATCAAAATGATCACTTAGCGGGACACAGGAAATTTTCTAAACAATGAGATATATTCTTCTTCTTAATGATAATCTATTGTCTTATTTTACAAGGACTCGGAAAGGGACGCAAATATACCTAAAGCGAATCAAAAGAAGACAGATTACAATTTAGCATTGGTAAGACACTTTAATATTCGGTATATGTCAGTTGTTGTTAAGTATATCAAAATGATCACTTAGCGGGACACAGGAAATTTTATAAAACAATGAGATATATTCTTCTTCTTAATGATAATCTATTGTCTTATTTTACAAGGACTCGGAAAGGGACGCAATTATACCTGAAGCGAATCAAAAGAAGACAGATTACAATTTAGCATTGGTAAGAAACTTTAATATTCGGTATATGTCAGTTGTTGTTAAGTATATCAAAATGATCACTTAGCGGGACACAGGAAATTTTCTAAACAATGAGATATATTCTTCTTCGTAATGATAATCTATTGTCTTATTTTACAAGGACTCGGAAAGGGACGCAAATATACCTGAAGCGAATCAAAAGAAGACAGATTACAATTTAGCACTGGTAAGAAACTTTAACATTCGGTATATGTCAGTTGTTGTTAAGTATATCAAAATGATCACTTAGCGGGACAAAGGAAATTTTATAAAACAATGAGATATATTCTCCTGCTTAATGATAATCTATTGTCTTATTTTACAAGGACTCGGAAAAGGACGCAAATATACCTGTAGCGAATCAAAAGAAGACAGATTACAATTTAGCACTGGTAAGAAACTTTAACATTCGGTATATGTCAGTTGTTGTTAAGTATATCAAAATGATCACTTAGCAGGACACAGGAAATTTCCTAAACAATGAGATATATTCCTCTTCTTAATGATAATCTATTGTCTTATTTTACAAGGACTTGGAAAGGGACGCAAATATACCTGTAGCGAATCAAAAGAAGACAGATTACAATTTATCACTGGTAAGAATCTTTAACATTCGGTATATGTCAGTTGTTGTTAAGTATATCAAAATGATCACTTAGCGGGACACAGGAAATTTTCTAAACCATGAGATATATAATTCTGCTTAATGATAGTCTATTGTTTCCTTTTACGCACTTTCCCTGCTGTTACAAGGCGGAATTAGTAGTAGACAACCCAAATTAAGGAAACTTTTTTAACAAGAAAAGATAATTTTATTTATAAAAGAAGCTGAAGGCGTTTGTTATTCATAAAAGTGAAATTAAGCCAGAATTTTTGATAGAATCAAGAGATAAGATTCTGCAAAATTAGTATCTCAGATTGATGTTAAGTTCTACGAACCTTATAAAAATGTGTACAAAAACTGCCTTTCGTTTTTTAAATAACTAGAACGTTAATTGGAAAAGAAATATCCGCGCATCTACACCTACTAACGTAAGCAATTTGTTATGATTCTTACAACGATGGTTTAGAAATTATAAAATAAATTGATAACAACGGAATGTGGTAAAAGGCAACAGGCCTTACCATAAATATCATTAAATAAATTTTATTAGCAACATAAATGTTATATAAATGATGAAACAAATTTTAAATACAAAATATATGTCTCTTCCTAACTAATTCTCAATTTGTATTACAAAAGCCTTTATATTTTTGTATTTTAGGTTGTCCCAGGTTCCGAAAATGAAGTGGACTTAGAAGAAGAAAAGGCACTGTTTGGTGATAGCGGATTGGAATCGTCACAGTCAGTTGTCCTAGTGAGTATATTGTTTTCTGGAGATAAGTGTTTTTTTAGTGCACAGGTTACTAATTTAAAGAATATTATAGGTCAATGCATATGACGAAGATTTAACTGAAAGTGAAAGTATAAGTACCAGCGACAGTAATTTTAATCCAGAGACGAGTGATGAATCATCAGACTCTTATGATTCCGCGAAAAGTCCAGAATTACCTCCTCACATTAAATCAAGAATACAATTACCGCTAAGAATAAAAGAAAGCAAGAATGTTCAGTCAAAATCTTTATTTGATTTTGAGGATTCGGAAGAAGATGATGATCTAAATATGACAATAAGCTCCATTGTTGAACGCATTTTACCAAGTCAAAACGAAGGTTAGAATATGCGAAATAATACGAATATGCATGCATACTAAGAACCATATTTTTATAGCACTATATACAATGATCTCTTAAGGCAAAGGCTAATGTCGTTTCAAAAGCTGCATGAAAAATTAAGCTACCGGTTACCTGCTCGAAAAGCAGAATAAAAAAAAAATCACCGTTTTTGTCATAGTATCATTGTTGTTTAACTTCTTTCTTTCTGCATTTAAAGTACAAAGTGATTTTCCTGATGTGATCCATATGGATGAAAACGAAAAAAATGATATTATACCAGGTAAGTTAAATTCTATTCATCACGACAAGCTTGCATTTCGCATGCAACTTTAACAGATTAATAGAGTAACTGCTGGTAATCTTAAATATGTCAAAAACATTTTAGATGATGACAATGGTAGTAGTGCAAGAGGGTGCGAAGAAAGTGCAGAAAAAAACAATTTTTTAGGTATTTTTTATTTTTAGTTGAGAATTTGCTATCATGCATTTTCAAAATATTTTTGTAGAGTAGATGTTCATTGAAATATTAACGTTATGGAATGTAACTTTATAAACTAGTGCAACATGAGCAACTTTCGCCGGAAAAGATTTTCTTGGTTGTGATTTGTTGCAAGTGGAGAAAGCGAAATGTATTTTCTGCTACTTTAGCAGAAAATACATTTCGCAAAATGTGTTTATAGCTACGGTACAAAATGTCACCTATCAAAGATATTTTTCGATATGTTAGTGATTTGTTTACCTTGTGTACTGCATTTGTAGTCCATTATAAATTTTAAGTACTGTTTAATGACTCTGTGCATTTTATTCAGGCCGCAAAGATGATGCTACAATTGATCAGAAAAAAAATAGCAATGGTAAGTTTTGTCTTACACCTATGCTATGCAGTTTTTGGCTGTAGTGATGGCGGCAGCGTATTGCTAATCCCGCTGCGTAAATGGAATTAAATCGGAAGTCTAAAACTGTACGAAAAAATACGGCTATCGAATTAATTTAGTTCCAACACAGACTAACAATCTGTCGTCCAATTTTCACACATTTCTTATAGTTATTTGCCAAAAAACGTAAAGACCAAAACGATCGAGAAAGAGCAAGCTTCTTCTCTAACAAAGTTTTATGAAATGATTTCCTTTGATTAAAGTTCTAAACGTAACCCAAAGAAAAATTATTACATTTGATCTGTTATAAGGTTTTTATATATCTAAGATTATTTAAAGAACTGGGCTAACCATTCATTTGAGAAAATATCGACCCTAAAAAAGTCTGGTGCCTACTTGATATTTATTAAAACTCAGTAGGCATTAAAGCTATGCGACTTGGAAAATAAGAGTTATTAACAAAAGAACTGGCGACATCGCATATGGTAGGAAAATGATTTGTGAAAAAAAAAAATTTAGACTTAAATTTACTCTGATAATTTAAGGAGGAACAAGGTTGTAAAAAGCGGTAATTTGCGCATGACAATGTATTTAATAAATAACAATTTTTTAAAATAACAGTATGATAAGTTATTTATAGGACAATATTAACTGATTGAAAGGAATAAGAACATTATGTTTTAGCTGGTAACTTCACCGACGAACAACATAAAGATGGGAGGAAGATGCACTGCTGTTATTTGTGTCAACAATGGGTTTATCGAATACCAAGACATTTTAAACTAAGGCACAAAAATCACGAAGAAATAAAAAAAATCCTTCAATTGCCAAAGAAACAACAAGTAAAGGAATTTGCCATTCTACGAAGAAAAGGGGATTTTGAGGCGAACATGAGCCATGCGAGAGACAACACAGAGTATATTAGCGTTGTAAGAAAAAGTAAACCAATGTCCGTTGCTAACTACACCCCCTGTATTAATTGTTTTGGAGTTTATAACAACAAAACACTTCACAGACACTTGGATATCTGTCAGGCTAAAAAAAATCATCTTCACAGTCCAATTCTACCAACGTAAAGGCTAGCAAAATGCTTTTGCAAGAAAGTTTAGCTAAAGATAGCAAATTTAAAGATTTAAAGGCACAGCTCTTGTCACGCATGATGGAAGATGAAGTCTTTAACATCCTTAAAAACGACGATGGCGTGCTGTTGTATGGCTATACACTGTTTGAGAAGGGTGGTGATACAGCTTTTAATGAAATATCAGGTAAATTAAGAGGTATTGGAAGATTGATCCTGCATTTCAGAAAAGTAACTGGAATTCAAGACGCAACAGCATTTTCAATAATTGATCCTGGCAACTGGGACAGCATAATTAGTGCCATTAAAGATTTGGCTGAACATAAAGGTAACGACGCAGTAGGTGTTCCAAGCCTCTTATTGCGAGTTGGACGGTCCCTGGAAGCAATTGCATGTGCCAAGCGAGCTTGGGGTATTCGTACAAAAAATAAAGAAGTGATAGAGGACGCTCGCTTGTTTTTGGAATTGTTTAAAGAGTACTGGCACATTTATTCTAAGCACGCCTTATCTACAATACAATCGAGGAAAGATAAGACGCCTGAACTTTTGCCCTTGACTGCAAATGTCCATCAACTTCGAGATTATCTGCTCGATCAATTTGCAGTTCTAACAGCTTCTGATGTACACGATCGTGGAATGACATTGCATGAATGGAGTTGGCTTCAAAAGATTATCGTAGTTAGAATTATTACATTTAATGCAAGGCGTGGCGGAGAATCGACAAAAATATTGGTATCTGACTGGAACAGGTGTGAGCAGTGGAAAAGACAGGAGGATATTGAATTAATTCAAGATCCTGTGGAAAAGGTCTTGGCAAAGAGGTTGGAGGTTTTGTATGTCAAGGGCAAGAGAAAGAGGCGTGTGCCAGTAATATTTACTGAGGAATTGCAGAAAGGTATCCGCATTTTGTTGGAAACAAGGGACAAAATGGGAGTCAGTTCTGAAAACCCTTTCCTGTTTCCAAGACCAAGTCGAGGGTCAATGAACCCAATTCGTGGATGGGACGCTGTACATGAAGTAGCATTAAAGGCTAACCTGAAAAAGCCTGAATTGATTACCTCAACTAAAATTAGAAAGCATATGGCGACGGTACTCCAATTACTTGATATGACAAAAGGAGAGTTGAACTGGGTAAGCGCTCATTTAGGCCACTCAGTGGACGTGCATAAAGCTTGGTATCGGCAAGAAGAATCAACAATTGAGCTAACCAAAGTCGCCAAGTTACTTATGGCCAAAGATAGGGGCGAAGTCCTTCAAAACAAGAAAATCACAGATCTGTGTGGTAAGTTTTATGTTTCTTTACAGAAAAAATAATACGCAGATCAAAAGTATGCAATTATTTTGCGCACTATTTAGCACCATCAAGCAACTTGCCGTCAATAATTAAGGATAGTCAGGGAATGGTTGAGGACAAGAGGGGGAGTTTGACTCGCCGTAATGTGAGTGCTTTCTTTTCATACTTTTATTTTTATGTTTTTATTTCTTTCATTTTTATTTTGAACTAATTTTAGATATGAGTTAATTAATTTAATGCTCAAATTTAACACTTTTAGGACAAGAAGGGAACTCAAGAAAGTACCATACATGATGGTGATGTCGATTTTCAAGGTATGTTTTGGTAAAACATTTTTGATAACACAGCTATTAAAGGCTACTTTCCACTTCATAACGTTATAACGTACATAACAATATAGTTTACTTGCATTGCCTTTAGCCGTAACAAGAAAAACTTCTTCAGTAATAACACATTCAGACAACGTGGAAAAGGTAAATCGTTGTTTTAGATAATCTTTTTTACGGCTACCCCAACCTATCCCAGTAAGATAAAAAGCATATGGGTCGTCACTTTCACCTACAAAAGACCCACGGATGCAATTAATTTAAATTTATTTAACAATATGTGTTGCTCTGAGACCAATAGGTAAAGTTCAAATAAAATTCGGGAAGTTAGGTCTTTTAAAAACTAGTGCCCGTCACGTATTCTTAGTTGCTGATGATATATATCAATGCATATGTTAAATGTGCAGAATAACTACTATTTTAGAATATCACGACTTCAAAAGAAAAAACTACCATTGACACCAATGAAGGTAAGTATGTTTCCATAAGGTGTATTATATGCGCAGTGCATAATTTATGCGTCATCAATGCATTTTATTTTAGGTGAGATGAAGAGAAGAATTGCATACAGCACCGAAGAAATGACTGCAATTAAAACATTTTTTGCATCACAAATTACGAACAAGAATGTTCCAGGGGTGTTGATTGTCGAAGCGGCAAGAAAAAAATATTCTATATTGCAGCGGAGAAGTATTTCATCAATCAGATCAAAAGTACATTCTATTATCAAACAAAGCAAAGAGTGAACAGAAAGTTTAAGAGAACATTACTATTACGCAGGTTTTTTTCAGAAATATTTTTAAATTCAGTGGTTTTTACATTTATTGTATACTAGCATTTTCAGTCAATTACAAACACTTCCTGCCCTCTTGTTATAGGGAACTAGTATTGTTGCTATGAATGATTGGTAGAAAACATACATTTTTCATGTTTACGCTACAGTATTTATTTGTTTACGTTTCTGATTACTAACCTATTTTTGTTCCATTCTTACGGTGATAGCGTATTGTGAGCAAAAATTTCAATTTTCTTCTAATTCCCTTCGCTGAATTATTAGTCTAATGCATGGCAGAAAAGAAAATATATAATAAAAAATTGAAAAGATAAGTTCTTGTTTATTCTAACACAGGAAAACTACTCTGAGAGCGAAGGACCTTAAACAGTTAAAATGTTGGCAAATAAGATAAGATAAGATGTTTATGTCAATAATACTAATCTATTTTTACATTTATGGATTTTCTTCTCAACAAATATAAATTCTTTTTGCATTTGTTTTGTAGTTGTTTTTTTCATTAAAAATATCGAAAAGGATTTCAATGAGGAACAAATGACAAATACCAAATAGAATGCTGTTCGCTAAAATATATCACATATATATCCACCCCCTCACCCTAAATCGAGTTAAACTTCAAGACTTTCTTTGGAAGAAACGATTGTTGACAACAGATAAAAAGTAGCTAAAAAGGGTAAAATTATTGACTTGTAACACAGGCCAGTTCTGTATTGTGATAAGAAACATCAATAAAATACACAAAAAATCTCTTACCTAGAAGTGGCAATAATGCAATAATCTTCTAGAAGAATAGGCTTATGTTAGGAATGTTAAGTTAAAAACAATAGATCTATTGTTTAGAACAATAGGAAAATAGAAGTGAAATTACCAGCCTAGTTATAATTTTGATGTTCTTATATAAAAAGCATGTATGCGTTTTAGTTCGTAGGTGTGCGTTGAAGGATATTTTTACTTGAGATATTTAAGAACCCAATTGACTTGAGACTTCCTAGATCTCCTTAATTGATCAAAGAAGCCTTGTTTTTAAGAAACTTATTTTCAGAAGATAAGTAACAAAATAACACATTTTCACTTTCGTATTTTCGTTTAAATTTGTCCACTCAAAATTTCATTGGGGAAAGTGTACGTCACCTCCTAAAAATCTCATCAGTTTTCACAGATGAAATTGGTTGAGATATTCACACAGTACATTCTATGTATTGTCCCGCACTTGCAAACTAAAGAGACTTTTAGGACAAGAATTGATATTGCGATTTTGATTTGGAGAAAGCTCCGGCCCATATCGTAATATGTTTTATAAATACAAACCATTCTTCTTAAGTTAATAAAGGTGGCAATAGGCCTAGATTGCTTGGAAATAATTAAATTCAATATGAAATATTGCAGCTATTAATCTACTAGTTCAAATGTAAATAATAAATTTTGTGTCCCGCTAAGTGCTTTTATGACGAAGTGCATAAGATGTCCCGATATGTGCTCGATATACCGGGGTTTGTTGTAAACTATTTAAAGCTGTTTTAACAAATGTTGCTACAATACAAATGTTACTTTTACCAATGACAACCATTCCATACCAGATATAACATATTTTGATTAACATATTTGATTTTAAGGCGACTTACTTCGTGTCCCGCTAAGTGCCTCAAATTACAAAGTCTGTTGTAGCGAAATTTGCTACATAGCGGGACATCGTCTAAGCTATGAAAACGTGTTAATTAGCCTAAACTGAGCTGTTTCAGCCTAAAACATTTAGCGGGACAAAAAATGTCCCGCTAAATGAACGTGTCCCGCTAAGTGTTCCAAAATACACATGCATGTCCCGCTAAGTGCTCAGGTGTGAAAACAACAACAACAACAACAACAACAACAACAACAACAACAACAACAACAACAACAACAACAACAACAACAACAACAACAACAACAACAACAACAACAACAACAACAACAACAACAACAACAACAACAACAACAACAACAACAACAACAACATAAAGACAAACTTTTGAGTACTTACTTTAAGGTTTTGATAAATCTCATGAACAAAAAGCTTGAACGACTGCAAACAGACTTATTCATGTTTCGCAGGCCTCGTTCATCCAAAAATGATTCCTAAAAACAGGAAAATGTTATTAATTAATTCAAACGAGAGTTAGAGTCAAATAATAATTACATACACCAATTTTTACAAATGCTGTGAGAAATATATATTTCAAAGGTAAAATGTGCATTTGTTAGTATTAATATTCCTAAACATGATAACTTAGTAAAGGGCGTTTCAAGACAGGCAATCCAAAAATATCATCACATTTAAGAGGTGGTGAACAGGAATAACAATATGAACACTGATTGTTAGGATGAAAATAAATCAACACAGTGAATTGGGTATTTCATAACTACTTCTAGTTGTAAAAAACTTAAAAAACATTTCAGAATTACAGCATTATAAACATGTAGAATCTCGTATTCTACACGTTTACAGTACTGTGCTACCTTGCATGCATTGTATTATCTGAAACAACCCTTACTTTTTTATGAATGTTGAGTTGAAATAAGAAACTATGGCAAATTTAAGTGATTTTCTTTTCTAAAACTATTAGATCTCTTCAACAAGTTTTAGGAAAATTTAAAGAACAGTGGGATAATTTAATCTCACTAGTCGGTGGCCTGTAGATAAATCCACGGGTTCGCCCCTCTTTCATTTACCACATTTTGTGTGTCTCGTTACTGCGGTTACCATTTTGCGTCACAGACAGACCTATATGGGTATTATAATATAGATAGGTTAAGTGCATAAATCTAAAACAAGAACTAACCAGCACAGCAGGGATGTGTTGAGTCTGAGCGTAAAAGAATCGTTCATATCTTGTAACGGTTTCAAAGTACTCTAACTTGACTGCACTGTGTGGATGTTGACTCACGTCACTTGTCACCAGCTAAAAAAAAGAGGCATAGTAATTTGGTCACTATAAAACCAATGTGTAAAAATAGGGAGACAATCACGGACAAGATAATAAAACAGCTGCCAAAATCCCTATTTCAATATTTTCTAGGGTTGTCCAAAAGACGTTGATGCTTCGGTTAGAATAATTTGCAGCATATGAAACCAATATTGTCAAGGTAGAAAGGAAGATAACACTCCAGCAATTATTATATTAATATTCTCAGGCTGTTTGATTATACAATTTGTCCATGATTGTAGTTCTGAAAATATCATCAGCGGTACTTGTTCACCCTGTTTGGTCCTAGTAAACTAGAAGTGTTATCTCGGAGTGTTTATATAGCCCTGTGTCTTGCAGCCTGCCATGCTTTATTTGGAATTAAAGGTACCATTTTTACTTTAGGAAATACGACATACCAAACTCATCATATCTTGAAAAGCTTTAGACTTTTGTTCATCGATGTATAAAACTTGACCCTGGAAATAACAAGCACGCTTTAAAAAGAGAATAAACAAAAGCAAACAAAGAAGAGATTCCGTACATATAAACTTACGGGAAAGGATTCTGCCAAGCAATACAAAACATAAATTGCAACTTCTACGTCTTTAAATGAGAAATTTTGCCAAGCTCTTAATATATAAAATAACAACTTTATTATTCCTCATACATAATCTTAAACAGTTTTTTTCATACATATTCATTCTACATACAAATTTATAAGCATATGCCCAGTTCAACATTTATGTAAGACGAAAATTCCTTGTGGCTCAAACTCCTCTCTTTCTTTTTTACACTGCTAAATTCTTATCATACAGTTACATGAAGAGGCCACAGTTAGTAATAAACAAAGAAGCCACATATTTGTAATAAACATTTAAAAGTCTTGGACATTTTTTAAGACTGTTCAATTCAATATTTAATTTTGAAAAAAAAAAAATGAAAAAGGTCAGAGAGATAACATAACAATTGTGTTAAATTTATCTAAAAGTACTGGTTAAAAAATTCAGATTGTCACTGGAATGAAGAGAGTTGTTCAAGAATAACACAACTGAATGTTTAAGATCATGCGTGCACTGCACGGGCAGATTTAAAAAAGGCATGCACAATCGAATATGCATTAAAATTCTTGTACAAAATGCTTACTTGCAAATTATCAACTATTTATTCTATTCATAGAAAAGCATCATTACTACAAGAACAAACTTACCCTAAAGTGTGGATAACAATCTCATGTATAGATAAAAGAACAGTATCCCCATCCTAAAAAAAAATTCACTCATACACAAAGAATTATTGCGATAAATGAAAAAAAATAACATATAGATGATTGGAAACATATCAGACAAATTTTTATTTTGACAGAACAAACAATATTACCAAAGCAGCAAGATTTGTCAACAAAACTTTCATTTGTTTTCGGAATTCGATGAATTCAGCTTCTTCATCACTCTATATAAATATAAAAAATAAATAAATCATGGGATATTACAACCAAACAATGACAACAAAAAGGTGTGTAAAATGCAACAAAGTATTATATTCTCACTTCATTTTCAAAGTTAAATTCTTCGTCATATTTCATTTTATTGACAATAACAACAAGAAGATTTTTGACATGTTTTCGACAATCCATCAAATTGCTACCGTTAAGCTGTTTTAACAAACCAAGATAGGAGTGGCAGAACTCAGTCATAGCCTCTGAGATATCATCGTCTTCATCACCAAGAAATCTGAGATAAAAGTACAAAAGAAATATTACTACTCACACTTTAAACTTCATTAGGGAGATTTTCAAATGAAAAGAGATTTTGGTAAAAGGTAGATTTTGATATCTCTGTAAGATGTGGTTTGGGGATATATGTGTTTAGATACAAACAGAAAAGCATAAAATGTTGATTCATTAAATGAATAAAATGCAACAAGGAATGGGAGTTTCTTGACAAAAACATTATATACAGTCCTTCTAATTTGTCACCAATTGATGACATCGTCATCAGCATTGTCATCATCACTATCATTCTCGACTAAATGTCTGTTTATGGGTTTGTATTACACATTCACAATTTTTGACCAAAATAAGTCAGAAAATACAACAAAGTGCTTCAAAATTTCGCATTAAACTGGCTGTATTTACTAGTGCATACTCTACCTAACTGATAAAGCTATTATCAACAATATATATCTAGTTATTACTATCAATGCATGTCTACAATCCTGTTCATAAATGTTGCAGTTTTTTGGCCTGCCGAATACTCTGCAGCTGAAAGGCTGCAAGAGTTTTGCTTTGGCAGATGTGTAGGGCGGGTGAGGAGGGTTAAAAAATGCGCTAGTCTCGGTATTGTAGAACGATTATCGTGACGGCCTGTGAAGACCCCGGAAAACAAGAAAATAGGCCATACTGACATCAGCAAGAATAAGTGTGAGATATCGGATCTAACTGTTGTGAACATAGACAAGTTCAAAGTGTGTGGGTATAATAAGGGAACACTGTAAATCATTGCTTGTGGGTATAATATTCGAAATTAAGCATTTATTCCAATAATTTTTTGAACATGATTGTTATTACCATTTTATTTTCATACCTAAGCATATGAGGTATCTTGGCATCCACTGCTTGTAGTATTTCAGTTTTCAAACCATTTTCAGCTTCTTCTTTAGTTAATCTAACGAAAATATAAAAATGTAAACAACTTTTAATGTCTAAATTTACCTGTCCCCAAAAATTATTTCCAGCTAAATTCCTTTTGTAACTGGTGTTATAGCAGGAAAAAGGGATGCCATATCAAAGGATGATAATACCCATTTAACATTTAACATTTGTGACGATTCCAGGGAATTTGATAACAAGCTATTTAGCGATAATTTTTCATTATCGATCACTTATAGCGCCTGATCGCTAACCAAAAAGTTTTATCGATAATTTAGATTAAAAATATAAAATTATCGATAAATATCGCTAAGGGATTTTCTTTTTTTATTTATCGCTATTTATCGCTATTTTGCTAGGGCTAAATTAGCATAAATTAAAATAATAATGACAGCGGTACTTGATAAATGCTAGCGAGCTAAGGAAGCTGAGTTTTGATCCCTTGCTGCAAAAAGTTTCATGCGCACGGGGAAAAACACCGTGTCTGAAAGCTAAATAATTCTCTATTATTTTTATAATATAATTAAATTGCAATATAATTTTATAATATAATTGCCCCCAACCCTTACTAACATTAGTAGAAATGGAAATAAAAATACTAAAAATTTCAGAATAAAACTATGTAGCGAATCATGGACTTTGGATATATCTGATCTGTGTTATTTTCTTCTTTTTGGATAATTATTTTCTAGATAAGAAAAGCAATCAGAAGATTCAAAATTGACCAAGAAAGTTTAGCTAGTTACCTTGATTTTTAGTCAGGATAAATTTTATTTTTTATAGGATCATAATCTAGAGAATAAAGCAAGAGGATAGCCGTCGAACATGTGGATAGTTATGTGTATTGTTTACTTCAACAGCGCGTTTTCATGTAGTTCTTACTCTATTAAACTGTATCAGTTTTTCTTTTCAAAACAAAGTTTGTAACAAAATCAGTAAACCAAGGAATTTAATAGGGCGCGCGTTTCATGTACTCTTTGTTACAAATAAATAAAATGTGTCACTTTCTATCCCAGACAAATTTTGTAACAAGGCTGGTGAAGGGATTCATTGGCTATTTTTCTTTCATAATGCATAGAGTCATCCTTAAAAGGACGTCCAAATTTTTTGGGATAAGAGGGTCTTGTATTTTTATTGATTTCGTTGTCTTTTGGGGGAAAATAGAGGATTATACATACAAGTCGTTTTGTTCTCAATTTACATAAGAAGCATTTTAAATAGAAATCTTAGTGTGTTTTTTATCCAGGGAATTTTTCTGCTTAACTTCAAGAATAGTTTCTCCTGCAAACAGTTTCTTCCTTTAGAAATTATTCCACCCTCATAAGGAAATAATTTGGTAACACAAGGTAAAACTAAAATGAATACATAAACATTTCCATTTCCATTTCATATTATTTTGTAACGTAAAATGCAAAAACTTTCCTCATGATATATTATATATTATAATTTATAGTTAACAACAATTTCAAAGGTTAACATTTAAAAAAAAAATATATATATATATAAACGAAATTAATTAATTTTGGGTGGTAGCATTAAATCAATTGAAATTGGTAAATAATCTTGTTCTCAGGTTATATTTTATCAATTTTAAGAAAATGTGAAAAAAAATTGAAACCATAGGCCGCATGTGGGACTAGATAATGATCTGCAATAATATTTTAAACCATTTATAGAAAAAAGTAATGATAATTATCTTAAATCCAAAAATGTTACTTCCTAGTATTTATATTTATTTATAAATAACTGTAAAAAATCAGAAAATCGTGATGAGCGGACCTAGAGAAAAGCTTTGACGTATGAACAGACCCTAATTTATAGGTAACTTCACTATCGCGTGTGACCATTACTATAAATATATAATTCAGGAGTGGACCATGGGAACCATCAAGATTTCTGAAGCACACAAAACTCTTCTCCACCATGTAAAACCATAATTCTAAATATAAAGGAATATGCAATGCAAATTTTCGCCCAAAAATTGGGTATCAAAATATCAAATTTCTGATGACACCATCTCCCATAAATGAAATGTCCGATACAGGATTTTACTGGCATTCCAAAAAAAATATTAACAGAAAGTTACGTAATTCAACAGGTGTGGGAAAAATTAGTTACAGAATGACCACGCACTAGCTTTATTGTGTCAGTGTCTAAAAATGATATTTTTGGTACTGCAATTTTGTGTCATATAAAGAAATCTCCCGGCATGCAAGCAGTGAAAAAATCTAACATGGTTAAAAACAGGACTTTACAGTAGGGTTTTGTATGTTGTGTGGTTTGTGTAAACAGGGCTTTAAGTGGCACAAACAAAAACACCCCCTAATTTGGCTGTATCAATTTGCATTTAAGCAGATTTTCTTATTTTATTTGCCGATATAATATAATTTTTCAGACTGAAAGTTTGGCAAATTAAACGATCACAACTAAAATTATTCCAAAGCAACAGCTGAGGCTAGCTAGCTAGCTCCCTTGATCCAGACTTGTTTTAGTTTTAAGAAAGCTATAAATTCACTGGTGTGGACTTTTATACAAAAAGAAGCTTGTTTCTTACTTGTCATAAAGTAGCTAGCTAATTCAACAAGGTTTTGTTCCTGCTTTTTGTTGAAAGTTTGGCAAATTATAAACGATCACAATTAAAATTATTCCAATGCAACTGTTAGAGGCTAGCTAGCTCCCGTAACTCAGACTTGTTTTAGTTTTAAAAAAGCTGTAAATTTATTGGCGTAGACTTTTATACAAAAAGAAACTTGTTTCTTACTTGTTATAAAGTAGTAAGTTAATTTAATAACGTTTTGTTCCAGCGCAGCCATTGCGTCCAAAAGAAGAATCTAAAATAAAAGGGGTCTGGACAGCGCTGCATGTTTACAGCGTGCGATATTTTGCAGAACAAAAAAAATTAAAAAAGACTAACTAAATTATTTTTTTATTCTTTACAGCGATCAAACAAATTATATTTACGATTCTAAAAAGAATATTAATACACTTTATGAAAACATCAAGCAAACCGTTTTTGCTGTTTTGCAAGTTATTTAATCGACAAACATTAAAAGAATGTTGACTAGCTTGCTTTTCGCATAATAAGCTAAAAAATTTATGCGTCAGCCATATTGCACTATTATCGATAATCTGCTAACAAAGCAAATCAAATTAGCAATAATTATAGCTCAGCATTGTTTATCGCTAATGACCTGATCGCTAATCCATTTTATTTATCGATAATTCTGTTCTTTTTTTCATGAATTATCGCTAAATAGTGATCGATAATTATAGGTTGTTATCAAATTCCCTGGAATCGTCACATTTATCTTATCTTACTTGTTAAAACTAGTGATTAATTGGACACCCATTCCATTGATTAAAGCAGACAGTTTGACAATAAAGTCAACATCCTGAAAATAAAATGATATCCAATATTTCAACAACTTTTTTATGTGTAAAAACAAAATAAAATAAATGCAAAAATACTCTGAAACAGCAATGTTTACAAGGACGTAAAAACAATGCTTTTTATCAGGGACCAACTCACTAATTGTTCTTTTATTTTTTTTGTAGATATCATTCATTATTTTAATTATTCTTGTCTTATAAAGAAATATAATTTAATACAACATAATTTTCTAACGTAGTATAGGCAGAAAGTCAAACTGGTACTTACACCACAAGCGCTGCTGTTAACCTCCATGATTCCGTTTGTTACAAGAGCATCTGATAGTGACTCAACTAACCTTGTTTTACCTCCCGCATCCATACCTACACATTAACGTAGAAAATTAATATATAAAAATGAAAAATTCTAATCTAAAGTTATTTAATAAAAAATCTAAGTATCATAAAAACCTTTATTAATGATCTCCAAAAGACATTCACATGAGCTTTCACGGATCTCTTCGCTTTCCAAATATGATAACAAACAACTAAAACAAAAGAATGTTCAGAGCATAAGTAAACAAAAGATGGATAGGACTTCACATGTACTTTCCATCAGCAAAAGACAAAATAAAGAAAGACTGGAAAATAAAAAAAATGTTTGTCAAAACTATTAAACATAATTCCCTTCTCGTTTGTAAATTGTAAAAAATAAATTCTGAATACACTAATTTTACTACACCTGATTGGACCTGCCCGTCAAAAATTTTAAAGTTTATATTTAGAAACAACAAGGTTTTATACATCACAGTTATTCACATATTTCCATTTGTTAGCCACCTTTTTATAGCTCTACATAGCATATGTCAAGAAATTTGTAATGCATGTGATTTAGTACTGAAATTTAGTGAAACATTTTATTAAAGCTTGTAGGGAAAAAAGGGTGTTGGCATTTTCGGGATGGGGTTATTTTTTCGAATTTATAATTTATAATCTCTTATAATAATAAGCCAGTTCCGTCTGTCTGTCTGTCACTTTTGCAAACACGATATTTTTTACCACCCGAATGCGCGAGTTTGTCGAGTTTTTTTGTTTTGTTTACATTTGTCTCGCAACCGTTAGAAACCACGTGATAGAAAATAAGCAGTATGATTCGCTGAAATACATAGTTTCGAACGGGACAGCATTCGAATAAAAAGTTCCGTTAGCGTAAAAACAAACAAACATAAAAATTTCTCGACAAAGTTCTCGACACAAAAGGCGAACTGAAGAAGCGGTTAAAAAATGTCTTATTTTCGACGATCCCTACGAGTCATAAAAAAGTGCAGATATTAAAAGCAAGAAAAGTCAAAGTGGAGAAGTAGAAGTACAAAAGTAAAGTTAGAAGCCACGAGAAGTTGCTTCGAAAGTGAAGAGTGCAGCTAGAAGTAGTAAAGAAAAGTTAGAAGTAGAAAATAAAAGCTTGGGTTTAAAGTCGATTTGGATTCACATATAGTAAGAACTTTGATATTTTTAGACGTTATGTTTTTATGTCGCTAGAGTTACGTGTCAGGCAGAAAAAAAATTCTTTAAGTTTTTTTATTTGTCCTAAAATTCAAAATGCTGCATAAAGCTGTTAGCTGGCTAACAAACAAATGTGCCAGCGAAATAGAAAGTTTTGGTTTGTTGAACTAACTGCAAATGTCATAATTTTTACATTGCTATTGTTTTCCTTTATATATGTTTTACTAAGCATAAATAGCTGGCTATAGACTTAGTTAAGTCTCCCCATCTTAAGTATATTTAACTGGGTGTCTTCTTAGGTACTGTTTTGTTAGCTAGCTAGCTAATGTTAGCTTCAAGGCTCCATCCCATAGCTAGCTCTAATCTATGAGTTTTGTTGTTATTCCTCTTTTTTTAGGTATTTATAGCTACCTTAGTAGTAAAAATTCACTTCTTTTTTGAACACGAATTATGATGTAACAAGCTAGCTACAAAATCTTTCTTGAACTTTTAGGATACTGTGACACATTTTTATGCCCATAGAGAATAATTTTCTTCACATTACCTGACCTGTGAACTTTACAATGGGACCACATGCAATATGACAAGTGGAACGAATTTTATAGAATTTAAAGTGTGTGTGTTAAGTTATTTTTTATTGTTTTGTTTCTGACATCCCGTTAAACTTTTGTCAGCCTACATGTAAAATGCCAGGTTTTTTTTACATTTGATTGGAAATTTACGTGGGTTTATGACTTTGGGTTAAAAAAAATTATGAGAGGATGGTATGGTTAAGTCAGTTTATATTGTTCGTGTTGCAAAATGCTGTTTTTTGAAATTTTGTGTAAACTTTTGTGGAAATAGACCACATGCAATATATATACTGAAAGAACAAATCTTTGTAGAATCAGACTTCACTGTAAGCTGTTGTAAAGCTGATGTCTTTATCGGTAAAAATAACAGCCATAGTTTACTAATAAGAAAAAAATAAATTGAGTTTGAAAGTTAAAAAGTATTTATTTGTTAAGCTTTTCGTACATTAAGTACATCTTCAGACTATATAAACAACTTTGTCTTTATATTTCGTATTATAAACTATTGTTTGGGAGAACTAACTGTATGTGATGTAATTTTTGCTGAAAGAAAATTCCATGGTTTCATGTTTTTGTTTTTCTTGAGAATTTTACAAAATTTTTTAGGGATAAATGTTTGCTGATGATTAAATTAAAAATTACTTAATGTTCTGACTGAAACTGTTTTTGTTTTTTATATTTTGTAATCTAAACGCGAGGACTGTGTGCACTGAAATGACTGATTTTTTTAAATTTTGATGTGTTTCATAACCTTTTTGTGGAAGATTAATGGCAATATACGACATGCTGAATGAACTTATTTTTGTTGATTTAGATGTGTTTCTCAAAACCGATCTGTTTTACATTTTGTGTAAACTTTTGTTTATGAACCGTATACAATGTTTGTTGATTCAAGTTGATTCTTTGCTTATTGATTTTGTGACATTTAGGTTTAAAATTGTTGGTAAAGGGCAGTATGGATCATCATACTATAAAAGAAAATTTTTGTGTTCTTAACTGGTTGATTTTTACATTTTGTGTAAATTTTTGCGGGAGAGGATGGTATGCAACCGAAGTGACTGATTTTTCTAGATGTAAATTTGATGTTTTCCAAACTATGGCTTTTTCATATTTTTGTGTAAGCTTTTAAGGGAAAGACAATATTTAAAATTGTAAAGAACTTATTTTTGTTGATTTGTGACTCTTGCAGGCCTCCTTTTTGACATTTCAGAATAAAATACTGAGGGTTTTCAACATAATCACTTATAAGATGTACATATTTGAGATGCGTTATTTCTAACATTGTTATTATCCGTGTTGTGACTGTCGGTGTTGTAACTGTCGGTGTTCTTACTGTCGGTTTTGTGGGTGTTGTGAGTGTTGATGTTGTGAGTGTCGTTGTTGTAACTTTTTATCAACTAGATTTTGCACCTTGCAAGCTGTTCTTTTTTATTTTGTGTAAGATTTGTGTGGAGGATTTAATGCGATTTGACATTTGACATTTGCTGTAAGATTTTAGAAACATTTTTTTTTTGTATATGCACTGCTGACGTCAGCAAAACATCTAAAGCAACCTATTTTTTATTGGCCTTTTGCCTAAGTGGATTTTTCCACGGGCCTTATCGACTAGTCTATATAATAATACGGAGAGTGTGTCTCTGTATGTGTCTGTGACAGGCAAAGTGGATGTGTTCATTTTTCTTTGATGTCACTGAAAAAGTTATGTCTCAAATGTTAAATTTTCTAACGTTACGGCACGACGTTAATTTAACGTCAATATCTTATATCAAATTAATGAAGCCATTACAACGCACTTAAAACTTTGAGGCCAAATAACTTGGAAACGAGGTGGTGACGTCAATGATTTTTCACCGCGAGGGTAACTAGGGACCACCTGGGACCAATTTGGGTAAGTTTCCCAAACCTGGGTCCCCAAATCCGTTTCATTCAGAATGGACGGGTTAATGACGTCATCAAAAAACCTTCAAACCCTTTATCTCTGCAACCGTTTGTCAAAAGTACATGATCCTATACATTTTCTTGATCAGCGTTTCAAGATCTATACGATGAAGGCAACAGGTATACAAATTTCTAAAAAATGTTCTTTGGGTTTTGACGGGCCTTTGCTGACGTCAGCAAGATTTTTAAAACCTTATATCTCCTTAGCCGTTTGTTGAAAACATATGATCATATACATTATTTTGATCAGCGTTTTAACCTCTACACATTACCGGCAACGAATAAACTAAACTTCGCCAAATTTTTTTGTATCTGCACTGCTGACGTCAGCAAAAAATCTAAAACAACCTATATTTTTATTGTCCTCCTGCCTAAGTGGATTTCTCCACGGGCCTTATCGACTAGTTTATTAATAATCCATTAATGATCTGACAGCAGATTTACCTAATGAATCTTTCGTTAGCAATAAGATTGATATCAATCCATGAGATGTATGCTCCAATTACTTTTAAACACAGGCATACCACAGCACCATTGCATTGTTCATAGAGCCTTAAAATTTGGTACCAAGATTCCACCAAGTCATTAACACAATGGTCCCTCATATGATCTTTGATTTTCGTATTACGCTGAAATTCCTAAAAATGGGAGAAATAAAAAACAGTGAAAAATAGCATACAATAATTTCTAATACACAAGTGATCTACTACCACTTGCACTCTTAATAACATTGCTTTTATACCTGGTATATGTACCGAATCTAGAAAAGCTGTCACTCACACGATTTCAACTTCATGGGACATGTATCAAATGATTTAAGTATATAATTATAATCAAAACAAAATTCAGGTCAGGAAGCCCCTCTAATATTTCATTGTAGAGCCTTGCTAAATAATTCCAGAAATTTTTATGTGCAAATAAATCTGTTTTGTTTAACACTTTAATTGCTTGCTTCTTTAGCTTAAAGGGAACCCAAGGTATAAAATGATGTTGGACATATATTATAGAGCAACTTGGTTTGCAATAAGATTTTCTGGGTAAGCTGGTATAGGCCCTAAATGTTTACTCACAAAATTTGATTGCAAACCAACATGCAGATCCCAAGTTATGGGGCCGTCAGCAAAAAATTAGGGCCTAGGACAAGCAAACGAGTGTCATTTTGGCGGAAAAAAGTATGGTAATCAATTCACATTTATAATATCTATGTATTGATAAAGTTTGAATGCACAACCCCTAAACAGGCTTGTTTACCAACTTTTTAAAGGTAGTGACTGCTTAAATTAAGTATTCAGTTAACTGAGAGATCAAGTCTTACTATTTACGAATTTCAACTTAAAAGTTGAAGAATAAAACTTCCAAGCTGTAATGTTGTTTTTCTGATTTTCGAAGCTTCCCCTCCATGCTTCCGATCACATTCTCCATTTTGAAATCAACGCTGTGCACGAAAACGAGGCTTTTGTAATATGTTTCCCATTTACGTCAGTGGTCATATTCCATCAAAACACAAGACCAATAGGTCTCAAGGAAATGAATGAATTTATCAAAAAAACAAATGTGAGTTTTACCCCCGTCACCAGGAGGGTGAGATTCGAATGAATAATTTATTACTTTTTTTCTTCTTTTCGAAACTTTGAAAAAATTAAGGGCCTTGTACACATTGGGAAAATTATGTAAAGAGAAAGAAAAAATACGGAAGTGAAATTACTGTTATATCGTGCAACCAAATACATTTTTGGATTTTTTTATCGATAAAAAGTATTTAAAATGTTTTAATATTATACTAATTAGGTACAACTGTAATGTCAGCCCAAGTTTTAAATATGAAATAAGTGTTTGAAAATATTTGCGTGAAAACAGGGCCCTAAGTTTTATATCCCGATAAGATGTGCGCTAAAATCTTTGGGTTTTTGGAAGAATCATGCCCTCGTGTGCTGCGTATCGCTGCAGTAATAAAAGTCAGCGTGAAAAAGATAGAAGTTTCTTTTGCTTTCCTAAAGATGATAAATTACGGAAAGCATGGGGCTGCTGGACTTAAAAATATATATGTTTGCCGTCACCCGCGTGAGGGTTTCAGCACTGACGTTTAAGGCCGGGTTTCCTGCATCTGGCAGAAAGACAAAAAAAAGTTTTGTAACGGTGACCCTAAAAATTTTCCACCCGCCGCTATATTACTGACCCGGTCAGTGTGTTATTCGAAACCGACGAAGAGGTTTGTGGCGAAGCCCATTAAAAAAGAGAAGGAGTTTGAATGTCTAAGATATATCATTAAGTAGGTCATTGTACATGCGGCAAGTGAAAAGAAAGCTAGTGCATAAAAGAGGGAAAAACGTCAATGTGCGACAAAAAATTGCGCCGACAGAGCTACCTGACAGGGATAAAATCATTGAGAACTCCTTGAAATACAAAATAATTAAATTGTAATTTATATGAAACCCGTAGAGTTATTATAAATACATTTCATTAGTTTTCCTCGTCTCCTCTCCAAGAACAATCCACCTCGGGAACTTCCGTTGGGACTAGGGTACTCTTGACGTATTCTATTCACAATACAAGAGGGTATGAAACGACGTACACCTGTTCCGAATCATTAAAACTGGGCTGGGTTTCCGAGCCACTCGCTCTAACGGGTTCATATTGAAAGTCAATAACATTAACTTTATTGCTTTTAGTCGCCATTTTCATTGAAAAATTGTTTTGAAAAAAGTTTGAAGAATGTATCGAACGACTAGAATGCAATCTACATATGTATTCCACAAGGAATAAAATGATAAAGACATCTCAGCGTTACTTCAGGGGGTTTATGCCTTTTCTTGTTCTCAGTACCGAAAGTAGTATATGACCACTGACGTCAAACGCATAATTACGCATATTAAATTTTTTACCCAGTCTCTAACCGCGCAAACATTCAGAACGAACAAAGCTGTGCTTCGACATGGCCACGAGAAATAAAGTTTTGTTTATGTTTGTTTTTATCAAAGATTGATGGGAAAGGTAGCAGTTTTCTTTGTCAGTGTACGAATATGAGTTAGTACAGCCATTATAATTTTCAAGCAGTCACTACCTTTAAGCTCTATATATAATATAAATCCAACATTTTATACCTCGGGTTCCCTTTAAGATCCCTTTTTTTCATTAATGAAGTAGGTTATCTGGAGTGTTACAGAACTACAAGTAAAAGCAAAATATAAACATATACCTCCTGAGTATGTGGAATGTGTCTTGCAACAACTTCTTCATCAATTGCAACCAACACACGCAAATAACCGTCAACTGCCAATGGTCCACCTTCAAGAAGACTCAACATTTCATTAAAAAACGAGGACCACTAAATAAAAACAGTTCTTTCAAATACTTGGATTTGTTCATCGGAAATATATATATTTTGTTTAATTAGGAAATTATATCTCACATAATACAAAAATATATCCAAAATAATTATACTACCTTTTCAGGATATTCTTGGATAAACAAAAGACAGAACAATTGTGCAGTTTTGTTTCTGATAAAAACTTTATGCTCTGTACCACAGCACTAAAGTGAAGAAATATTTTACAAGAACGCACAAAGTGGTCGGTTCCTAGAGAACATCAAAAATTCCTTATTTACACATTGTTCTAGTACGAAGTGTAAATTTGAGTTCGGCTGCATTCTATGATACTTCCTTCACAATTAAACTATGACTATATGATTAAGCTTGGGTAAAAAATATATGAGGGTATTTATTTGTGTTATATTTTTTTACTTTACTTCACTTGATATCGCAGAAAAGTGTGCTTTCCCACAGATTTCCTTGTTCAAGTCATATTCTAGCATGCATTTAGAATTATTTAGAAGAAACAGTGATTTTTCAGCTATTTTTGGCAGACTGGAAAATAGTCACTTCAAGTCAGGTAGACAAAGTTTAAAAGCTGCTAGTGACACTTCCAACATGGATGCATTAGGGCCAACAAAAACCTAAAAATTTGGTACATGTTGGCACAAGCAGCAATTGATATCATGCAAGGTTTTGTTTCTAAGCAAATAACCTAAAATACTAAGTCCTTAACTGCTGTAAGCATTAAAAATTGACTCCAAACATTGACGATTAAATTTTGGCAAGTTCAAAATGTATAAATCTGATATATATAATTACTTTATCTGTCTTTTCTCAACATATTTTAAATATAATAACAAAAAAGGAACTATGTCAATAGGACATAGATGCATTCTGAAAGTGCTAATTTAGAAGTTAAAAAACTTCCAGGTTTTGAAGGAACCTGATTTCAATTATGTCGACCTGGTCATCAGAGTCAAGCTATTGCAATGTATTAGACAATTCCTACTCTGAGTAGGCTAAAATTAAAACACTTACATTGCGAAACCATTGTTGTAAACACAATTTGAACTTCTGTCGGTGTAAATCGTTGAAGGATGGGTACCTACAGGAAAAACTTTCTAAATTCATACACTATTAAAGCCAACACAAATTATCTAGAATGAAAACACAAATAAATGATTGAAAGTAAAAATAAGGTGAAAAAATGTACACTGTTGTTATGTACAAAAAGCTTTGCTAACATATTTATATGCAGCATAACTTTATTAACAGGCAACCTTTGAAACTTATATACATGTTTCAAATTTTAAAACCTTTGGTGCTGGCAATTTATTTTTAAGCTTTATTTATCATCAATATATTTTCACACCTCTGATTTTCAAGTGATTGCTGATTATCTATACCTATTGTTTGATTATGGGATTCCTGTTGCTAAAAAAGCACATCAAAACCTTCATTGCTATATATCATCACACTTTCTTATAAAGCCCTGCTGTATAATTCGTAGTGATGAATAATTCTAAAATCTTTATAAACTAGGAGAATAAGGTTTTAAAGAACAGAAGTTCTAATCTGCAATGTTACAATTATTGGCTTAAATATAAAACAAATAAATACCCTCATATATTATTTATTATTATTAATTTCGCTTTGTGAGAGCTTTGTTACAAAATACGGTGATGTTTAGGCTTCAAAGGTTACTCAATCCCCAATATCTATTTTAAGACAAGTTTTTTTGCAAGCCTGATTGTTTTTTTCAGTCAAGAATCACACAATATACATAATATTAACACATTACCTTAATCTGATATGGTTTTCCATCACTTGTAAACAAAAGAATTTTACTCTCTCATCCCTGAAATATCAGAAGGTAAATAAGAGAAAACTACATATATATTTAAACAAGTGATTTCACTATGAAAAGAAAACATAAATACTCATAAAGATTTCTTGCTAGAACATCTCCACATATTTGCCATCCTTCATCTTGCTTCTTTAGTTGCTCGAAATAACTCAAAATCTAAGAGGTAAATACAGTACTGGAAAAAGGTTGTTTAACATATCGAGCGCGCAACGTGCGCGGACTCCCTCGATACGCGATGTACAGCGTTTATAATAATAAGAAACAATTAAAATAAATTGTCGCGATCTATCAAGAATATAGTATCGTGACAAAATCCGTCTCGATGTGTCGCGATGGTAGGTGATAATGAGAATAAAGAGAAAGTTTTTTTTAATGAGAATAGAGAGAAAGTTTTTTTTATTTCAAACACATCTCTGCTTTATCTTTTTTATTATTTTAAATAGGTGTATATTATAAGAAAATTTTTAACTTTCGTATTTATTAAAGTAATTCTAGCGCATTACTTTTTCAACATATTTTTTTTTCTATCGCTGCTTTTCGTTCTTAAACTTTTAAAATGCGATCTCTAACGAAGCTTTTTTTGTCGCCGCTTTTCGTTCTTAAACTTTTAAAATGCGACCTTAAAAAACATTTCTATCGCCGCTTTTCGTTTTAAAACTTTTAAAATGCGATCTAAAAAAACATTTCTATCGCCGCATTTCGTTTATAAACTTTTTAACTTCAATCTAAAAAAACATTTCTATCGCCGCTTTTCATTTATAAACTTTTAAAATGCGATCTTAAAAAACATTTCTATCGCCGCATTTCGTTTATAAACTTTTAAAATGCGATCTAAAAAAACATTTCTATCGCCGCATTTCGTTCTTAAACTTTTAAAATTCGATCTAAAAAAGCATTTCTATCGCCGCTTTTCGTTTATAAACTTTTAAAATGCGATCTTAAAAACATTTCTATCGCCGCTTTTCGTTTTTAAACTTTTAAAATGCGATCTTAAAAACATTTCTATCGCCGCTTTTCGTTTTTAAACTTTTAAAATGCGATCTAAAAAAACATTTCTATCGCCGCATTTCGTTTATAAACTTTTTAACTTCAATCTAAAAAAGCATTTCTATCGCCGCATTTTGTGCTTAAACTTTTAAAATTCGATCTAAAAAAACCTTTCTATCGCCGCTTTTCGTTTATAAACTTTTAAAATTCGATCTAAAAAAACATTTCTATCGTCGCTTTTCGTTTATAAAAACTTTTAAAATTCGATCTAAAAAAGCATTTCTATCGCCGCATTTCGTTCTTAAACTTTTAAAATTCGATCTAAAAAAACATTTCTATCACCGCTTTTCGTTTATAAACTTTTAAAATGCGATCTTAAAAAACATTTCTATCGCCGCTTTTCGTTTTTAAACTATTAAAATGCGATCTAAAAAAACATTTCTATCGCCGCATTTCGTTTATAAACTTTTTAACTTCAATCTAAAAAAGCATTTCTATCGCCGCATTTTGTGCTTAAACTTTTAAAATTCGATCTAAAAAAACCTTTCTATCGCCGCTTTTCGTTTATAAACTTTTAAAATTCGATCTAAAAAAACATTTCTATCGTCGCTTTTCGTTTATAAAAACTTTTAAAATTCGATCTAAAAAAGCATTTCTATCGCCGCATTTCGTTCTTAAACTTTTAAAATTCGATCTAAAAAAACATTTCTATCACCGCTTTTCGTTTATAAACTTTTAAAATGCGATCTTAAAAAACATTTCTATCGCCGCTTTTCGTTTTTAAACTTTTAAAATGCGATCTAAAAAAAAATTTCTATCGTCGCAGACAAATTTAACTTTTCTACACAAATGACATTTCGTAAAAATACAACCGCGTCCATGACGAAAAAGTATACACCAAGCAAAAACTATGAATATGCTTTTTTAAATTGATAAAACCTGAAACAAACAAATTAACTTTAATGAAAGACTTTTTTGAAAAGAAAAAAAATTAAATTATACTGGCTATAAAAATCGTGGAGCTCGCGAAAATAATATTTTTGAAAAATAGAATGTATATATTATATATACATAAAGGGTTCAGTCTTTTAAGATAAACAAGTATTTCATCTTTAAACACTCACATGAGTCTGGGCTTCAGGAGAATCTCCCACACTCAACAACTGCACAACCCGTTCATCCATATCCAGATTTAAATTTCTCCAATTTAAACTTATACATTAGTCTATTATAAATTTGAAGGTTATATATACATAGACAATTTCACCCAATGTTACAAACGAAAATTTTTGCGCAGTGGGGGTATGACATTTTAATCTATTGTTATCTTTGTAATCATTCATTAAATACCAAACAAACCTATATTATTACAGGCTTGGACAGGAATGGCATGCGATCGCACGCGCACGCCTCCGCACACGCCATTATTGTTTTTGGCGTGCGTAAGATCGCACACCTAGAAAGTATTTTGGCGTGTTCTTAAAAGGTGGGGACGATTTAACCAGTGAACCCCAAACACTGGAGACTGCAAAAGCCTTTAAACATATAAAACAAAATAAGCACGTTTTTGTAGCTTCATCTCCCCTATTATAACTACAAAAATTAAAAATCGAAACATGCAAAATAACGAGATAATTCAAATATAATGTCTCTTTTAAATCAACCTTCGTTCTGCCTCTATTTCGTTTTGTTTTTATCTGCCATGTGCCATATCATGGAAGTTTCGTAATCATGATCACACTTACCACAAGTAATAAATGTGTTAGGAGGCACCGTTAAAAACAAAGTAAGGCTGCGCATTTTAATAAGCCAATTAAATCGCAAAAATGCTGTCGCTAAAGAAAACTTAAAACATATGAAACAAAATAAGTTTTTAAGTTTATATTATTATTATTATTTGTAAAGTCGCTTCATCATCATTCATCATTAATCATTCTCGGCTTAACGTCCGTTTCCAATGCTAGCATGGGTTGGACGGGGTATATTAATGACCCTCTTCCAATGTCATCTAGACTGTGTTAGATCTAAACTCAACTTCCTCTGTATCAAGTCTGTCCTTATAACCTCCTCGCTTGTGCTTGAAAATAATTATGTGTGTCTGTTCTGCCTGTATATAAGTGCAGTTCACCTCCGCATTAGTTAAGAACCACATGGCTGGATTTCTTGTGTAAGACCTGGTTACCAACGACGAAGGGGCCAGGCAATAGAGATTCATGTCTACGTAGTTCTTTTAACTAAGTCAGGAGTCGGTGAATTAGCTAGGATGGTCAGGCTGGCTATGAATAGGCTTACTCCTGGATAAAAAGGACCAGGACTATTCAATAAATCTGAGATCGAAGCAAATGGGAGTGTCCGACCAAGATGGAAATCTATTGGAAGTTTTGTCCAATGAAAGTTGATTCATACACAATTTTTTCAATTTTCGCCTTTTGTTTTAGTGCAGCTAGCTAGCTAAAATGCTGTCATTTTGACTACAAATAAAATAGCCAAAGTCTTGCATCAATTGCGAGATAACGAAATTCAGAGGTCCCACTTCCGTACAGTTTTTGAATGAAAAAAAAACATATGCATGCCAAGTATTTAAGGCATGTACTACGCACGCCTATCTTCACTTTATGGCGTGCGGTCTGTTACACTCGCCAACAAGATTTTGGCGTGTGATGGCCCGCATGCCAGAGATTTTACTCCTGTCCAAGCCTGTTATTATGGAACTAGACAGGCTGGAGAATATTTTTAAGAAAAAATTTTTATTACCACGTGTGCTCTCCTCCACAGATCACCTTTGGTAATTCGCGTCACCAAGTTTTCCTAATGTCACGACGTCTGTTTTTTGAGCATCAGAAAAAGGTACATGACGATGTTTCAAGCGGCTACTAGCTCCATCTGGGACAAGACATCAAGTATATATTGCAACCATTTTAATCATAAAATAGACTTTAGAAATAATTCCAGTGGATCTCACATTGTAAAAAAACACATCACGGAATTAAGGCGCAAATCACGGAAATAGGACGTTTTTGACGGGGTTTTTTTCGTTGGCCCTGCGCAAACGCCTGCCTTTGTTCGCCAGCATTTTTGCAAAGTTGTTTTTAGTATATAGTCAAAACCATGAAGTTATGTGCCGAGCGGAGTTGCCATATCGTCGCTAGAGCTGTTTGTTTAGATAATCACGTAATTAGGACGGTATACGCTATAGCCATATATATATAATAATATTCTCGGATCCGGGTTAACATTATCAAATTTTGAAAAAGAAAACAAGGAACTTTTGAGAAAAATGAGTGGCATATATATTTGGATTTATCAGCAAAAATTATACAACATGGGAAATTTAGAATACCAAAAGATTATTAGAACAGGATTTATTGTAATTTAAAGATTTTAAATTTTATAAGAGTTTGACCATAATATCTAACTGCAGTGAAAGATTTTCACTACAGTTAATTTGTGTGGTCATTTCTTCATAAAACATCAAAAGTTTGGCTACTAATAGAGGCAGTTGTACTTAGTGTATAAACTTGAAAATTTGCATGTTTCCATAAATTTTGGTGCTGAATTTAAATATGTTGGTCATTTTTGTTGAAAATGATCAGAAAATTTCAAGCATGTTAACCCGGATCTGAGAATATTTATTTCTCCCTGGCCAGACAGTACATAACAGTCAGGGATAACCGCAAATTAGGCTATGATAGTCTAATTAGTCTACGATAGCCTATTTAGGCGATTTATCTCTCCTAATTAGGCTATCAACATGGTTTTGGCTGCCTATCGCTGTTTTGTTGCATAGTCACAATGATTTTATTAGCTAATTTCAGCTAATTTGATGGTCCAAATATATTTTTCTTTATTATTTGCGCTGTCAGAAGATATAGCGTTTAGTTTGTTTTGATTAAGAACGCATGCGCTGTGTTACGGCTTCTTTGTTTTACGGCCACGGTTGCTTCTGGAAAAAGGCTAAATTTCCCGCGCGCATATTTTCAACATGGTGACGCATAGCTTAAATAGACTATTTCTCGTCTAATTAGACGATCCAAAGACTTTTGACGTATAATTTTTAGTCCCGTAAAGCAAACTATAAAATTTTTTTCTCGAACGAAGATGATGTAATCAGCAACAAAACTCCGAAAAAAGATGGCGCGACCAGACGTGGTTGTCCAGATAATCGTAAAAGAAGAAAACACATCTCCTAAATAGGAGAGGATCTCCTAACTAGTCTATGGAAAATCTCCTAACTAAGCTACTATCCTAATTTGGCGTGATAGCCTAATTTGCGGTTATCCCTGACTGCATAAAAAACACAGTAGTTAACAATATCCAATCAAAGAAAGAAAAATGTTAGCTACAATTAGATTTACAAAAATTGTTCTTAAAAAGAGAAGATAATAGTGCTAGCTAGGGCTAGCAAGTTAGACAAAAACAATTGCAAAAGATGAACAATGCTCTAAAAAGACTAAAAAAGACAACAAAGCTACTAGCTAGCTATGTACATGTAACTAGCTAGGAAAAACGTTTGATATAAATTACTTATTCATTTATGTAAAGCTCGAGACTAGCGGTATTAAATACAATACACAACACAAGATGACGATTCGTTTCATCAGAAATGACAGGAAAAAAACATTGTTTTCCCACACTTTGATCTTTGCACATACATTTAATTGAATATACTTTTCCTATTTTCATAGATTCAAACACATAGAAAGTCAGGGAGGGTCAACTAACATTGACCTTTATTTTAAAAAAATTGTTTAGATAAGGGATTTTTCCACACGTGGATGTCACCTCAATTGCATCACTACACGATCCGCCATTACTTTTTGCTTCCAAAAGAATGTTTGTAAAATGCTGACCTGCACGCGCCTGAGACCTCGTACGCCCCCGGGAAGCTCTATTTGAGTATGTTGTGTCAACAGTGTAATCTCTTGTTTAAGAGCTCTTTGAGAAAATAAATAAATTGGGTTACTTTTTTACAATTCTTGGCTTGCGTCTGATGATGGATTAATTAAATCAAATCATACGGTTTCGTGTAATGGCCGTCCCATCGGAATACCGTAGGCGTAGTAGAGCCCTGGGGACTGGGTTGCCTTTTCAAATGACGTGAACTTATTTACGCGAAGTGGATATTGAAGCGTTAGGATTCTTTCAGAAATTTGGGAGAATGTTTTACTAAAACTAATCTAGCTACTGAGCAATACAGGAAAAATCTTCAAAATAACGGAAATGCCGTTGGCAAAATATACTTGCCATGAGGGGAAAAAAGTGTCGCGTAGATTTAACTCAGCAATTGTCTAAAATGGCATTTTTGGCGAATGGTCTGGTAACTTAAATTTGGTGTGTTTTTTCTGAAAATATAACAAGACTTAGTTATTTGTTTCTTTGTGTAATATGTTTACAATAACTTTCTCTTCGTAAACAATTACAAAAATCGCACAACAAACACATGAGAACGCAAGAACGCAGTGCGAGACAAAAATTTGACCTAAAAACAAAATTGAAGTGTGGTGCACGACGTTTCGAATTAATCTTTGAGCAAAGTAAGAAAAATAATTACATAAATCAAATAAAAAGATTGGCTTCTCAAAGTTCTTGATGTGCAAATTAATGAGGGGACGCTGCTAAATAAGTTTCTAACAGCCGTTCATATTGCAAACGTTCTCGTGAAACTGAAAACACTTTTTTCGCTGCAAAAAAAATTATACTTTCAATTTTAAGAACTTGGACTATCACTAAAGTCAATTAGTTGGATATAAATATTCTTCAAAGTGTTTTACATAATAAAATAATAAAACAACAGCGCGACAATTCCGCCATTTTGAAAAAATCTATTCGATCTAATTTTTACGCGCGAAGACTAAGTTGGTTAGTTTACTAAGTTTAAAAAATTACGCGTTTGTTCGAAATTAATATAATTTTTTATAAACAAAAGAAACGTATTTATATTTTAAAACCCTGAAATTCTACTTTCTTTAATGTTTGTGGGGTGTTTGTAACTCATTGCGCGAAAATCAAACCTCACGAAACAGATTAATTTCACAGCGCGAAAATAAATACGCGCTAACATTCGTATGAATAAGATAGAAACTACAATTGCGGATTTTCACACGCATGGCCAGACTGCAAACTTCAATTTCTTGAATAAAACTACCAAGTTTTTCTTAATAAACGCAACCAATAAACTTCTAAAAATCGTCTCCTCTACTGATCACTTCTTTACAAGTTGGTCTCAAGACAAGCGTGTGTTCGAACTGTGCAGTGTAACAACCTTTTATATCGCACAGCGGTGGATACGCATCAACGATTCCAGCGTCAACCAGATTACGTAAACCCATCAAATATTTGGTCTGAAAAGAAAACATCACATATCTGATAAAATTATCATCTTGAAAAAAAACCAAAAAAAAACCACGACCAGCATATCTGGTGGTTTTTCTTTGAATTTATTTGAAGTTTTCACGGTCTATTGCTAACCATGTTTAGATTCAGATCCATTAAAGAATCAGAAAAATGGAGTCAAGAAGGACAAGGACAAACAAAAAGTCTGTAAGAAGATTAATGTGTCAATCAACTACAGTTAAATACACAATGATACCAACAATAAAAAACAAACCATCATTTACCTGATCCAGTCTATCTAGCCATCTGCGACAAAACGCTAACGTTCCAAAATTTTCATTGATCACATTCAGTAACTGTTTTGCTCGACTTAACCTAAACAAGAAAAATCATCCATACGTATTTTCAACAACATCCGCTGAATAAATTACGCGGGTATTAGGGTAAATTTAGTTTGTAACAAAATAGCGAAGACCACTTTCGTTAACATTGCACAACATATAGACAGTTTGGTTTGGGTCAAACTTTGACTCGTGACATCAACTAACGAATTACAACAATAAAGCCATGAATTAAAAACGATAAAAATTCTTTCCTATATTTCATTAAAATTCAAAATCACATTCGAATTTTTTCACTTACATAAAATTCTAAATAACTTTCCAAATTATTTTACCTTAGCGGGATATGACCGACATCATAGTTCTTCATGTAGTGTGAGCATTCCATATCATCATGTACCACACCTTTACCAGTGCTTCCAAATGTTTCAATGGCGTAGAACTCATCCTCTTCCATACGAGTAGCTTCACCACCCTTCACGATGGGAACTGTTTTGCCGGAGTGAATCTGATATGGTCCGATCGAATGACCATTCAAATTTCGTATTGCTTTCACTAAAAAATAAAAACATTAAAACAAGATAGACAAATTAAGCTTGACAGTTGACAAAGTGTAAATTTAAAACGAAGTTCTCCTTATTTACCTTGGTACGTTTTCCCGTCAAGTTCCACTTCATAAGATTCCATCACTTCTTGTATAGCTTCACCAATGTCACAAAGTCGAACATCTATACCAGATTCCTTGGAATAACAATATAAACAGTTAGTGGTGGAATCATAGAAAAATGTTTAATAAGTGAAATTAGGATTTGATCAGAATCATTTTGTAAGGAAAGTTAGAGAGTCGTATAGATTGCCAGTTACAGGTTGATAATAACAAATCATACGATACATTTTTATCAACGGCAATAACAAATAAACATTCCCTTTTTGTGTGCTTTAAAATACCCCTTCTCATTAACTGACTAGGCAGTTATAATTCCACCAAAGGCCAAATCAATGTCTTAGTCATTTACTAAACCGATCTGCATTTCAAATATGTGAATGGGCGTGGCAAGGTTGTGAAGGAAATATCAAAAACATACCTTTATACCAGTGTTTGTAGCATCTTTCACAGCTTTTAAAAGGTTATCATATTTCGGATTGAATGCCACAGTAAAAGCGCAGTCGATAATTCGTCCTGTGAAAAACAATATTGGAAGAGTTTTTACTCAGATATAACTTCTTCACTGCACATATACCTTAGGGACTAATTTTTGCGGAAAAAACATTTTTTGTTATTTCCTACATTTCGCAAAAACTCACTTGAAGGACAAAAAATTTTCTTGGGAGTTACAATTCGGGAAAATTTATGCATTTTGAGTATAAAGCGCGTAGTCTATTGTTGCTTTTAAAAGTGTGGATCCATTTATAACAAACTACAGTGAGTACCAAATTAGTAGCAGTTATCGCATTTGCCATAAATGTTTTGTGCGTTTTAGCACGACTTTAAAATCACGCAGAGAAAGATAAAATACAGGTAGTATTTAAGAGACGTTAGCCCATGGAAAATATAAAAAAATATTTCATGGATCCTTATCACAATTAAATTACTCTATAAAGATATAAAGCTGCACACACAGAATACAGCTTTATTATAAAGATCGTGTTAATGACACGTTCTACATAGTATGATTCATTTAACACTTCCATTATTGTCTAGCTTTAATAATAGTTATATATAAGTATTCCTAGTGTGAAGTAAAATGAACCCCGGATTTGTAAATTGTTTTTAATTTTATTTTTAACTTCTAATTCAAGCACGCTCACGTTAGAGTATACAGTCATTTCTCCAGTACAAATTATTTCAGCAGACATTTCAGTACGACTCGCTTTTTTTACTAATCTTGTAATTTTAATATATTTTAATTTTAATTATATTCTAATATTCAACATTAAACAGATACTGATCAAAATTAGTCACCGATATGGTACCGCATAGCTGTAACTACACAACCAGTCGAAAAAACCGTAAAAAATAAAAGAAACATTTTTCAAAAGTATGAAAAACAAATACGACCATTAACCCTTTCTCTTATTGTATTTGTTCGTTGTATTATTTCGTTATTCCATCAACTCCCTCTCTCCCTTCCCCTTCCCATACCATTTTCCTTATTTACTTTTCTTGATTATTAAGGAAACCTTAATAATCAATATCTTACTAAAAACAAACATAGCTACCAAATAATCACTAGGAAGACAAGCCAATCGGAGGTCTAAATAATATGGAAGCTGTCATGTGAAGAGATATAAAATAAACAACCCAATCAACTTAGTTACCATTGATGTGAGTTCCATAATCTATTTTGCATACGTCATCATACTGTAGCACAGTTTCGTCACCAGCATTTGGTGTGTAGTGAGCGGCACAATGATTGATGGAGCACCCAGTTGGGAAAGCGAGACCTACAAGATACATTTTAAAGATTAATTTTTATCTATCTATATACAATGTATCACCAGGGGCGGATTCAGTGTACGTCAGCGCCTTCACGCGACTGACATAATTTTTACTAAGAATCGTAAAAAATAATAGGGTGCTCTGATCCCACAGGCCCTGCGACCGTTGAGCTTTATTTTACGGACCTTCCTCTTCTGTGACTGAGTTGATAAATACGTCAAAAAGCGACTGACATCCGAAGGATTTTCCTGCAAATTGATTGGCTTGCCGGCCGAAATAATGTATTCTGATTGGTTTACAAAAACCTGATTGCTTTGACCCATATTTACGGTATTCGAGGTGCGATTCAGCCTGTATTTTCTTATAGTTATTAAAACTTTTATAAACCGATATCGTGTAATTAAAATTTCGGACCAAACGAAAGCAATTAGTGGGTTTTTTTCGGACCAAATGAAAGCATGCAAGACTAATAAGTAACCAGACATGGTGACTCACGACATGTGTGCTGCAATGAGATGCAATAATTTTTTTAAATGTGCAAGAAATATACGTAAAGTTATTACATTAAATCAAGTCTTTATGTCAAAAATATAATAACAGTTGCTTATAGATATTGGAACATATGTAGCTAGCTGCTAGCTGTTGTTGTTGACCAAAAACTTAGAGAGTTCTGCAATTGCTTTATGGTAAGAAGATAATGCTTTATTATTCTTGTTATCTTAAACACTTGTAATAGCTAATAAAAGCACCACCAAACTTTCATATGAAAAATCCTTTTTATACTGAATTTTTAATTTTCACGAAATAGGCCCAGAGCACACGTAGTAGACTGATAATAACTTCCTGCAGATGTTAATAGCTTACTACTTGGATATATCATCTTGGGAATTTTGATATTAGTACAAGTCTGTGAATTTAAAAAAAAAAATTTAATATATAATTCCTAACCGATTAGTCAAAGTGTCAATTTTATGTGGGTAGTATAAAAAAGCATACTTTTCGCTAATGGTAAAAGTCCAATAACTTGTGCAAAAATTAAAACAATGGCTTAAAACTTGATATGGTATAGTTTTAGACCAGATTGATGAAAGAGAGCCCAATATACATTGACATATCATTGTAGTTTTTAAGTTTTTTAATTTAGGCATTTTTGGGGACTCCGATAAGGCATTTTTTACAGCATATCTGTTTTAACACAGATACAAGTGCAAAAACAATTAAAAGCAATTTTTGAAATAAGTTAGATAGGAATTGATAAAACTAGTTTAAGCCCAAATTTTTTTAACCAGTTCAAAGAAATTGTAAAGTACCGGAATGTTCAACTTAAATTATGTTGGTACAAAGGCTTAATCATGATTACAACTACTGTTTAAGTGATAAAATTTTTGTTTGTCTTTTATTTATTATGTTATCAATTGAATAATATTTGAGCAAACACATTTTGCAGAATAGGCAGTGACCAACCAAAAGGGTGCATATATGTTTTAGTCTGTAGTGCTACATCTGACATGTTGTCAGAAGTTAGTTTCGACAATTTACTTATTTCCTGGGATAATTATTTTTAGCTCTTAAAGTCACTGGAAATTTGTTTGTACAGCTACATGTCCTAGCTACATGTTGGTGACAATACACTGGTTGATGTGCTGCAACATTCCATAATTAGGGTTTTTCCTTTACCTTGAGGTATATATATAGTGAGAATTCTGTCTTACTTTCTTGCTAAGAAAAACATCAAAGTAAGTCATTTATTTATTCCATCTTACATAATGATGACGCCTCTTTGTACAATTAAACTGGTGTAACACAATAGAATTTGTGGGGAATGAAGCTGTTTTTACTTGTACTTGGTTTAGTTTGTTTTAGTAGACTAGTTGCGGTAGCATGGCTATTACTCTGAACACAGAAAATTTCCTATTTTCCTAGTTGTGGTGCAAAGTGCTAAGTTGAACCTGTATTTACATCATTAAATGCTAAAAATACTTATGCTCAGGTTCATATTCTGTTTTGTCTGCAAGGTGTTGATGAAGGATGTGATGATAATTTTAAAGCCAACCATTTTTGTAATTCTGGTTAAAACAATTCAAAAAAATAAAAGCAAAACACCTTTTTTTGAATAAGCTTACTGCGCATAAATGCCTTTTTTCTTTATTTATGTTATATCAATTTATTTTATTTTATTCCCTGCTTCCCCTAGTTCAGCCTACTTTATCATATAGCAGACTGTCCATGTCTGGAATAGCTAATATTACGTTATTAAGCATTTCCTAGACATGCTGACGAGCCCTGATATTGGGCGAAACAGTCTTAAAATATATGAATTTAAACCGTTGCTTTTCCTACACTTTTTTGCAACCCTTTCCAAGATGGTTTGTTATTTTGCTGTTCATTCAAAACTTGAGTAAAAAACGTCTCTAACAAAGCTAATAATTTTGACATTATTTAGGCCGTTTATAGTGCGTAGAGGCTCAAAATAGCGAAAGTTTCCGGGGCTGCGTCCCGCACCCGCCATGGGGGCTTACAGCGCCCCCCATAACCCTCAGCTGTTATGGTTCGCAAAAAATGTGACTGACATGTTAAAAATGCTGGATCCGCCCCTGCTCACAGCAGCTTTTTGTTATGACTTATACTTTCACACTATTGACAGATAATTCTCTACTAACAAAAAATCGCCCTTGCATAAGTTTTATATAACGAGAATTTTCTTACAGCTTGATATATACAACAACAAAAGAATTGCAAAGGAAATATTAGTAAAGTCTCTGTAAAAACTTCTTGTAAAAACAAAGAGAATTTTTCAAACACCAAAAGCACTTAATGTTTGTTAAGGCTTTAACTCAAAGCTAGAACCTAAAACACACAATCTAAGAAAGCCAATGTCATTAACAGACAACGTACCTGCTTCAAGTCCTTTCTCATTTATCAACGCCCTGCTTGCAGCTTCAAGTTTTTCACTACAGTAAAGAAGAATAAGAATTACATAGTTTGAATTAACTGACTTCGTAGCATAGTTGTTTATTCAAGAAACTGAATATTCACACACCAGATTTCATTTGAAATAAAAACAGATTGGCAAGTCAACAATACCAACAACACTAATAATAATTTACAAATTTAAAAGCGAGTGATACTCATTCGTACGTACCAGATGTCTATCATTTTCATTCCAGGTTTTATGAACCCTCTGACATATTTTCGCACCTAAATTGAACATTTAGGTAGTAAACTTATTTTTTTACTATAAATTAATTACATTGGGAGCACTACTTCTACAAGTACAAATCAGTGACAACATCCTTATTAAAGATGTTTGGAGACAACATTTGGAAATATTTGAAGTAATATTCTCTTCTCTTAATTCTCAACACAGGTCTGCTTGTTTTTATTTTAATCTACATTTACATTCAGACACACAGCTAAAGAGAAATGAGGTGTGATTCACAATGTTAAATTTATGACAAGTTGACCAAGCATGCACAAGACCAGGCATCAAACACTTGATATGTTTTTCCTACATATACCAATATATAGCTTAGAAAGGTTTATTTTCTAGTTTATATTTTATTGTAATCCATAAAATGTAATAATTTAATAAAAATAAAAATACAAGACTTGTTGGGTATTCTGTTTCTAAACTAGATGAGAATTATCCATATGGTGAAATTGAGATACAACTTTTTCTAAGTTATCCCAGCAGTAAAACATTACTAAAGAAAGAGAGAAATTACACAACCAGCTTACCTCTCTATGAGCCTCAGCAGCCAATCTTGCTTCTTTGTATGTTTCAAGATGTGCTCTATCCAGAGCTCTTTTTTCTTCATTGGTCACTCGCCATAAGTTACTAAAAAATAATAAACAATCATTCAGCAGAAGTGAACACACTCGTGTCACAGACAACAGAATGCAAGCTTTGAAGTACACATTAATTGAGAGGATGTGAAATGCATTACCCTAGCAAGCTTTGGCAATACTTTTGATATTTCTATTCTCTTTTAATATTCTTATAAATAATTAGTATAGGCTTCATGAAAAAACCTTGTCCCTAAGTAGATTTTTTCACATGGAGGTAAATTCACGTTACAAACCAGACAGAAATTATTGATTGTGTTATACAATGTGAAGGTAAATTGATCAAACAACCAAATCTGATTTCACTGAGAGACACCATTCGAAATAAAGAACAATAAGGTGTAAATAAGGTGTAAATAAACATATATATGGAAAGAAAATGTGTATATAAAAAGAACACCATTACAAAGATGCTTTTATGGCAACAATCGCGCATATTCTCTGCATACAATGATGGTATAAGCAGCAAGACCTTATAAAGGCTATTGAAATATTTTATTGATGAGATTTACAGAAGAATTAGATATTACTATAAGTCACATCTAAAAGAACATGTGTTTTTTACGTGATGTTGTAAAATGATACATACTCATCCTTGTAATTTTGAATTTCTCCAACAGGATAATCCTCATTTGGAAAAAGCGCCGTAATAGGAACAGTAGGTGGATCTGTTTGTTTTGGAATTCCATTTGTACCACCTATATAGAAAAAAGATGCTAGTAATATCTGCCTAACATAATGAAATCCTCTCTAAAAAATGAAAACTATCAGCATTAGCATGTTTTTTGTAGGGCTCAAAAGACGTTAGTTATAAGGGCTTGTTATAACATACTGTTTCATAATAAAACTTGTAGTTTTGTTAACTAATATATGTCATGGGAAAAAAAGAACAGGCCAATTTAACTCCTAGCTAAGAATCAAAGCCCAGCACACTAATAAACAAAATATTAAGAAAGTTTAAAACATAATAAATTAAGAGGGCTTTTACTAAAAAACATTTTAAGGATACTGCAAGGGAATGTGGGATGAAAAAGCATACAGAAGAGCGAGAAAATATTTGAAAGAAAAACTTGGTAGGAGGAAATCTAAAATCGACACAGACAATTTTATTGATGCTTTTTCAACAAACCTAAGTATTTCCCAAAAATTTTCTGCCGTCATGTTGTGCATTTTTATAGTCATTCTCCTCTTCAAAACGCAATTCCGAGATCAAAGTCTCATAAAGACCAATTGTGGCTGCCGACTCAGCCACAGCTTCCCCCAATACTTTCTTTTTCTTCTTGACATTTTTTTATGAGACAACTGCAATTATTACAGCAGTTGCTCATGTTTATGAAGAAAAAGAAGTGAAAGTAAAACTTGGTTCATAATATATGATCGTGTAACAACAGTGCATATGATGAGAAGAGCAGGTGGTTTATGATCATATATTATATAGCAATTTTTTCATGCCCATGCAATGTGATTGTGTTGCATAAAACAGACTGTATTTTTTCAGGAACTTAGGATTAGATAAGACAGATTACGATTTTTGTTAATCGCTGGCGTAATACCGTAATCAACGCAATAAAAACAGCATTGTTGGCGGAATGTTGGGAATCGAGGGATGCGTGCGTGTATTGAATGATGAGATAAAGTCTGCTTAGACGATAGCTCAAGTTAACTGTCAACAAGGACAGCTGAAACCTATGGCTTACAACAAACTGTCAACCAAGACAGCTTAAAACAAACTGTCAACAAAGACAGCCTAGAACACAAACTGTCAACAAAGACAGCTTAAAAACACAAACTGTCAACAAGGACAGCTTAAAAACACAAACTGTCAACAAGGACAGCTTAAAAACACAAACTGTCAACAAGGACAACTTCAAAATTGTATGAGGAAAACTAAGGACTAAATATAAACCTCATGTTGCTACACGCAGCACACCCCCAATTTCCCCAAACCGCATACAGTGAAAATTATTAAACCTGAAATGACGACGAGGTGGATTGATCCCAGCCTCGAGTTAGAGCCTGAGTCATACAAGCCTTCGGGAGAGTAGTGTGACAGTTGTCCTATCCAAATGAAGGTAACGGCGATAGGCGTCGCTTGGCCACCTACCTAGAATCTGTATAGTGCTGTTCGAAAGCGCCACCAATACGAAACGAGTGGGTATTGATGTTCGGTAACCTAGGTAAACAAGACCGAAGCAGCTGAACTATGCCCATCCGAGTTAAAAGTGTTAAATTTTGAAATGTGAACAAGGGCCAACCAGGACCTGGATGAACGGTTAAGAATTGCAGCATTGCCCGCAACGGACAAGTGTAGGTGTTAGTGGCACCAATCCGAACCTGACATCCTGTACGAAACGGATCTGTCTTAGATGAACGCAGAGTGACTGTCATAATGGTACGATCGAAAGAGATGTGATGTCGTGCACCATCAAGTCAGTGGACGCGTCAAACTGGTAACGAGATGAACATGTATACTCAGAACAGCGTAGTAAACCGAAATAAGCCAAAGCGGTTGCTGCCCTGAGCAAAAGGCGATCATTGGGTGAAAATTGCAAAAATTCGATTCTGAAATGGATTAAACACAGGTGATTATAATTGAGAGGCAAGCGGCGTGGTCAGGAGAATGAAGCACCTTGCACTCGTTTAATACCCCGTAACGTGTGAAACAGTCGACTCATGACCCTAATGTGTTCACTGAAACCATGCATAAGTGAATGGAACTGTAGGCCAGCTAAATACGCTCGAATAGTGGTGTGAGATGCCGTCTGGGCTAACTCTGAAACGTACCGGATGAGAACATCTTCTGACAGAGGCCACAAAGCATGCGACCAGCGGTAGCAAAACCGTTCATAGGAACGAAGACCAACACCATATGACACCCTAGTAGCTGGAGCCAAGGCTTGTGATTAAAAATACGTAGCCACTAGGGAAAGATTGTCCAAACCCCTTGATTGATTTGAGTGGGTGAAGGATCTGCCAACGGGAACAGTTGTTTGAAGCGTTGCACCTGTAATCGAGAAAGGAGATCAGCGGCTACATTAATGTGACCAGGAATGTGTTTCAGCAAGATATTAACATTTTGTTGAGCAGTGAAACAGAACATAATCTAATCAGGGTCATTATGTCCCTGTCCCTACAAGTACCAGTTTTCCACACCTGGACTAAAGAGGCATGTCAGCATTCAGAACCCCAGGTCGTGATAGCTGCTACAATGGCAAAAGGTTCCTGAACGTTTATGTGAAAATGACAAAGTGACTTCGGCCAGGGTGAAGAAAACCAGCGGTGCTTAAACAATGCTCCAAAACCTAAACCTGAGGCATCTGTATACAGGCATAAAGAGGCTGCTGTAACCGGCTCTTTTTGAATGAGGCATACCCCATTCCATTCAGGAAGAAATACCAACCACCACCTAATGTCCGCCCGAGCTTCGGCATTAAATAAATGTGGTGGTTCAAGCAAGAGACTGAAGTGGACACATCAATCAACCAACGCAAAAACATTCTGCCCGGTTTAACAACCTTCGATGCGAATGATAAAGACCCAATTAAAGAGAGAAGCTCGCGTTTGGTGCACTTTTCTTGTTGTGCCAGCTTAGCAGATTGTCCTGTAACTCTGTATACTTCTCTGGGGGTAACCAAATGATCTGTTGAGCTGTATCAATCTCAATTCCCAGATATGTAAGTGACTGTGCAGGCCCCACTGTTTTGTCTTAGTTCAGAACAAAGGGACTGGATAGCATAGAGACGTGTCTCAACCTCCTCTCTTGACTTCCCACAGACTAAAAATCATCAAGATAGTGAAGGACAAAGGGAATCCCTAAGACCACGATAGAAATCCAACGTAACAAGTCTGCGACTGTGGTGAACAAGAAGGGGGATGAACGGCTACCAAAAGGAAGACGTGTATCAATAAAATAATATCCCTGCCAACAGTAACCTAATAAACCCCATTGATCCTGTCTAACAGGACAAAGCCTAAACGCATGCTTGATGTCCACTTTAGCCAGAAAGGCATCAGTGCCCAAGGAGGACACAAGCTTTACTGCATCATCAAAACTGGAATACCTTACCGAAAATTCGTCTTTGCAGATTCCTTCGTTTACTGCCACACCTCTAGGGGACAGGTCAAGAATGATTCTAAAGCTGCCATCTTTTTGGGAACAGCACCAAGTGGAGAACAATGAAATGGTTGAATTGGTGGTACGATAAATGGGCCAGACGTATGACCACGTGTAAGTTCTTTGCTGATTGCCTGCCATACTTGAAGCGGGTTAGACCGAGCCGATAGCAAATTCCTGGGCCTAGCGGATATGGGTGGCCCTTGGTACCCAAACGGGCATGGACGCCGCACGTGCTGGAGTTGCCTGTGAAGGACTTTGTCGAAACGCGCAGGAAAGACCTCCAGTTCTATCTACATTATCTATAGAAATATGTTTGTTATAAAAATTAGGTGTGGTGTTAAAGTTAGTAGTAAAATAACCTGAGTTCAAAGCTGCAGGGCGAGTCGCACTAAGTTCTTGAGGCACAGGAACACCCCCCGGCCGTGTTCTCGAAATAACGTGCCACTTCTGATCGTATTATCGCACTAACATCAATTGTGGTTGGTTGTTGTGTCGTTGTTATCACAAGTCCAGATACGTTATTCTCCAGGCGACTTGGTTCAGGAGTTGTTACAGTTGCTGCTGCCGTTGCCACAGTTGGTGGAACAGTTGTGTGGCACACCGCCTCCGTTAGCAGCAGTAAAGGATATTACTGGCGGCTGGCGGTGGAGTGGAGAAGCTTGTGACGAGGTCACTACTACCGCAGCATTAGTGGAAGCCACATGGTCGAAAGCTGGAGGATGGTAGAAAGCATGGAGTCGTCTGGCTGCTGCTCGAGAACCTCGACAGCGAACGCCATCCACCCAACAAAATAAGACCAAAACCGGTAACAGTAAACTAAACCCCTGCATGCGGGAGAGTTTAACACAACTTTTCTTCGATCCAACGTAAGATATTTGAAGATAAAAACTCTCTACAATAAAATTTCCAGCACCACTAGCATCAAAACAAACAAGACGGCATGTTGCAATTTAGGTGAATGACTAAAAGTGCTAAGAAGCAAAACCGACAACAAAGCAACACGAAATCAAAATGGCAACCCCAGCTGCGTAACGCTCGCGGAAGGGACGCTAAACGGTATGCTTGCGATTAACTTGAGTTAAGTCGCCTTAACTTGCATTACGAATTATGGAAAAAAAATGTAATCTTCTTCTTTTTCTCTGCCTTATTCTCTATGTTGTCTGTTTTTTGTTTATTTCTTTATATTCAGTATGAAATTCTGCACATTTGATTGGTTAATTAAAATGGCGCAGCGAAAAAAATGCTTTAGCCTATGAGCCACAGTGCAGCATTTTAAGATTTCTGTTGCATGATGCATCAAGCACTAAAAAAACTGTTACATCAAGTCAATTAATTTGATTTTGTGCAACAATTCTTTTTTGCAATTTTGCTGCATTGTATGAAAATCAATATATAAGGTGTTGCGGAGCGGGAAAAGGTTCCTATGTTCGCAAGCGAAATATTTACATCATACTCCAGGGGCGGCACCACAAAGGGGGCTGGGGGGGGGGGGGGCTTCAGCCCCCCACTTTTTCGCTAAGTAATAATTTTTTATTTTCTGCCAATAAGTGTCTCTATCACTGCATGAAAATTGATGTTATCCAATCAGAGAACCTCAAGGCTATCTCACTAAATATAGCCGTTTTACGTTACGACTCTAAACTTACGTTACGACTCTAAAAATGCGTTGACCCCACCAGGGGGCTTACAGCGTCCCCTGGACCCCAGCTGTGTCGGTAACTCTCTTCGCTCGTTAATTGTCACTAAAATCTCAAAATCTCCCACTATGCCTAAGCCCCCCCCCCCCACTTAGGAAATTGTGGCGCCCTCTATGACAAATATGGAGAGAACTTTTATCCGCTCCAATAGACAGTTTATGAAATTAACAAGTCATGAAATTAACGCAGTTTTTCAAAATTTGCGTTAATTTAATGAGCGTTAATTTAATGCAGTGTTATATAAAAGCCTAAAAAACATACAAATTACAAATTTTCTACTAGTTCCTCCTCATCGAACGATGTTCTCTTTTTCAGCGATCTTACTTAAAATAGCTTTTGTGTAATCTTCATACTCTGATGCAAAGTGGAAAATTAACTGAAAGCACTTTTTCTTCCAGAATTTTTAAATATTTAACATTGTCTTACCAAACAACAAAAACTTTGATTTCGATTTCTAAACCGCCTTGTAATAGAGGAGACCGCTTCACTACCGTGGATTTGACAGTTGCAGTAATTTTTGCTTCGTGTGATATCGCATATTCTCAAATTCGCGTTAATTAAATGCATTTTTGAAAACAACCTTGCAACAACAAACAACCTTTTTCAAAATAATTTCATTGAACCGCGTTAATTTCATGACCGTTAATTTAATTCGTGTTAATTTCTTAACTCGTTAATTTCATGGAACAAGGTAAATAAGATCTTATAAAAAGTTGCTAAAGTAAAACGCAATCTTGACCTCAGATCTTCTTTTTTACCTTTTGATATATGCGTGCTGGTGATCCTAGCCACTATTAAATTGCGAAAAAATAAGCCCTGGGGAAAGATAATTACAATATGCAATCGTTTTCAGAGCGAAAAAACAGCAAACATTTTGCAGCATAGGTTATCTTAAAGTTTTTATAATTAAACGCACTTTTCCGTTTCCAGGGTTTTTCTGTTTGTTTAACAAAAAGTCTAACAAAATCGAAGAACGAAAATCCAAAAATTTGAATACGCGCTTAGTAAGAAACCTTGAAAACATTTTCATACAAAGCAAAAATAAAGGTTAACTGAGCAATGTTGTACTCTTATAGAGCACTCCGGCTTTTGGCCTGCATTGCAGCGTCTTCAAATGTGACGAATCGAACAATGCTGCGATAAATCGAACCAAAGCATAACGTAACGGACCACATTGATTTTCAGGACCTTTTTTCTTGTTGTTTTAATTTACGTCACAAGAACCGTGCCTGCGTCTAATTCACAATCAGAAAACAGTAAAAACAGCATCATTATTTTTCACAGTTTGAATATTTTATTCTCCAAGTTAAATTATGAAGAAACTGAAGAAACATACAAAAAGAATGTGTTTAACTTTTACAATAACAAATTTAAAGTTTCTCTCCTAACAACTGATGTTGCAGTTAAAAATTTTACGAGGACTATATATTCTTTCCCAAAACAACGGGCATCGTTTTGTTCAGGTTGTGCAATCTGTAAAATAGATACAAAGAAAGAAAAAGTAGGTGCGGACGATTCGTTTATAGAAAACGTTCACGTCAATACGCTTTTTTTTTTTTTTATCTTTACCGTTTATTCGTATCACAAAAGTTGAAAGAAAATCTTTAAAAATCTCAATTCATTTATCTAGCTAATCTATACTGATCAGAAATTACAAGAATCTTTCCGTGCTTGTGTGTCTTAAGTAGAAAATTTTACCTCTGTGCAAAGACTAATCAAACTTTATTTGAACTACTAACCTTATTTGACATTCATTTTGAGATAATGCTATATAATTCCAACCATTTGTTGCACTTTGTGACGTATTGCATGAGCTGCTGTTGTTACCTAACCTGACACCAACTTAACTTACGCAACTCATATGAACAACGCAAAAACGTTTTCGGTTTGTTTTGTTTTTCACAGTTTTATTCGAATGATATTTTCGAATAGGACAGTGTTCTTAAAAATAGCCACCTCGTTCCCAGAGCGTAGATTAAGCAGGAAAAAATTGGGATAACAGAGACTGAGGAAATTTGACTTATCGAGTGAAAAAAGTGACACTTTCGTCAAAATTTTTTTTAAAATTTGATTTTTTCCCGCTGTATAGTAGAAAATAGAAAAAAATAATACGCACTTAAATGCCAAATGGGCTCCGCTGCGCTCAGAAAAAAGGAGAGAAATATGGCAGACACCATGGTGCAATTTTCTTACTCATGCAATGAAATAAAATCACATGTGTATAATGAAATCGCATGTGTATAATGAAATTGCACCGTGGCCCCAGCGCTTTAACGTTGTGAGTAAACATCTTCATTTGTAAATAAGCATACTTGAAGACATTAATTTTTTATAAAAAAACATATGTGCAGGTTTATCTGCGATTGCGGTTAAACAAACAAGAGTGTAACAAACAAACATTCACCACATAAAAGAATGAAAATCTTTCCACTAACTAGTATTTCCTTTGTTCGCAGGTTTCTTCTTTTTCTTTTTCTTCTTTTTCGTAGCATTTCCCTCTTCTAAAAGCAAGCATCCATTACCAATAATATGCTAACTTTGAAATCCTTTATCATTTAAGATCACTTTTCCAGATAACACCACAACTGATCCTTTATGTGATTCAATTCGCACATGCACAGTACAAACTATTACATGATGACTTCGTCACAGTATCTTTTTTCCAAAATTTTAAGAATCAACAATACTACAATTTTTAGTAACTTCTTATTAATGTTGGCAGCATTATTAGATTAGTCCAATATTAACTCTTCTTTATATTGTTTTTTTTAAATTAGTTTTGACAAAAATTTGGGTTCTTCCAAAATCCTAAACTTTCTTATGAAACGAAATATGACAACATTTACCATACGTACAAAAGCTTTTTGCCAGTTTTTTAAGGAAACACAAGGATACTTCACATTTCTATATTCACAAGTGATACTACACATTATTCTGATCTCTGTTTTATAATAATAATACATGCAACATTACAGAATTTCAAAACAAATTAAGATATTGACAATCGCTGAAGTCATCAAACGTTTACTATCTCCATTGCAGCTAGTAAACCAAGAAAGATTAAATACTAGTTTTTTTTTATACAAACAAAACAATTTCTTTCTCTTACCTGTAATTTCTTTAGGATCTGCATTATCATCACCATCATTTATATCACCATTTTGTTTTTCCTCAGGTTTTTCATTCTCCTCATTCTCCTCATTTGTACCATTTTCTACACGTTCATCTGTATTAGCAGCTGATAAATAAAAAATACAAATAAAATATATAACTACACAGTAATTCTCAGTTACAGTCCACGGTTACGGCTGGACTTAAAAATATTTGTGTGTGCCGTCACCCAACCAGGTCAATAAAATAGCGACAAGTGGAAATTTTCTTTTGACCTCACAGTTACAATCCGTCTTTACCAAACAACCTTCTTCCCCATCATTAGTATACTAATGATAAGGAAACCCGAAAAGCTTATATAAACAAATAAAGTATTTTTATATTTTTTCTTTTTAACATATGCCAAATAAATTGAACACAAACTTATTTGTGTATTGTGCTCGATCGCGCTATTAAGCTCACTTTCAGAACTCTTCTGACATGAAACAAAGAAATATTTGAAAACAAGCTGTTTTGTATTGGTACATGGGGAACAAAAGAAAGAAAGATGGTTGGGTCATATTAAATATGTTAATCAAACGCAAAAAAAAAATATCGCTTCATACAAATTTTATCTTTTTAACTTAATAAAAGGACAGAGAAGTTAAAATAAGCACCCAGAACAATTATTGAAGGTAGATTGGGGAAAAGTCTAGAATTTGTGTTTATTCAGACTGAACCTTGCGGACTGAACCTTGAATACTTCATCATAAATTGAGCTTGATCCAGCTTTTTTACTTTTAAAGGGGTCCAGATTTTGATTAAAATTTTGAAACAGAAAGCATATGAGTATGAAACGAAACTGAACATTTTGAAGTTGATAACTTTTGCTCTATAAAATATAAAATAAAAAAATTAGATTAACTTCCCCTTTTTCCTTATTTTTTTAAAATTGTTTTTGATTAAACATGAAAAATGAATTATAATGTTCCAAGATTTTAAGTAAAAACATTTATAATTTATTAATTTTTCTAATTTTTCATAACAAAGCAGTTCTCCTGTTACTACAAGAAAAGCTGAACCTGCAAAAACACTTGTATTGATGACTGCATGAGAACCGTTCCTCAGTATCTTTTATTCTAAATTTTTTACTGATTTTATTGGTTGAGGTTATAAATTGTGGAAACCATGCTAGTGCTGTGGAAACCTGAAAAATTAAAAACGTAATTTCCCCATAGTGCGCACCAGCAAATGGCTTTGGTGCGCACTAGGTTGCCTTCATCATATAGATCTTAAAACGCTGATCAAGAAAATGTATAGGATCATGTATCTTGACAAACAGTTGCAGAGTTACACGTTTTTTTTTATAAGAACAAAGTTTATAAGAATGGAAGGCTTCAAAACCCCCAAAATTAAGAACATGTTAAGAACATTATGAAGGCTTCGACGCGATTGGACAAAGAAATTAAGGTCAGAAAAAAAGATACACATGCATGAGTACATTCGGTACAATTCTTTTATTGAACATCGTGATTTGCGGCTGCCATCTTTAAATGTGCGCCAAGTGAAATCATCGGAACTCACTACGGGTGGATTTCATTTTTTGTCATGTAAACAGACGTTGATTTCAGCCCGGTTTGAAAACTCACCACGGGTAAATTTCACTACCGGGCTCATGTAAACGCTGCCTAAGTTTATATTTTTATTGATATAAAAAAAAGGTTAAGAACATTGTAAGAACAGTTTTAGGCTATGATATATAAAAATTAAGAACATTGGAAGGCTATCCCTGATTTTTGTGTTCTTATAAAAAAAAAAACGTGTATTTATGTTTAAAGGTTTTTTGATGACGTCATAAAACTGCCATTCCGAAACGGATTCGGGGACCCAGGTTTGGAAAACTTACCCAAATTTGTCCCAAGTGATCCTTTTTATAAATTATTATTATTATTATTCTGAATATCTATACAGGATATAGCCACTTCAGTGTTGGAAACACTGTTATCAATGTGGGTCCTGTGTTCGGAATGTATATACATTAAGTATACCTACCCAATTTCCCTCACATGGCATGGGTTGACCCGTAGCTGTGGTAAAGGCACTTGCTAAACATGCCCGCGCTGTGGACCGAACCACGGACCTTGTGATTGCGAAGCGAACTCCATAACCACAAGGTCACGCAGTGAAAAAAGACTGATGTCACCGCCTTGTTTCCAAGTTATTTGGCCTCAAAGTTTTAAGTGCAATACAATAGCTTTACCAATCTTCTTAAATGCATTGATGTCAGTCTAACTGCATTGACGTCGCGCCGTAATGTCAGAAAATTTAGGGACCGTCTCCACCATCGTTTCACATTTTATACGAATTAAAACGATCATGATTGTTTCAAGATCGTATCAACATTTTTCAAAATCGTCTACAGATCGTTTTATGAAACAAACGTAAAGCGATTTGGAAATTATTGTAATTTATTTTGTTTGATAAGCTCAAAAATGATACGAAGTGGAAGCGAATGGGAAACAATTGGGAAACGATTTCGAAACTATTTTAAAATGAATCTAGAAACAAAATTTGAAACGAATTACGAAACGAATTCTGAAAAGAATTGTTTCCCCAACGCAATTAAAAAAAATTAACAACGTAAATGAATTTATTACGTGAAAATATTTTTAGACATTCCTTTCTCACTTCAACAGATGTCACAAAAATTTATGCAAGGTTAATTTCTTTGAAAGGACTAGCAAAATTGCATACTCATAGTTTCAATCTACACAATCTATGGTGATCTCTTAACTTTCTACAATGTCGTTTTCATAATTTTTAAACAAACTACAGCAATCTTTTTGCTACGATCACGTTTTTATGATTTTTAAACGATCTACAGCAATCTTTTCGCTACGATCACGTTTTGATTGTTTTTGAACGATCCACTGCAATCTTTGCACTTTCTACGATCTCGATTTGTTATTTTTATGACGAAGAATGCAGACATTTACATAATTTAATAGTTAATTTTTTAGAAATCAGCGATGTGTGATAAACATGTGTTATATTAGAAGCAATTTTGAAACGATTTGAACTGAAACGAATTTAACGAAGTGTTGAAACAAATTAATTATATTTTTTTAAACGATTGGGAAACGAATGCAAAACTATTTGCAAACGATTACGAAATGATTTTCAATTCAACGAAGCGATTTGAAACTATTTTGAAACGAATTGAAATGAATTTGAAACAATTTTTTTGGAATTTCTTTTTTTTAAATCCTTGAAAGATCCTTTCAAATAAAATATTATACGAATTGAAATGATTATTTTTGAAACGATCGTGGAGACGATTCCTTAACATTTGAGATATCACTTTTTTGGCTACATCAAAGGAAAATGAAAAGGAAAATCCACTTTGCCTGTCACAGACAAACGGACACACTCTCTGTATTATTATAAGAGATGTCCATGGTCACAGCACTCTGTTTACTTCCTTTTTCAATTCTTGAATCCCGGTTAACATATATACTTGAAATTTTCCGATCAAAAATTATGGAAGCATTAAAATTTTCAAGTTTGCGATCAAGTTTCACACTTTTGATGTTTTATAAAGAAATGATTAATCAAATCATTTGCAGTCAAAATGTTTCATTGCAGTTGAATATTGCAGTCAATGAAAATGACCTATATATATAATTTTTGCTGACAAATCCAAATATGTCACTCATTTTCCTCAAAATTTTTTGTTTCCTCGTTCAAAATTAGTAAAAATTATTAAAAAGAATTAGGGGGGACTTCACAAATATTTGGTGTTAGAGTCACCCAACCGACCCTATTTTTAGATTGCAATCTTTGACATTCAGTGTCGGAAGTAGAAGTACAGTGACAACAAAAAATTCTATGCTCACCAGGCCTTGTCAGGAATGGCGTGCGATTGCACGCGCACACGCCCACACACAGCATGTTTGAATGTTCCCGTGTGATCTTCGCACACCAAAAAAAACAAACTAAATACCTCAGGCGTGCGCTAATCGCACACCAAAATAAATAATATTCTGTTCAATGAAGGCGTATGGGAATAATATACAGTGCCGATCGCGAGTAAAGCTACACATCTTTGAGAGTACGAGTACAAATAAATACGAGTAAAAAAATTCAGAGTGAGAGTCCAATGTGAGTGCAAGTAAAATAAATAAGAGTAATCTTTTAATAACGCGAGTACGCAATAATTAAACTACTCGCAAGTAAATCTTTAAAAAAATATATCATGTTACTCGCGAGTTATATTAAAGAAAAACATAAGACATTAATTTTAATTCACCATTTAATTTTTTTTTTAATTTAGTTGCTCTTTTTAAATTAAAAAAAAATTATAAAAAAATTTTAAAAGTTCAACTTTTCTGTCTCTTACTTCTTTAAATGCTTTCGCTACTTTCGTTATATGAAATCACTTCCAGCATGTTCTTTCGCAAGCACAGAGTCAGCATGATATCTAATTATAGTTATGGTGATCAATTGCCACATGCAGACTTTGCTTTCTGAATATTTTTCAACAAACATTGCTTTATAACTCAGACAACAATCTGTATAATTTTAAAATATCGCCGTAGAAACAGGACTTCACAAAGCTTGTTATCTTTTTGTTTTGGGGGGGATGTTTTAAGATCGAAGCAACAATAATAACACAAGGGATTTTTTTTATAAAAAAAACAGTTTAATGTTTAATGATATATTTTTTTTGAAAAATCTAAAAATAAAAAATATTTACATCTAAAAAAATATTTACAAAAAAGTTATTAACTGAAAGAGTTTTATGACTTTTAACATGCATGTTTTATAATTTTTATTCGTTCTGTTGCTACGTCGTATAATTTTTTTTCTTCAAAATGAATGAATAATGAACGCATCGCACATTTTAGTTTCGTTGCAACAAATTACCTGCTTTTCAAAACATGGCAAAATTAGTGTTGCTGTATCCAAGTTCTATGATTACTCGAGAAAAAAATGGAGCAAAAATGAGCACACAACATCCCACGCCATTGAAAATTATGCCACGCGGACATTGCACGCCTCAAAATGATTGAAAAGTAGCATTTTTCTTCCTGACGAGGCCTGCTCACTGTCTCCCCAAAGCCAATATCCCCATTATTATTGTGCTTTGTTTTAAAATTCAGGCTGTGAGTGCCAAGAGTCCTGAAAACTAGTTTAAAATGACATGTGGAAAATCCAAATAAATGAGGGCACAAGTTCTCAGCAAATATCACGAGGGTGCCGATAAGCCGCATACGCCGTAAAAAATACGGGCGTTTTCGGGCGAGTTCGGCGTTTTGAAAAAAATTCGGGTATTTGCCCGAAAAACCCTGCATAGTCCCGAACAATGTCCGAAAAAAAAAAAGATTCACCACAAATGACTCTTGAAGAATTATTTAGAAAAGTATAAAAATTAAAATGAACTAACTATGCGGTAGCTAAGTTCTTAAAAGAACTGTTTTTTATAGGTTTTGATAAGATTTACTTGATAAATAACTTATATATAAACTTTATTAACTCCTTTCTCTTCAAGCGCATTCTTTCAATTGTCGTCCGCCATGTTTATGTTACAAGGTGTTACATTTCGGGAATGTTCCGGGCGAGTCCGGGAAAGTGCGGGCGGTTTCGGCGGACAACCGTCAATTTAATTCGAAGAGTCGCCCGAACTCGCCCTTATATATGCGGGCGTTTGCGGTTTATCGGCACCCTCTTCAAATATCAGAGTAATGACCGACCCTATTTTTATGACTTAAATGACTTTAACACCACATATTTGTGACCCCCATCTTAGAGAAGAACGCATGCTCATTGTTCTCAAAATAAAATCAAAACAACTATGTCACACGGAAAGTGGTCTATTACAGAAAATGAGCGACCAAATTAAACTGTAAAGAGGTGTTATGTTTATTGGTGGATTTGAATTAGACCTTTTCTCTGATACATTCGTTTGCGTCTAAGCTTTCGTATGAGAGAATCTCAATTTAATACCCTCTAAGAATGCTTAGTTAACTAGCCTTTTTCAGTTTCAAAACTTGAAAATTGTTTCCCTTTTAGTGTTTTTAGAAAAGGAGACATTTCAGCTTAAAATGATATAACCACAATATATGCACTATAAATACTATATATAATATTATATATAAATAGGGTAGTATACCCTTTTTCTTCTTCTTTTTTTTCTTCTTTTTTTGAGCAGAAGCAGCATCGTTAGTAGGCTCCTCAATCTTATCCAAAACTACTTCGTCTGTGTCAGCCATGTTGTTTATAATAGAAGCACGTGCACCGTGCAAAACAAAACTGTCGAAAATTTGGCAAGTAACAGAATAGAAGGACCAACGAAGTTTAGGTATGTGTTGACGTTAAATTGGTATAACTGTCATTGTAGAACTTATATTAGAATTTCAAGTTAAAAGTTCTATTCGGATGTCTTTATTATATCAAGTTTGATATCTGGAAAGCCGTCAATACAGAAATGATATGATGCATTCTGGACCGGAGAATACTAAAAACATAGCTTCAATGAGAAGTTGGTTCTGCAAATTATATAGGCTCTCTTTTTTTCATCGGCTTGAATCTTGCCGGTAAGAACAACAAGAGCTTTACCTATTTTATCTTACCATATCTTATTCATCATTATGTAGTTGATATAAAATTCATATACTTTTTATAGGTCTAACATTTGTTACTGTATTTATTGTTCAATTTCAATTATTGTTCGTTTCCTAATTCTTTCTACGTTGAATTACTCCCCAATTTTTTACTATTATGATAGTGGATATTTGTGGTGGTTAGCTACACTAATTCCAGCAAATATGTGTTGTCTGTAGATGAACCAGTGTTGTACATGCGTACACATTGTAGGTGAAAAAGCCAGTCTGTAGAGGGTAAAATAGTCTGGTTTAATTCCAAATTAGGCTAAGCCGCTATTTAGGAATTGATTCAGCTTTGTTGCCGTCGTAGTGATGATTGAAATTTGACAAATAGCATTTGTTTGACATCCGCCATTTTTAAAATTTTGCTGTGTGAAAAAAAAACCTAGTTTGAGGGGGGAGAATGCTGAAATATGTGGAAATTAGCTAACAAAAGGTAATCGCATTAAAAAAATCTGTCTGGAAATGATACTTAGTAGCTAGCTAAGCTATAGATAGATAGATGTGCATATTTTACATGGCTAGCCTTACAAATATTGAGGGATATACCCGGTCTATTATTTCCAGGAGGGGCCATGGCTTAGATGGAGAGTCCTATAGTATTTAATGCTCATTTTGAGCTACGCAGACCCAATTAGGACCCGCGCTCTACTAGACAACTCCCGGCAACATCCAACGGCCCACATAGTGTGCCATCTCCCCAATTCCCCTCACAAGGCTTGGGTTAACCTGGGGCTATGGTAACATTCACTCGCCCATGTTGAATCGCCGTCAAGAGGAATCAAACCACGGTCTCCCACACAGAGTACGAGAGCTATAACCACTAATCTCTGGCACCACAATATCTATATTTTGTGACAAATAGTTAACTTTGCTCGAACTTTCTAACATTGTTCTTAAAACACCAAAATGTGTCCAGCTCTGCACTCTCTTCACCTAAAATACAGAAAGTTTTCACCTACAAAAATTTTGTTATGACGTCAAACTAAAATCCGACTACCAATTTTTGAGCTAAAAACATTCTATGAACCTACTGTTAAGGTTGCTTCCCATACTCGTGTTTCCTCACCAGACTATAAAATTTTGTCATTTGAGGGGTACCAATACCAATTTACCTTAGGTTAATGGTGAACGATTTTTCATTACCCCCATTTCCATGTTGGTAACAATCATTGAAAATACTGGTAAGGAAGAGAAAAATTCATTTTACTCTTCGTGAGTGCAAATACTTATTCTATAACAATTTCAAGATTTCAATTTCGCAAATGCTACATCACTGTCTGACCACCAAGGTCCTGTTGACCTGTCTATAGCATACATTTTTTTGCTATTTAAAACTGGGAACGAGTTTAAAGGTTTTATTAGACTCAAAGTTTAGCTATGGTCTTTGCCTGGGGTAGCCATTGCTGGGGACGAGGTAGTTATGACCCATACCACACAATTGAATTTAGTTATGTAAAATGATCTCAATTGTTATGAAAAATAAACATGGCAGCATGAATTTAGCGTGCACTTGAAAAATGAAATAAATTACTGTTCATGTATATTGACAAAAATGTATGTGAAATATTAATAATCTTGACCAACGAAAAATTTCTAACTATTTGAAGGTTAGGGTACCAACAATCGTTACTCTGTTTTTGGACGTGTGGTGGAAATGTGTTGACATTATGACTGTGTTAGAGAACTATCGCAAAATATAGGACATTTTCTGCTTTCTGCTTTATTTTGCTGCCATTTTTATAACTGTCAATGAAATACTTGACAGACTGCAACTTGTCATCCATGCTTTATAAGGAGTAAGACATTTGTTTTAGGGCTATAGGTCTTGTTTTTAATTCATTGGCCAGTGAGATAGCATAAATAGAAAACCATGACAAAAAGAAATTGCAACAGGTTGGATTACCATGTTAATTGATGGCCTTGACAAAAAAGCATCTTTGACTTTGCTACAAGAGCCATTGTGTGAGGGGGGTCTAAACAATAACCTCCAAACAATGTTATGCATAGCCTATTCCTTGCCTCAGATTATTACTGTTTCATTAACCAAATTATTTATGTTAACTAATTAGTTTGTTTGCTACAATTAGTCTGTATGTTTAATTCATAGAATTATTTTTTGTTTGCATAGCTAACAGTAACAGGCACAAAAAGTTACATGCAGGGGCTATATTTTTGTATATTTTGTCAGCTGGATGGAAACATTTTAAAAAAATATTATTTTTTAAAAGAAATGTCTTGTCTAATCTCATTGCAATCATAAAGCTTGTGTAAATAAATGTGCATAAAAGGTTGAGAGCTAAAAATGTTTGCATATTTTAGCTTAATTTGCTGACACCAAAATGGTAAAATAATTAGTTCTGTGATTTAAATTACAGAAAACTTAGCTAAACAAAAATAACGCTTTAACCACTAAGATAATATTTTATATTGTAAAGTTCTAATATTTGTTCTAGATTTGTAGTGCAATAAGATGGCTAAGTCCAAGAATCATACTGCACATAACCAAAGTAAGTTTGAATTTGTTTGGTGTATATGTAAAATTTATAGACAGGTTTTTGTTTTGCATGTGAATTTCCAAATCCAATTTGCGTGGCATTTTGTTTTACTAAAATGACACATTTATTTGCATAGTTGATAAAAAGCAGATATCATGGTGACCACACCTTCAACCGAAAAAATTTATCCAACGAAAAATTGTTTTTTCTTTTAAAATATTTGTATTTTATTACTGTTTCCAAAAAAGATTTGGTTTTATCCACGTCCTAAAATTTGATCCCCAAACCTAAATTTTCCTAAAATCTCCTAAAGTTGCAAATTTAAAGTTGTGGCCACTCTGAATTTCCTCCTTTCATACCTTTTTTAAGCTTTTTCAGTGAAAATTGTTTGGTGTGTGCTGCATTGATTAATTTGCACTATGCTGGCAACCTTCTTTTTAAATTGTTTTGTGTTAAATTTTGTAATAGTTCATGGAACTTTTTATGTTTCTTTTTTTTTTCCTAATTTAAATTTCTGCTTTTGTCAAACTATATCAGTTCTTGGAAAATCAAGGCTGACTTTGAACGAAAAGTAAAATACCTATTGAAAAAATAGTGTTGGGAGGGGGGAGTGTTTAAGATCAACTTTAAAATGTTATATATAACTAACTTATTTCTTCAGCTGCAAAAGCTCATCGAAATGGAATTCATAAACCAAGAAGGAACAAATACCCGTCCTTAAAAGGAGTAAGTTAATTTATTGCACTTTTTTTAAGTTATTTATCGAAAACACAGACTAAACTGTGATTGCACCTTGTTTTGACATTATAAATAAATTGTGACAATGTATCATTGTAATGTGAAAAAATATTTCTTCATTCGTAAGATAAATATTTAAATCTTGAAATTTTATGAACAATCGAATTTAAGATGAAATGGGTTATTCTGAGTTGTTGTAAATGCAAATATGGGCGTGATGGGTATAAGTTACACAACAATTCCTCGTGTGAGCAAGGATTTATTTTCAAGAGGATAATACATAATGTCATGCACTGTGGCTGAACTTCAAGAATTAGCCGTGTGCTCCCATTATATAAGCTGTGTCATGCAGAGTTAAACTAAATCTTCCTTGGTCTGCACTGCTCAGAAAACCAAAACCAGATGGGCGAGCTAGGATAAAGCATGTACATAACTTCAAAAAACTATTTATTTGGCAAATTTTGTCAGGTGAGTTCAGCTCGGCTCGACTCAGCTGATACAAGGGTGTGTGAAAAATTTGGCTCAGCTTGACATCAGTAAATTTGCATGCCGAATCAATTCCCTGTAGTGTATCCAGTAATTCATATTTTATATATATATATTTTTTTTTCTTAGATTGATCCAAAGTTTTTACGAAACCTTCGATTTGCAAAGAAACACAACAAGAAAACCCACAAATGAACTAGCATCAAATAAATGACTTTCCAATCTAACAACATTCGTATTTGTCTCAACCCGTCACTGTTTTGCTTCTGATACATTTTGATTGTGGAAAGACAGTACGTTAACCCTGCTGAAATACTAATTCAGTGTGGCCAGCGATCTGTGAAATGCAGGCTTTTGAAGTTGACCAAACATTAAGGGAATTTAGGAATAGAAGTCGAAAAAATCAGGTGCAAAAAGATTTTATAAAAACTTAGACTTTGTCATGTACTGTGTCAGGAATAGTGAATAAATTAGTCCAGGAAATTGCTGCATTTTGTATTTCGAATTTTTTACAAGGTTCCCACGCCTACTAAAAATCTTTGAAAGAATAAAATCCTAAAATTTACTGAATTTTCGAGAGAACTAAAAAGCTCCTATTTTTTTTGAGAGAACTAAAAAGCTCCTATTTTTTTGAGAGAACTAAAAAGCTCCTATTTTTTTAGGGAAAACCTTGCATTTGAACCTTACTGATTATTGCTGACGAACATTTTTTCCTAATTTCGTGAGCCCCTTACGTGGTTTATTTTGTTATGGCCGGGCACAACAGAATGCAACTGGCAAATGTACAGTCTCTACCTGATCTACGTTTGCGCAAGATAATGTTGCTGTCTGTAGGCTGCATAGTATTGACCATTCATTGCTCCTTTTGACTGTTTAGAAAATGAAAAAATCGCCTCTGTTTCATTAATTTTGTGCACGATTGCAGATCCCAGGCACAACTTGAATACGTCTTGTATTACGTGCCTTGTAAGTACCAACGACTCCCCAATATCGTTTCATCTGACTTGTGATCATTGAAGAGTTTCAAACTAACGCTAAAGAGAAGTTCAACCTCAACAGTTTAAACAGGTTGAGTTTTTATCATTGTTGGAACACACTGGTGTAAATTTGTGCCAGAGATATAAAGCGCTCATACTGCATGTTATTGCTCACACAATCTCGTGTTGCAAATGGAGAAATGACATATACACGAAAACCTCTGAATGTCATTTTGACAAAATCACGCACATTTTTTGGATATAAAAAAAATTACAGTAAAGCTTGGAAGCCGTAGCAACACCATGACTTAAACAATAGTTTGGAATAAATCTAAGAAGTCCCGGTGACAAGTTTGGTTTTGTGTAGCTATGATATGTACCACATACGGACTTTCTTTTTGCATGGGATGTTTTTTATACAAATCATCGATAAATAACTCGGTCACGCTCGATTCCAACGTGTTGTCTCTTTTTTTATATATCTCATTCCATAGTCAAATGTAAAAAAATGCGTTGTTTTGTAAGGGATAAGATTTTTTAATTGAAACTTGTGAGTCCAGGATTTTTTTGAGCCAAATATTTGTTCACACGTTTAATCCTTATGACTCAATAAAATGCCTAACACGATAATTATATATCTTATTAAAAATCGGCTGATTGAAACCAAAACGGTTTCTCGAAAGATGATGATTCTTCCACAGCATTCATAATTTTTATGAATCTCATCCCTCGTTCCTAGGGTTTGTTGCCTGATGTCAAGGCCGCTAGTGCTTACTTGACGGCTAACAAGTTTCTTCGCCGCCGCTCTCGACGTCAAAAAGGCAAGAAACCCCGGGGACGAGGTTGCATGGTTTGTAAATGTAGCACTTTCTGGGGAGAAAAGTGAAGTTTTATCTGACACCAACCTCTTCCCAGGACTCTTTTTCTTTTTCTCGCGATCTCGAACGGCGAGAAAAAATAATATTCATACGAGGTTAGTTGTCATGCTTGCGTCGTAGAAAGAAAACATCTTCAAATAAGGCCTATTACTTTCAACCTCGATTCCAGACCTTTTACAACTTATTTTACGTCAACAATATATCAGAAAGCAACGGAAAAATCCTGGAAACGAACTGCTAACTTGGTGTCACAAATGCTCAATTGTCTGACAAGGTGACATTAACATAAGTGAGTCTCAATAAATGACAATGTTATATAATTTAGCTGTTCTCGAAAGAACGCGTTGCTTCACGACTTCGAGAACTCACACACAATAAAAAAAATGGTGGTGCCTGAAAACAGGGTTTTCTCAAAAAGAGTCCGAGTCGAGCAAAACAACAACCAAGGATCCAGACTATTGCCACGATGTTTAAAAACTTCTTCAAAATTAAGTACGAACACATCTTACGATATTTTTCAGACAAACATAGGTGTGTAGGAAAGACCACCGACCCCTTGATGGCTAGGGCCGTCGTGATAATATCTTTTGACGTAATCAATTTACATAAAAACTTTAATTTTCTTTATGGAAATAATTTCGTGTGGATTAAGGAAGGTCGTCGCTGTAAAATTGTATTTGCAGAGACCAGTTTTGTTTTTCTTTCATATATCTATGCATACGAATGAATTTCCGTTAGGACAACGGTTGCATCGCATGTGGTAGACAGCTAATTTCCTACTAATTCTTGTTTGCTTAGGAGAATTGTTAGAAGTTATTTAAGCTAATCTATCAAGATGAAAATAAATCGAGGGAAGCATTTTAAGAACGCGATAAATTCGTTTAAAAAGAGAGAAACTGGTTTATAGGTTGTATATTGCTTCTTTGTTTTTCTTTTTAAATATTTATTTAGTTTCACTTTACGCTTTTGTCTTTCCATGTTGTAAACAAAGCTTCCAATCAAGTTCTTCTGGGATTTATTATTATTATTATTATTATTATTATTATTATTTAACCTCGGACATCAAAGCAATGATGTTTGTTTCGTAGAATCACGGCTGAAAAAACTGAAATTTATGCTTTAAAGTTAAGAACTGGGAGAATTTTCTTCCTAAAATTCTAGGCTGGTCAATATTCTTAGTTCTCTATTGTTCTAAACAATATATCTATTTTTTAAACCTCAGATCCCAGTCCGATATTCTTATCAAGCATATTCTTTTAAAAGAAAAAGCGTGTATCGTGTGCTAAAACGCTATCCTAACGATGGCGAAGCCGAAGAGCTTCGTTAGGTAGGAAAATTTTCAAAATTTAACTTAGCGTGTTATCCTTTTAAAATCTGATTAATGTCTAATGAGATGTCTTTTAAATTAACCGCAAAAACCATACCGCTGTTTCAGCTGAAAAGATAATTTACCCACTGAACATTTTTTATCTATCTATGATAAACCTACAGTGATAAGACGAATGCACACAAAAACGATCGAGACGAGGTTTGTTTTTCTTTTCTTGTATATGAAATTTGATTATTACAGGAGAGAAAAAGATAACATGAAAGATAACACACAGCAATATTTTATACAATTGGATCAACCTCGTCCCCAGGACTTTTTGTCTCTCACCACCGGTGCTGCGCTTATTGGCAGTCTCGCCGTCACATGTACAAAAAAAGAGACATCAAGTCCTGAGATCGAGGTTGCAATTTGATATCTTTTTCTTCACTCCCTTGCCATCCAACTTTAGTTTATTTTCTCTTGATAAATCTTAAACAATTCTTCAACCTCGTTTCCAGGGATTTTTAATTTTTGATGTATAATGCAAAGAAGCCCTGGGAACGAGATTTAAAATTACATGTTCAATACCTTCAAAAGATGTGTAAGGAGGGTAGAGGCAAAGTAAGGCAACAAACCTTGGGGACAAGGATTGGGTAGAGGGTCTAAATTGTCAATTTGTATGCAGTTATGTTTACAAATGAGGAAAAACGTTTTAGCCTTTTTCTTTAATAACAAAAACCTTACTAATTATAAAAGAACAATTCCTTTTAAAATTATTAGGGATGGAACTAACGTCACCATCGAAACTAAGGAATACCTTCTAAAGTATCGACTAAAGACTATTGATGTGTGGCACGATCTTTAAGTAGTTATTTTAGCACACTTGTCAATGAAATCAATATCTCCTGTAATCTTGCTCAGTGAGATAAAGTTAAATACAAAAATAAATCTAAGTTTATTTGAATGAAATGGGGATTAAATGTTCGACTATAGCCCTTTTTATCTTTTTTCTTCTATTATATAGGTACTAAGTTTTTAATTCTCGTACAAATTGGGATTCAATTAATTTGTCTTCGTGTCAAAATCTTGACTTTTGAGCTTCATATGTGTTACGCTCTAACCATATTCTGATCTTTATTGAACCGAGGACCTGCGAGTCATTTTTTTCTCAAAGCGTGTACTAATTAGTGCACATCAACGGAATACATACTCATCGTATCGTATCGTATTGTATTGTATCAAATTAATTTGAACCACATAACTGAAAAAAGGAAAAAATAAGACGCGGGAATAATAAAAATATAAAAGAGTATAACGGCGAAAAAACAATGGTGATGAAAATTTAACAAAAAAAAATTATGGGAAGTGCCAAAAACGACAGCAGGTAAAGTAATAGCTCTTTATTTACGCGAAAAGACAAGTTAATGTGTTTTTAACGCGAATTCTTTCAATTCAGTACTAACCTATTCAATGAAATATCTTTCTCCATCTCTCTTAGATGAAATACACCACAAGGTCTGGAGGAAGAAAAGCTAACGACCGGACGCTGGGTCATGGAGTTTAGCTAAGTACAGGGCACTTAAATATTTTAAAAACATCCAGCCGGTATCAAATTACTCTGTACTTAGACGTCCAGTGTAGTACGGTACGATCAAAACAAAAACATCTTTTTTACAAAGAACAATTTTCGTGTCGCAAGATTAAATTTGGCAGAGCTATTTAGATAAATTGGTTTGGTACCTCAGCTATTATATGAAATGAATTCTCTTTCAAGTCTTTACAGACAGCAGATTCCTCGAAACCGTTTTTATTTTGCACACTGCAAAGGTTTCATTTCCAGACAGTTTGTGGTTGTTGTTTTTCTGGTTGTTTTTCTGTTGTTTTTGTTTTGTTCTCCTGGTTTAGTCCATGTCATATTTATGTAGCTGCCTATGTAAGTATTGAAAGTAAATTGTAAGTATTGGGGTAAAACAATTTTTTAATGCATAATTTCAATGCGTCTTTGTAGTAAAGAAATTACTTTTTTAAATTAATAATCCTTTTAGGTAGATATCTAGTATAAATTTCTAAAGAGGGATGTACACAGAAAACAAAGATTTATAGCTAGCTTGAACTTGTTGAATATAATACTGCTACAATATGGCGCCAAGTTGTTGTTGTCAATTAAGTCAAAGGACTTCATTTATTTCTATGATTGTTCTTACCACAATTTTCTTTATTGTTGAAATTGTTGTTGGGTATATCACCAAGTCAATGGCATTAGTTGCAGATTCATTTCACATGTTGTCTGATGTGGTTTCACTACTAGTTGGATATGTTGCACTACGATATTCTAAAAAGAGGCAACAAACAGGAAGATATACATTTGGTTGGGCACGGGCTGAAGTACTCGGTGCATTAGTAAATGCTGTATTTTTGGCAGCACTTTGTTTTTCTATTTTTGTTGAAGCACTTAAAAGAATGATTTTACCAGAGGAAATTGAAGATGCTCGGTTAGTTTTGATAACAGGAGGCATTGGTTTATTAGTTAATTTGATTGGTCTATTCCTATTTCACCAACATGGTCACAGTCATGGCGGACATGGTCACAGTCATGGCGGACATGGACATAGTCATGGTGGAGATGGACATAGCCATGGTGGACATGGACATAGCCACGGACATAGTCACACAAGTGGTCAAAATAATAAAAAGAAAAAGAAGAAAGATACGGAGAAAGAGAACACAAATGATTCTCCATTACTACAATCTTCAAATTTAGAATTAGAAACTATTGACTTACACACAGAGCCAGTTGAAATGCATGTAGAGGTTAATGTAGATGGCCAAGGTAGATTTTAATTCTTATTTTTAAGCAACAGCTGGTCAACAAAATTTGTACAAACTTTGAGTTTTCTTTAGGAATTTTATTTTTGTATATAAGAATATTTTTTGAAATCTTCGGGTTTTTGTGATTTCTACTAAACATTCATGTCTATAATATATATGTATATATATGTATATATATATATGTATAAAATTCGGTTAATTCCTCAAAACTAGGTCATGCCACCTGTTCAGAATTGATGGATTGATGATGTCATCAATACACCTTGTCTTCTTAACCGCCAATAAAAAATGATCCTTTACACTATTTTGATCAGTGATTACACAATAGGAATTTGTGTAACAAATTTCTTAAAAAAACATTTGTGAACAAGCCATTAATGACACCATCAATTGCTTCCCTAATCAAGTGGATTTTTCCATTACCCAGTCTTGACCAAAATGTTCTTAATTATTGCTTTATTTTTAAACCAGTAAAATTTATCAATGGCAGAAAAGACAATCATTAACATTTTGTTGAAGAAAAATTTTCTTTTAGAAAGTGTTGATGTCATTCAGTCTGGAAGTTCCTCCCAACTGAACATCCGTGGCGTATATCTGCATGTGTTGGGAGATGCACTTGGTTCAGTTATTGTGATGATTAGTGCTCTAATAATCCTCTTTGAAGATGGAAAATGGGTTTTATATGTTGATCCTGCGATGAGTGTTTTGTTGGTTGTAAGTGTTTCATGTCATCCTGTAAAACAATCCAATTCTCTTAATTTGACCAGGAGCCTTCTAATTATAGCCCTTGTCCTAAAATAGTCCTTTCCTATTTTATATACAAAATGTTATTAAAATATTATGAAAAAATGGTCATTAAACAGAGTGGTGACGTCTCTATAATAATAACTGTTGCCTGTATGGGTCTGTGTAAAATGGTACTGCAGTAGCGAGACCACAAAATACAGTATATCAAAGATCAGTTAACCTGTGGCTTTATCCATGGCCACAGACTAGTCTATAGTATGTATGTTTAACATCACATCTAACAGCTGTTTAAAATTGCCAAACCTGATTCCTGGGGATTCTATTTTCTCCTACGTTCAAGAACACCTGATGATATTGAAAAGGCCAAGATTAAAATGCCTGTTTTGTTTTTGTTGTGTTATTGTTTTAGCCTGAATTTTCATAAGAGAACTTTTTCGAAATCTCCATTTTAGTTGATTATATTAAAGACATCTGTACCTTTACTGAAAGAGTCAGCAATGATTCTGATGCAAACAGTACCAACTCATATCAAGATACAAGAAATACAAGAGCGCTTAGTGGAAAGAATTCCAGGTGTTTTAGGTGTACATGAATTTCATATTTGGCAACTTGCAGGCAACAGAATAATTGGTAATATAATCTTCTCTTTTATTTTTTATTTTGTCTCTGGCAATATCTGTCTGAGTAGTCAGGAACTGATTAAGAGATATTGAAAGGTAGGAAATTTTACAGGAAATTTTTTTTTCTGTATTTCCCAATTGTAACTTGGCTGTTTTCTTTTATTATCTAATTGAACTTATGATAAATATTGATGCATTGTGGTATTTGTTTTATTGGTCTCCTGTTATTCGAATTACTATTTTTACTTTGGTTTACAAATTGCATTGATGGTTAATATATCCATTTCTAAAACACTTTGCAATACCAAAATTACCCAATTAATAAATTGACATTTTAGCTTCATTCAAGTGAAAAAAACTGCCAAATATTATTTTAAATATAATTACTGATCATGTTAAAAAGAATATATTTGCCAGACCAGAATGTTTTATATCTTGGACTTCACGCCATAGAATTGAATTTTGCCCACCTATTTAATGTTACACATTGATTCCTTTTTTCTGTAATGTTGCAGTTAAGGAGACATATCAGACTTACAAAAGCTGAGACAAAAGAGGATTGATAAAATACAGACTAAGGTCTGGTAAATACACACATGAAGAAATTATCTAAAAGTAGACATGTTAATAAAAATAGTTGTGGTTAATAAAGATAGTTGTGGTTGCGAGAGAATTACACCGAGAAAACAATTATATTCTTGGTTAAATAAAATAGTACAGCTGGAGCAGCTGAATATCTGCTCAATTTCTCTCAATTGTAAAAAATAAAACTTGAAGCAGCATATTTGTTTACTTTTTGCATAAAAACTAGTGAACATTTTTTTTTATAATTTAAGATTGTGTACACATATAGTAAAATTTAAAAAAAATCCATATAGCTTGGATATGCATGTCATGGCGTATTCTCTTTTCAACATAAAATGAAAAAAAAAATGTTGTTTGACTCATTACTCATTTTGGCACTTTTAAAAAAATAAGACATTCATTGTTTAGCCTTGTGAAAAGATTTTCAAACATTTGCATAATATCTACGTATGGTCACTTTTATGTTTCGAAAGTTTTCTTTTCGAACATACAATGCTCTAATGTGCTTCCACTTACAGGTTTAAGCTGGGATTATGCTTATATTTATAAAGGTTATGCTTATAGTGTAATAAGTCTAGGTAAATGAACGAATGTAATTGCATGTTGAAAATGCATCACTGGAATAAATGACTTAAAATAGCTTAAAACTACATCACATGTTCTCCAAACTAGATTTTTTCGCTCTAAATTAGCCTGCACGCTTTAGAACCCCTTATTCTATGTCATTTACCAGCAAGGTTCATAACTTTAATTTTGTTGATTTTCGTGCATTTTTCTGCTTGTCTCTATTATGTAAAATCTTCTATTTTTCTATTTTAGCGTCTGCTCATGTCCGTTGCAACACATTAGCTGACTACATGGCCATCGCCAACCAATTGAAAGAATTTTTCCACAACGAAGGTATCCATTCCACGACAATCCAGCCGGAATTTTCAGCGTGTTCTGAGAGTTTAGCAGGCTCCACCGAAGAGCTGATAGATGCTTGTGTGTTGGAATGTGATGAGAATTGTGCTGAAAGAACGTGTTGTGGTAACACCACTGCTGGAGAGTCGACACGTGATGCCAACAAAAAAGAATCTCGTTTGGTTGAAACCGAAACCGAAACAGAGCAACCAAATGGTGTTTCTATAGCATAAGGCAATAAAAGAAGAAAATAGTTTAAGCACTATGGATAATTATAAGACTAGTTGACGAACTGACAGTCCCTGCATTATATAGCTGTACGAGAGCGTTTCATAATCCTGTCACTTTGTTATCGCCTACTTTCAATGTTTATTGTTCTTATCAAAGAGCTTTGTAGGCTATGTCAAGTTAGAATATTAACTTGAAAAGCAACCCGAATTTGTAATCTTAAAAAGCTGGTTTTACCTTTTGTTTTGTTTTTTAACTTGTTTAGATTTTTAGTCTGTTACTGTTTCGTTCTAATTTTAATATTTTAAAAGACGTGCATGGCGTCCACAAGTTCAGAAAAGTAAAGAAATTGCGTATATATAGCTAAATTGTGGGGAGAAAACCATCAGATATACCTGGCCATGATTTTTTAAATCATGTTTTGCTTATTGCCAAGACTATCGACCAGCTACTCTTATACATGTGCACTTTGTTGCTGTTCTACTTTCCCAGTCTAGTAGTAGTCGTAGTAGTACATCGAATGTTTAAATCGGAAACTTGTAGCTAGTATTACATTGCTGTTTTATTCTGTAATGATTTTTTTTTGGATAATGACTTTCCATGCTTACACAGACGAAATGTGTTTTACACTTCACAATTCGATTTGAAGGATTGAAGACAAGTCTAACTACTAAGAACAACTTTTTTCGTTGTTATAATAATCAACATGAGTTTCTACCATTTTTAAGTGAAAAAAATTACGTTTACACCATTTCTCCTGGAAGCTTTATAGATGATGTATAATTGCAGGATTACTGCACTTTTCTTCGTAATCTGTGCTTAACTACTAAAATAGTTTCTGATAGTTTCTAAAGGCTCTCATGAGGAACAACATTTGAAACACGTATGCCATTCTCGTGAAAACAAAAATATTCTTTTTCTTCTCTTTGTTGCGACTTTGTGATTCAATAGATTATGTTTCACTTTATGTATCTCTTACACGTCAAGCTAGGACCAGCATGACTCGCTAAAAAGTTCACCCGTGTTGCTTATGTCAGCATTATAGTTTGTATTTATTTGGAATATGTCACACTATGTGTAATGGTTTTATTGATTGCTTTTCGTGCTAATTTATTGTATCTAATATATATATGAATTAATGTTGTATGGTATAACCGAATTTCTTGAAGAAATGTAAAGTACACAGCCTTTTTTTTTATTTGTTGTCATACCAGCAATACAATGTCTCTTTGTGTTTGTTAATTATCAGATGTATTTAACAAAAAACATTGTGTACTGTGGATAAATATCTTTTCACAGTTTGCTCGCCTACCGAGCGACTTATTTTGTAATGTTTTCATTTTTTTTCCTCTTTGTATAAGGAAATAGCTCTTTTATGCCTAATGTCCGCTTTATTGACCCTATATGGGTTGTAAGATGCACCGCAGTTTAATAGAACGATAGCAGAAATGAAATGACTTTCTAGTGGTGGTTGACAAGTTAGTGCGCGGTAGCTCTTTTGCGCAAAAGAGTTCAAGAGTTAGTGCTATCTTGCTCAATGGTTTTGTTACATGTGTGCGCTTTTGTGTAAAAAGTGATAGTTTTTGTTACCTTATTGTTTTTTATAGAATAAAAGAAAAAGATACAATGAGCATTTCAACTTCAAAACTCAGTAAGTTGAGTTTTCCTGTATACTTTCAAAGTTAGGGCGAACGGTAAAAGACTCAAATTTATTTACCGCTTGCGTTTATCTACCACTCAATTTTATGTACCCCTCAAGTTTATATACCACTTATGTTTAAATGCCACTCAAGTTTATCTACCACTCATTTACCTATCACTCAACATTATCTACCACTCACGTTTATCTACCACTTAAGTTTATCTACCACTCATATAGATATATTTTTATTTATTGTTTGCAAATTATTAGATTTTGGAATTTCAACAGATTTATGCGATTTGATGTATCTATCGAAACTGGAGTAGGAGCTGAAATCAAACAAGTAATTTCTTCTCGTTGTATACCAAATTAAACAAGGTTATTTGGAAGTAAATTATTCCACTCAATTCACTCTTAAAAAAGTCTTCTATTTTCACACCTATTTTTGATATTCAAAACCACCGTTGACACTACCTCAATCCCGTTCATAAGAATTTATTTTAGGTTTTATGGTAATTAAAAACCCAATTTAGTTCTCCGTTTCAATGTTTCATTTTTTGCCGTTGACCGCATTTTAATGGAAGTTGAATTCTGTTAAGGAGGTTTAATTACAGTCCATAATTTATACATTTACGATGCAATCGCAGACAAATAAATGAAGTCCTGCCAAAATTTTCCTTCTTCTTTATTGCTGTATCTAATTGGCAAACAGGTCTTATTTCTGTTAGAATAATTTGCAATGAATAAAATCAACATTGACAAGGACAATGAAAAGTAGGTAGCTAGTGATATTTGCTAAAGTGGTACCATTTTTAGGTTGTTTCGTCACATGTCTTTATAAGAATATACAGAAAGAGTTCTTCTTTTTATCCAATGAAAACAAAGGTGGTTTAGCTGGTTAGCCGTTGCTGGAATAATGATTTTGTTATTTATTTGAAATGTCAAGTGGAATTGTGTTTTAATTCCAAAAATACTATTAATATTGTGATGTCTATTGTTATGTCTCATTTGTTACACTAATGTTGAATAAGCGAGACAAACATAATGTTGTCATGGCGACTCATACCTATTTACAATGCGTTGCAAATGGTCTTCTAACGTGCAGAACAGAGATTGTTGTACAACAACTTTCATGAAGAGCCCTGTGGATTAAGTTGGTGAATAATAACACAATAAATGTTGTCATGGCGACTCATACCTATTTACAATGCGTTGAGAATGGTCTTCTAACGTGCAGAACAGAGATTGTTTTACAACAACATTCATGGAGAGCCCTGTGGATTAAGTTGGTGAATAATAACACAATAAATGTTGTCATGGCGACTCCTACCTATTTACAATGCGTTGAAAATGGTCTTCTAACGTGCAGAACAGAGATTGTTTTACAACAATATTCATGGAGAGCCCTGTGGACTAAGTTGGTGAATAATAACACAATAAATAACGAATAATTTACCATTACCATACAATAAATAGAACTACAAAACTCCGTTTCAAAAAATATGTTCACAACATATACACAGAACTGACATGCGCAAAAAGTACGAAAAATGAAGGGCGTCCGTATGAAACAATTTGAAGTTCGGGGCGATCAAGAAGGTCGAAGAATAGTAGCGAAATCATGTTGTCTGTAACAATAGGAATTTTATCTCGCCTGTAGCAAAAAAAAGTAATACAAAATAGTTATAAAATGTTAGTTAAATTAGCTGTTTAATAAAGTTTTGTATTCGCTTTCTTTGTTGTATAATTTCGTGCTGACGTCAGTCTTAATCGCTTGTTCGACTGCTTTGTGACATCTTCATGAAATTCCAGAAGCTGTGATAGTATTCTAAATAATGAAAAAAAATTATAATTAGTAATGATTTTTAATGTCAATGGGAGACTTTTCAAACTACATGTTATATCGCTATGGTGTCATAAAATTGCCCTTATCGTTCTTTTATTGTGAAAGGTGTCAAAAAAGTTTGATATTTTAACAGCCGATTTTTAAAGTATCTACCTGCAGCAGGTATGTTAAAATTTCCCCATCCTTCCTTCTCTATCATCATCTCCTTTTCTAACATCATTTTCTTCTGTTCCAATTGCATTTTCCACATGGAGAGTTTGCATTCAAGATTCTCTGTGCACATGTCGTATCGTGTGAATAAGTCAGCGTAAGTTTGCGACGATCCACTGGTTGTGATGTCGGTTCTTAATGCAGCTTTGCATTCAGTGAACTTTGTTGTTAACATGGTAACGTTTTCGATTTTCGCAGTGATGTATTGGATAGCCTTTTTGAGTTTGTCAACATAGCAGGAACCTATGTTAAAAAATAAGATGTTTAAGTGAATTGAGAGAGAATTAAGAGTTATTCACCTAAGTTTTTACTCTCGCATTTAAGTAATGCACAAGAAGAAGGAGTTTTTCAAGTTGAAAATAAAGGATATTTAAAAAAAATTACCTTCGAATTTGCGAATGATCTCATATTTGGTCCACTTGATACATGGATATGTTGAATTAGGCAATTGACATGAACATGTGTTGACGACTAAAATGAAAACATGCGCAAATAAATTAACTACGTCTTTTCCTCAGAAACTCAATAAAAAAAACAACAGAAAAATAGCATAAAGTAGCCTATATGAATAGAAAAATAAGTATACCTTGTTTCATGATGGTGACTTTTACCATTGCGTCTGGTGATGAAGACATTGAGGAACGTTTGACACCTTTATCTGTTGCTCGTACGGTTAATGTGTACATCATAATTGTGGCTGCATCTACAGCTTTGGTCAATGTGATTTTGCCAGTGTTTGGATCAATGGTAAACGTATCGTCTGTATTACCACCAACGATGGAATACATAATCATGCCATTGATTCCTGAATCTTGATCAGTTGCTGTAACTGTCGTGACATATGTATTTGATTGGGATCCGTCTGGGACTTTTACATCGTAATTCACTGGTGCAAACACCGGTTTATATTCATTAATGTCACAAACATTAACAGTGATGTCTGCAGTTGTGGAGAATGTACCATCTGAAATAGTAACTTTAAAAAGGTACTGTGCTTTTGTTTCAAAATCTAGAGGACCATCCAGCGTGATTTTACCAGTGTTATCAACAGCAAATGGTACTGGCACACTGGAAACGATTGTTGCTGTTATAGGATCATTATCTGGATCAAAGGTGTCCATTTGCCATACTTCGGAACCTAGTGATGCATCTTCGCATATTTCCGCTGTGTTTGGAACTTGGATAACTGGTGCGTTGTCGTTGATATTGTTTATGCAAACAGTTGCGTTTGTGCGGACTGTGTGAATACCATCAGTAACGAAGATTCCGAAGAAGTATAAAGGCTGAGCAAATTCAAGATCAATAACTTTTGATGTTGTTACAACACCAGTTTGAGGATCAATAACGAATGGAACAAATTGGGGTGCTAGGGAGTATACAAGATTATCGTTATCTGCATCAGTAGCTAAAGCTGTAAGCACCACTGTACCAGCTGGTTGTTCTTCAGTTATGCAAACATCAAATGGCCCATTTGTAAAAACTGGTGGGGAAATTGCAGATATCATAACTACTTGAGGAACAGTTGCACTCAAAGCTGGAGAACCTTTGTCAGTGACAGTGATTTGAAGAGAATACATAGACGTGGTGCTGGCATCTAAAGCTCCATTGACGGTAATTTTACCAGTATTCTAAAAAATAGAGTTGTTCATTATTATACATTCAGAGGGTTGTTTGGTGATATATTTGGTGATATATTTAGTATCTGCAGTGCTCACGTTTCAAAATATGAATATTTAAAATGTTAAATTATATCAATATTTACCATATCGATCTGGAATTTTCCATCAGCATTTCCACCAGTAATGGCATACATAATTTTACCATTATCTCCTGCGTCTTGATCATTAGCAACTACTGTGATAACATAGCTAGCAACTGCAGCATCTTCTTTGATGGTGACAGGTCCTTGTGGTGTAATGGTTGGTTGGTGGTTTGATGGATTCACATTGATTACAAACCATTCCATAGCAGATAACGATGGTGAACCTTTGTCGCTGACCATCACCTTGATTCTATATTGTTTTGGGGTGGAAGTTGTTAACGATGAACTAACTGTAACTTTACCAGTATTCTAAATAAAACAAAAAAGAGTTTTATTTCTATAACATATTACTTAAAGAGATTTTGTAGTGGTGAGAATATTAGTTTGTGCAAAAACCACTGTAATTTTTTTTTAATATAAACATTTTTTTATATTTTACCATATCAATGCTAAACATCCCTCCTTGATTTCCTTCGGTAATTTCATACATGAGCGTTCCAAATTGACCAAGATCTGAATCAACCGCTACTACAGTAAAGACTTCTTCCCCAACGTTCTTGTTATCAAGGATATCGAATGGACCATTTGGTGTAATCACAGGGGCTTGATTAACGTCAGTGATTTTCACAGTCACGTCAATTTCGACAACATTTGGAGGTGTTCCTTTGTCTGTAGCGGATACAACGAATTGGTACATGCTTTTTGTGAGAATGTTCAATGGACCAGTCAAAGTTATTTCACCAGTATTCTACAAAGTAGAAAAAAACATATATTATCGGAATGCAATTTTAACGGTTAGAAGTATATATGTATAATAATAATAATAATATATAGTTAAATCATATAATGTTTGAATCTTCGTACCATATTAATTGAGAATGTAGTTCCAGCGTCGCCTCTTACAATGGCATACATAATCTCTCCATTTAAACCAGAGTCTTCATCAGTAGCTTTTACAGTCAAGATCACAGTTTGTTGCGCTGTTGTTTCTGGAATGGATACCATATATGTTTGCTTTTCAAATTTTGGATCATTATCATTGATATCAAGGATAGTGACGGTCACCATAGCGTCTGGATTGGAATGCATTGGTGCATCTCCTTTGTCAGTTGCTCGAACTACAAGAGTGTATCCTGTTTTGTCTTCGAAGTTGAGTTCTTTTTTTAAGGAGATTTTTCCAGATATCTAAACGGAATATTATGTTAATATAAAAAGTGTGGGAACACATGAATAAATCAGTTTAAAGACAAAAGGATTTTAGCTAAACTGATATTGTTTACACATGAAAACTTAGTGAATCTCATTCATAGGTGTCATGCTAGTTGGAATACCCTACTGTATGCTGTGATAAACATAAGTGGAAACGTACCGGGTCAATTTCGAATTTACCGTCGTCATTTCCACTGATGATACTATACATAATTTCACCATTCTTTCCAGTATCGGCATCAGTTGCAGTTACTGTTGTTACCATAGCTCCTACAGAAGTATCTTCTTTGAGTCTTGGTGTGTATTTCTCTGGGTTAAATATTGGTCTGTTGTTGTTTTCATCCGTCACCTGGATTTTTACCGTAGCTTCTCCGTAGAGTGCTGGAGTACCTTTGTCTGTTGCTTTGACTGTGAGTGTGTACCAACTTGTTGTGCTGAAGTCAAGACCGGCTGTCAAAGTTATCTGTCCATTCATCTAAAAATAGTTTAGGCATAGTAACGGTAAAGGTTTTTTAAACACGTTGAGAAAGCATAAATTCGTTACGTAAAAAGGCCACTTACCATGTCAATTTCAAATTTTCCTTCGTCGTTTCCAGCGGTAATTGAGTACATGATGTCTTTGTTAACGCCAGAATCAGCATCAGTTGCTAATACCTTAACAACAGGTGTGCCAATAACAGCATTCTCCGAAATGGTTTCTGTGTATTCAAGTTGAGTGAAACCAGGGTTATTATCATTTACATCAGTTACTCTTATGACAAGCATGGCATCGGGTTGGGAGGATTGTGATGGGTTGCCTTTATCTGTAGCTCGAATGGTTAATTTGTATGATTTGATTGCCTCAAAGTCCAACTCTCCGATGAGTGAAACCACACCAGTATTCTATATAAAGTATGAAAAATAGAAATTCTCCTGGTAACGTTTACTTTTTGCCTAAAAAATTCCTTAGCTAGATATATGTAGAAGAACTGAACGAACGGTAAAAGAACATATAACTACATACCATATCAATACTAAATTTCTGTCCTCCATTACCACCGACAATAGCATACATAATTTTTCCACTGTCGCCGGAATCTGCATCAGTAGCAGTTACAGTAGCGATGACACCTGCTTGAGTTGATTCAGGTAGATCTACAGCTGGTACCGGTCCAAAAACTGGAGCATTGTCATTTTCGTCAGTAATTGTGATAGTCACTTTAGCATCCATTGGTCCAGAATGCTGAGCAGGTTGTCCTTTGTCTGTTGCTCTTACAGTTAGCATGTATTGTGGGTTTTGTTCAAAGTCAAGTGAAGCAGCCACTGAGATGGCACCAGTGTTCTAAGAAGAATTGATGAGGGATTAATAATAAACAATATCATTTCAAAATTTTTCTCATTTCTTGGTAACAAATGAGCAGTATTATCAAAAACTTTCAGTTTACCTTGTTTATTTTGAAGTGGGATAGTTCATTACCAGCGATAATCATATACATAACCATTCCATTATCACCAATGTCCATATCTGTTGCTTCCACTGTAACAACGACAGAATCAACTGGTTCAGATTCTGGGATGTTCATTTGATAATCTTTGCTCACCATTACTGGCTTGTTGTCATTTTTATCAGTGACCATTACAGTCAGTGATTTCATTGTTGACAAATTACCATCTGTGGCGGTCACTTTAATTACGTATGTGTCAGTAGTCTCTCGATCTAATTTTCCTGTGGTTGTTATTACTCCTGTATTCACATTAATGGTGAACGGTCCATTGGTATCAATACTGAATGTTATTGCATCGTTATCTTGATCAGTTGCAGTTACTGTAAACACAATCATTGGTGCGTCCATTTCTTCCCCGACTGATTCAGTATATGGAAGGTTAGTGATGACAGGTGCATGCTCATTTGCATTGCTGACAATCACTTTCACAGTAGCATCAGTACTGGATGTCATGGCTGGAGAGCCTCCATCAGTAGCTCTGATAACCAAAGTGTACATATTAATTGTTTCGTGATCAACTGAGGCTTTGAGAGTGATTTTACCGCTCAACTAAAGCAAATAAAGTAAATTATATTTATGCATTTTTTAAAAAAACATTAACTGCGTTGCTTCGCAAACAAACTCTGTTTGAAATTACCTCGTCTATTTGGAAAACATCTCCCACATTTCCAGACATTATGGAGTATTTAATTTCTCCGTTACTTCCTGAATCAGAATCGGTTGCTGTTACCATAGCAACATCTCCACCAGTTGCTAAAGTTTCACTAATTGTTTCAGTGTAAGAATCAGGGTTGAACACTGGAGCGTTGTTGTTATCATCAGTCAGTATAATTTTCAGCATGAAATCATCAGGTCCTGTGTGTAGTGTATTTCCTCCTTTATCTGTAGCTCTAATTTTTAATAGGTACATATTTTTGGTGTTAAAGTCCAGTACTTTGTTAACTTTAATTTTACCAGTTGCCTAAAAAAATGTTAAAAGAAATTAAAAATTGTTTTACTTTGGTATGCATGTGTTTTTCACGGTTGGTTGATTCTTTGTTGGCTTAAGACGTATCGTTGTCTACAAAATTAACATATAGATCTTAATATTATCGAAGTAAAATCAATAGGTACTCACTGGATCAATCATAAAATGTTTGTTTGGATCTCCACTTATAATTTGATATGTAATCATTCCAAATAGCCCTTGATCAGGATCAGTAGCTGTTACAGTATAAATAACTGTTTGTGGTTGCGTTGTCTCGGAAATTGTTTTAGTGTCTGATGTTGGTGTAAATTTAGGTTTTTCGTTGACATCTCTAATATTAATGGTGAGTACAAAATCTTTACCATCTGTGCTTAATGCCGGAGTACCTTTATCGGTTGCTCGAATGGTAAGCACGTATGAAGTTTTTGTTTCAAAATCAACAGGGTTTTGTGACAAAAGAGTTCCAGTACCCTAAATAAAAAGAAAATATTTTTGGTACCAGTGTCTCAAATACAATCACTTTGTACATCACCTCCCTTCTTAAAATTACTTCTTTTCAAAATTAACATTTTGAAAAATCTCTACATACCGCATCAATTCTGAATTTTAAATCTTCATTTCCAGACACAATCGAATATACAAGCATGCCATTAACACCGTTATCTGGATCTTCTGCAGATACAATGTGGAGAGGTAGACCAAGATTAGAGGATTCCAAAACAATTATAGTTTCTGTTAATTGTGGGAACATTGGTTTTTCATTAACATCTTTGACGTGTATCGTTACCATAGCATTTGTTGTAGATGATCGAGGGTTAGCACCTTTGTCTGTAGCTTCTACTTTAAGTACGTACTGGTTTGTTGTTTCAAAATCTAATGCTTTGTTGACAGTTATTTTTCCGGTTGCCTAAAATATATACCATATTCACATACAATTGTCTTCCTTTTTTGTATACATTGAACACAGGCAAAGAAAAGCTTAGTATTTTCATATTTAGAAATAGTAATGAACTTACTGGATCAATAGTGAATGCGTTGTCAATATTTCCTTCAACAATAGAGTACATGATCATGCCGTTGTTGCCAGAATCCATATCACTTGCAGAAACTGTTGCAATTTCACTGTTGACGGGAATGTTTTCATCGACATATTTTTCATAGTTGGTGGGATCAAAGATTGGGTTGTTGTCATTTGCATCAAGGACATTTATGGTAACTGGCGCATCAGTTTTTAATCCGCCTTCATCTTCCACAGTTACATCGAAGACGTATTGCTGTTGCATTTCAAAATTTAATGGCAATTGTGGTGGATTTAACGATTTCAGAGTAATAACGCCGTTGGAATTGATGCTGAATGGGATGCCATCTGGAATGCTGTATGTCAACACAGAATTAGCATCTTGGTCTGTTCCAATAACAGTTAATACTTGGTAGTCGACTGGTTCTGTTTCCAGCACAGACATAACGTATGAGGTTTGATCAAGCTTTGGTGCATGTTCGTTTTCATTTTTAATGGTGATTGTTACTTGTTTGTCAACAAACCGAACATTAGAACCTTTATCAGCAGCTCGGATGGTAATAGTGTATGATGTGACAGTCTCAAAATCCAAAACGCTTTTCAGTTTGAGTTCGCCTGTTGCCTAAAATCAAAGATGCAATGTACTAGTTAATAATAGTGAAGCCTATAGAAATAAAACTCTTATAGATTACCATAAAAACATTTATTTACCGAGTCGATCTCAAATATGCCTGGAACACTTTCTGAAGTTATCATGTACATAACATCTCGATTGGGCGATGTTCTATCCCCATCTGTTGCTTGGTATGTGGAAATTACAGTTGTAATCAAAGTATTCTCAGATAGATCGTTGATTTGAGATGGACCAGAAACGAAGACTGGTGTAATATCATTAATATCGTTAACCGTAACTTTAACTGTAGTTTCGTCATACAAACCGCCTTCATCTGTTACCTTTATTGTAAACATGAATTCGTGCGTAACTTCTGAATCAAACGTTTGTGTTGCAGTTATTTTACCAGTGTTAGGATTTATTTGAAATGGCACGGAAGGAGGAGTGACAATGGAGTAAGTTAGTTGATCTGTTGGTCCATCAGCATCTGTTGCGGTTACGGTTATGACCATCGGACTATTGACGTTTTCATCAACGCTTGCTGTATATGGGGCGCCAACGAATTGAGGTGCATTTAAATTGACATCCATGACGTTGATGTTAACGGTAATTGTGCTTGACAGTGACGTTGGATTTGTTCCTTTGTCTTCAACTTTAATAATTAGCTGATATGAGTTCTTTACATTGTAGTTCAAGGCACCTTTCAAAACCAAATTTCCATTCTAAAAATTTAAGTAAATTATAAGTTGAAATATAAAATACGTTATATTTTAATGTTGTTAAATTGACAAGGTAATTTGCTTTACCTGTTCAACTTCAAATTTACCATCCTCATTTCCAGACATGATCATGAACATAAATTGATTATTTGGTGATGTTTTATCCATATCTGATGCTGTCATAGTTGTAACAACATATTGAAGGGCAGCATTCTCTTTAACACTGTATGAAACTGGTCCAGGGACAGAGAAGGTTGGCGTTTTATCGTTCACATCAGATAAAGTAATAACAACATCAGATGTTACAATGTGTGTTCCATCACTAACACTAACTTTAAAACCGTAAGACTCTTGTGTCTCAACGTCCAATGGACCGGTCACAGTTATTTGCCCTTAAGGAAAAAAATTCAACAATAAAGGTAATATCAAGAAGAATTTATTTCAATAAGAACAATTTTATAACTTGAAAAGGACCGTCGCCACATAGTAAAGGAGAACGGGTTTTTACCTGTAAGTGGATCGATACTGAATGGTAGTCCTGCTGGGATGGAATACATAAGTGTTTCTCCGTCATCGTCACTAGCAGAAACCTTCAACACATTTGCATTATTGGCAGTGTTTTCAGGAATGGTCATTGCATAATTTGGAGAACTAAAGATTGGTTGGTTATCATTAATGTTGTTTATTCCTATTGTGTATGTTGTTGTCGAAGAGAGTTGAGGATTGCCTTGATCTGTGATTTTTATGCCCAAGGAATACTGTCTCGTTTGAGATTCAAAATCAAGCTCATTTGGTTTATTAACAGTAATGACGCCGGTATTCTAAAAAATAAAATAAAATAATATAAATGATCAGCTCTTTTGAATGCTAGAGCATGCTGACAGAGTCTACTACGTATTTGATATAAATGACCGACATATAAATGTTTATAAACTTACAGGGTTAATTGTAAAAGCGTTGTTTGTATTTCCACTTTCAATCATGTAAGAAAATTGATTGTTTGGAGATGTAGCATCATTGTCAGAACCAGACAGAGCAACTGATGCTGTGATAGTGGTTCCTTGAGCTGCATGCTCGTTTACATTTCCAGTATAAGCTGTTTGACCAAAAACTGGTGTTTCATCATTGATGTCAGTTACAGTAATGGTAACTTGAGTTGAGACGGTACGTCCACCAGCTGTAGCTTCAACAGTCAATACATAAATAAAAACAGCCCCTTCTCTGTCGATATTTCCGACACGTCGAATGACACCGGCTGAGTCGATGGTAAATGGTGAGTTTTCGACGATGCTATAGGTGATTTGTGCATTTTCTGGATCATTTGCTGTAACTTGAACAATTTGATCAACGGTGTTGAAGTCTTCTGGAATTGATTGAGAGTGTGGTCCATCAATGGTGAGCGGCTCCACAACATTGGTTACTTGGATGTTTACAGTGACCGTGGAATACCTTTTCGGCTGTCCTTTGTCTTCAGCTTTAACAATCAATTGATAACTGTTCATTACTTCAAAATCAAATGCTTGATTTAACTTGATAAATCCACTCGTCTAAATCAGTAAAAAATTAAAAGTATAAAGAAATGTTTCATACAAAACAATTATTACTTCGGTTAATTTGTTCAATGAAAATATAACTTACCGGGTCTACTGAAAATTTGCCTGCATTTCCGGATGTCAGAGTGTAAGTGACCATGCCATTAAGGCCAGTGTCTAAATCAGTAGCTTGTAACTGATGTAAATTACCCAAAGGTTGATTTTCCGGGAAGATAAGATCAACAACAGCGTTAGGAAAAGTTGGTTCATGATCATTAACATCGTTTACTGTGATTTGATAATTAACTGTCGAAGACATTGGAGGTTGTCCTTTATCAGTTACTTTAATAACAAGATTAAACACTTTCGTTGCAGATTCATAATCGATTGCCTCTGGTTTGTTAACAGAAACTGCACCATTAAGCTAAAGTTAAAATTACGTTAAAGAAATAATTTAAATGCATTTTGTTCATAACCTCTTTGATTCTTTTAGTTAAAGAAAGACTAGTCGTGTTTTTCTGTATGCTTATTAGCAAATTTGTTAAATAATCATTTTTACCGGGTTGATGGTGAAAGCATCTCCAGTGTTTCCACTCATAATACTAAACATGAAATCATTGTTGGGAGATGTTGCATCACCGTCTGTTGCGCTGACAGCTTGAGTAATGGCTACTAAGGTGCCTGTTGCTGCATTCTCCATGACAGAGCCGCTGTATGATGCAGCTCCGAATGCGGGTGTGTTATCATTGACATCAGTTACAGTGATGGTAACTTGAGTTGAAACAGTACTTCCACCAGCTGCAGCCTCAACAGTTAATACATAAACAAACTCAGCCCCTTCTCTGTCGATATTTCCGACACGTCGGATGACACCAGATGAGTCGATACCAAATGGTGAGTTTTCGACGATGTTATACGTGATTTGTGCATTTTCTGGATCAGTTGCTGTAACTTTAACGATTTGATCAACTGTGTTGAAGTCTTCTGGAATTGATTGAGAATGTGGCCCATCAATGATGAGCGGCTCCTCCACATTACTGACTTGAATATTTACAGTGACTGTAGAGGATTTCCTAGGTTGTCCTTTGTCTTCAGCTTTAACAATAAGTTGGTAACTGTTCTTTACTTCAAAATCAAAAGATTTTAGCAATCTTAGGTATCCGGTGTCCTAAAAACAGAGTTGTTATCATAATTCCGTGCATTCAAAACAGTGGATTTTGAAGCAAATTAAAAAAATGAATTCTGAATTGAAAAATATTTTACCTTGTTCAAAGCAAAATGATCTACATCATCTCGTGTTATGATGGTATATTCCACTGCACCAGCTAATCCGATATCCAAGTCAGTAGCAACAAGCTGAACCAAGTCACCCAAAGCCCTGTTTTCTGGATACACACGATTTATTACAGCATTAGGGAATGTGGGAGTATTATCGTTAAGATTGTTTAAAGTTATTCTGTATGTAGCTGTAGAAGACAATGCTGGAGATCCTTTATCTGTAACTTGAATAACTAAATCGTAGGTCTGTGTGCTTTGTTCAAAATCTAATGCTGCTTGATTGTTAACAGAAACTACTCCAGTGTTCTAAAAACAATATAATTTTAGTATTAAATATAAGATCATTTTTAAAATGGTATCTTCAATAATGTAAAAGCAAAATGACCTAGAAATAATTTAAGACGGAGAAGGGAATTACTACGAAAGGGGTAAATTCTGACTTACAGCATCAATTTTAAAGGCATCATTGGTATTTCCAGATATGATTGAAAACATAAAAAAGTGATTGGGAGAGGTTGCATCATTATCGGTAGCACTGACTTCCACATCTACGTTAACAGGCGCATGTTCTGCTGAGTTTTCGTCAATGTTACCAGTGTAAGTTCCTTGACCAAAAACTGGTGTTTCATCATTGACGTCAGTTACAGTAATGGTAACTTGAGTTGTAACTGTATGTCCACCAGCTGTAGCTTCAACAGTTAATACATAAATAAACACAGCTCCTTCTCTGTCGATATTTCCGACACGTCGAATAACACCGGCTGAGTCGATGGTAAATGGTGAGTTTTCGACGATGCTATAGATGATTTGTGCATTTTCTGGATCATTTGCTGTAACTTTAACGATTTGATCAACTATGTTGAAGTCTTCTGGAATCGATTGAGAATGTGGACCATCAATGGTTAGACTTTCATCAGCATCAGTTACTTGGATGTTTACAGTGACTGTAGAGGATTGTTTTGGTTGTCCTTTGTCTTGAGCTTTTACAATCAGTTGATAACTGTTTGTTGTTTCAAAATCCAATGAATTCTCCAAAGTAATGTACCCTGAGATCTAAAAAAATCAGTTCAAAACAATGAAAATTTTTTCGAAATTACATTTATTTCATTAATAGGTTAATTGATGTTACCAAGCAGAGATAAATGTAAATGGAACGTTAGGTACCTGATTTACGGCGAATTTTCCTTCTCCGTTTCCAGATTCAACGAAATATTCAAATTGACCATTAGTTCCAATGTCAAGATCGCTTGCAACAAGTTGCTCAAGATTTCCCAAAGCTTGTGTTTCAGGATAGACCAAATTGACTACAGCATTTGGGAATGTCGGTGCGTTGTCATTTCTGTCTAACACTTTGATGTTAATGGTGATATCAACAGAGGTTTGCTGCGGGTTACCACCATCTTTTGCAACGGCTATTAACTGATATGTATCTCTCGTTTCTCGGTCAAGTCCCCCAACAACAGTAACACTACCAGATGATGCGCCAAGACTAAATTTACCATCATTGTTACCCGAATTAATGACATAGGTCAAAGCTGCATTGACGCCAATATCTGCATCACTTGCTGACACAACTTGAATCTCAGTTGGTGGGGAAAAGGAAACATCTTCATATACTTCAACATTGTATATAAGTTGAGCTGGAACTGGTGTATTATCATTCCTATCCAAAATATAGACAGTAACCTGGACGTCTTTTGTGAAGGCTGGTAAGTTTAGATCGGTAACTGTAACGATAAAGACGTATTTATCTTGGGTTTCGCGATCCAGTGGTCCAGTCACAACAACTTTTCCATTTGCATTTACGGTAAAAGGGAGGTTTGGTTGAGGTTGCAATGTGTACACTGGTAGGTTAAGAGCATCTCCAGTCAGTGGTATTGTGTGAATTTGAGTGTTTACTTGCGTGTCTTCATAAATGGAAGTTTCCGTATCATCGACATCTGGTTCTCTTACAGTGACAACTAAAGGTTACACGTTAAAATTTTTAATATGAAATGTAAATAAATGTGCATCTGGATAAGAAAAAGAATAAGAAAATAGGAATTTATAAGGACTTAATTGGACATAAAAAATTTAATATTAGGACTTACTTTTGCAGACAGCTTTTGTAACCTTCTTTAAAAATTCTTCGTCAGCAAGACCAGTGTATTTTGGAACAAAGTAATAGTTATCAGAACCTGATGCCAATGATTTCGATTCAAGATTCAAATTTGGTGGTGCAACTTCATTCTCAATACCAATACTAACTATGCTGATGTTTTTAGCGTGCAGTCGTTCAGCTGTTGGAAGAGGAGGTACGCCTCTGTTTGCAGCACCGTCATTTGTGATGACAATCAATTTGATAGCTCCTGATCTAGCACCATTTGCTTCATCCTCCAGCATTTCTTCAGCTCTCAACAAGCCAGCGTGGATGTTAGTTAACTCCTCAGTACCTCGAGTGAGTTGATTTGCAGCCGCACTGAAAGAATCATAACCGAAAGTGTTAAGATTGATTTCGCGTGTTCCTGTTGTAGAATAACTGGCTACACCCAGTCGGACTTGATCTTCTTTGATGTTGAACGTTCGGGCAAGATGAAGAGAAAATCCAACCAGAAATGGATAGTCTGCATCACCTACACTCCCAGATCTGTCCAGTACAAGCACTACATCAGCTTCACCGGTGCACACCTCAATTTGATTTGTAAGTTCTATAAAAAAATTGAACTTTTTATCACTTGATGCTGAATGACCGAAGTTATTTGAATTTTTATATTTTTGAAAAAAAACACAGATATATAGTGTTTTGAGGCATTGTGGGATTTGAAATACCTAATGTGGCATTGTGGGATTTGAAATACCTAATGTGGCATTGTGGGATTTGAAATACCTAATGGTTACGTTACCTTTATCAGGTTGTTCTTATGATATGTTTTTTATATATTATACTATATTTGTAAACTTTAAGATAAAAAATGATAATTGAATTAATTAATTAATTAAGTTGTTTACTGGTGTTTTTGTTTTTTGTTTACACATTTTTAATTGGTCGGCTGGTAAATTGACAAATATTAATACGTTCGGATATCATTAAATTGTTACAATCTGAATCGACGCCAAAACAGAATTTAGTAATCTTTTTTATCAGAACAACAGAAAGATTCTTGAACTGATTATACATATTACGTAACATTGCTATTTTTGGAAATCAAAATGGTAGGAGAAAGTCGGATTATGTTGAACAATACAACCCAAACATATTTCATGGATTAGCCACCAAAAAATAAAAAAATGATGAATTTGTTACTCTTTTTTTTTTGTTTTCTATTTGCATAATTTGTTTACTGTTGATGATTGACAACAGGGATAATTTTCACAACACGGGTTGACTGTTCGCTAATTGCGTCATTCAATTTTAATTACTATATTATTAAGTAATTAACAATATCATTTTAATTAGATCCGTTCAAATAATTATGTTATCCGGGGTTACCATGAGAGAAATTAGAACTTGCCAAAAACCTTCCTCCTTTGTTTTTTATAACGGACATCAAGGTGTGTAATTCTATCCGCTCATAACAGTCTGGGTTCTAGCAGTCTAGAACGAGGTTGCAGTCTTATGTTTTTAAACATAGCTATAAAGCTCAAAAAAATTGTTTCTCTTAAAAAACTTAAGGTAATAATTAAGAGTACAAAATTTCGGGTCTTTCTAACGAACATCACAAATTAATTGCCATTGCTAAATAAATACCTTAAAATAATCGCAAAATAACATACTCGCAAAATTTGATATTTGCGAAATAAAAAAAAAATGAAATGAAAAGATTTTGTTGCAGCCGCGAAATTTTATGCTTTTCATATCTATTTACTAAGGCCACAGCTCCGACGAAATATTTTCCATGTGTTGAACTGTTGAACAATTTCAGCCAATCAAGTAAGGTAATTTTTTCGCTTAAGAAACATGAATGTTTTATTTTTATGTCCAATTTTTAACGCTATTGGAAGAGCTAGTAGAAACTGATACACCCATCCCAGTTTGAATGGTTTCTTTCATTTCTAGAGAGTTTCGTAATAAATTCGTTTAAACTAACAAACGTGTTACTTACGTGCGTAGTTTCCATTTATCGATAATATACCAGCTATCACGATAAATTCTAAAATTTTCATTTTTATTATCCAATCATTTACTATCTCTTAATCTCTTATAACTTAAAGAAAGTGTGTTAAAAAATTATTATAAAATATATATTTTGTATATATATAAGTCAAAATATGTGTACTCGATTTCTTCGTCTCTTCTTGTGAATGTGCTCTTTCTCAGTGTACCCCCTCTTTATATCTTCAATTTAGCTTCGACTTAATGAGACTCATTTAAAAGATTAAACAAAGAGTTACATAAATTTCTTTCATGACAGGATACAATCATTAGTTGCAGAATAATTTAATGAGACTGTAACGAAACAATGGGATGTAATAAAACATTACATAACAGACCTGCATCAACTTCATTCCATTTAAAGAAACGTCATCTGAGTTGCTAGGAGGGTGTTTTTGTTATTTTCAGTTGGTATTGATAAACTTTTTTGTAACTTAGAATCTAAATGATTTGAAGGGTTTTTTTGCTTAATTTTGAATGTTAAATTCCAAGTAAATTTTTGCCTAAATTTAAATGCAATTTCCACTTGGGAGTTGCTCCAATTAAAATGTGTCAAAACTTGCCTGTCTCTCTAAGACCAGTTGAGTAAGTGAAAAATTTCATCCCATATTGCATTTTTGCTCTCACATGCACTCGCAGCAGTATCTAGTTCCTAGCCAACGCCCTTTTTCTTGTTTTGGATACATGTAGGTACTACACATTAGACATTTTGAACCCATCCTCCGTGACACATCTCACTATTACAAAAGCTATTTTGGGTCCTTTGGAATGAAATAATTATTATTCATTAGCAGTGGAGTATTGTTGTCATAAACAAGTGGAGAGTGAAAAATGTTTTATTTTCATGATTATCGACAACTATTTTGATTGGTACACGTACAAGATTTCCTCCATCTTTTATTATGTCTACATACTTTTCTCTATGTGACATAAATGCCAATGTATGGAACACAGTTGATAATTTACAAGTAAAAATTCCTCTAATCATTTATTTCATTTTTTGGAGTATTATTGTATGTTTTTTTACATACTTGTAAAATCACTTTTTTTTTAAATGTGTTTCATTAAATTAGGTTCGACTTCGGATTCCGTCGTTTATCCTGGTTATTTTATTGGGCAGGCATATTCGATTACAAATGTGAATTTTCATTACTCCTTTGTTTTGCTATAAAAATGTTTTAAACCAATTATAGCAGATTTCTCATTCGCGATTTAACTTTAATTCATTAGCCAGTAGGAAGTTGTTTAAGTAAAAATACAATTACCCATGTCCAAATAAGGAATTAAAATGGCCGTAGTTTATTTCAAGCGGAATGAAGTCAAAACTAAGAAAGGAGCACGAAAAAGCATGAAAGTTAACCATGTAAAGAAATCACTTTGTGAGCGGTTTTATTTTTTCTTAAACATCGACATAAATCTTTTCAAGAAATAATTTCTTAAGAATTTTTAGCACGTATTGACGAACGAATCAAGTTATGAAGCCATCATTATGTTGCTAGGTCGTTGTCCTAAGTGTCACAGCTCGCCTTTGAGGTCTATCACATAAACAGGAAGAAATTAAAATTATCTAGTCACTCAAAAAACACTTTAACTGCTGCAACCTACGTATATTCTACATTTTAAAAGTTCTGACCTTGGCTTAAAAATAAGTTTAATAGGTATTTAAGCTGTAAAACCTGCTGACTATACCTGCTTACATTTCCTCAAATAAGCATAATTTCATGTTGGTGAATTTATATTGCTGTGATGGTTTCTGCCTTGAAAAAAATGATTCAATATAGTTTGCCTGTTTTTTATAATTTTGGACGTGTTTGGAAATTTGTTAGACACTGGATATGTTGGCACTTTTTCACATGAATTTTTTTTTTAAATTTTGTCTGTCATGATCATATATCATTTGAACAAAAAATACCACGGATGAAAGCATACTTGTTCATCCCGAAGCTGCAAAAATGACTTCCAATACGTTTTGCCGTCATAGCAATTTTGAAGAAATTTCTCAGGAGTTTTTGACCTAAGATTCAAGAATACGTTTTACGTACAGCATAGAGGAATGTCTTTTAGGACATAGACATAATCGAGTTGCCGGTGTAGACTGACAGTTTGCAGGATTACTCTTTAACTGAATTTCTTTCTTCATCGGCCATTGTATCTTTTGTGTTTGAACAAAATCCAATCAATATATTTGTCACTACTCAAAACGTTGTTATTGCTTTGTAAACAAAACTAAATGTTGGCCAAGCTTGCAGAAATCTCGGTTCTTCTTGCATTCTTTATGCACTGTCGCTGAGCAATTCAGGTGTAATCATTAGCCAGTCTCGTTCCTAGGTTTTTTTGCCTTTTCCATAGGCAAAAATTAAAAAATTCCGGCGGACGAGGGTGATCATTAGCGATAATTTTAATTATAAAAATTAGCAGAAAACAAAATTTTAATGGCGTCATAATGTATATATAAAATTGCAATCGTGTATGAAACGACCTTGATTGAGGCTTAACGAGTTAGCAAAAAGGAAAAAATTGGCACAAAGTTTAGTAGACCGTTAAAAAAATTCGGTTTATGTTAATATTTCCGTAAACTAGTATTTTGGAGTATTTTTGCGCAATTTGAGCAGATCTAGCTGTGGTCGATTTGTTTTTGATTTTTACAATAACAATTCAACATTCTTTGACTTATGATTTGATAAAGTTATAAACACTTTCTGTTTTTATAATATGTATATATATTATATGTTATTTTTAAACCTTTTCCAATTCGTAAATGTTTTCTTTATCTACTTGATTTCTCCAAGTTTTTCATCTCTACCAATCAAGACGTAAGAGTCAATTAAATAAATTTTAAATGTCATTGTAACCACAGTAAGAATTGTTTAAAAAAATAAAATATTCGAATAATGAAGTAAATGAAGAAAAAATAGATGAGAAAACTTTCTTTAACGAAACAAAATGACGTTAAAGGGGCTACGAACCGGTTAAAATGCTCACATTCCGTATATCCCGCGCACATTTTTAAAATCCGGAAAACGCGTTTTGCGCAATGAACAGACCAGCGCACTTTGCTCGCTGGTTCAATATTTTTTTTTCGAAAAGTATATTACAATGAAATATTTCAGCGAGACTCATTCTGGATGAAAACATGACCAAGGCTGGAGAAGATAAAAATTCTACATATAGCTATATGTTCGAGTCTGTAAATTACATACATGCCGGAAAAATAGCCAGTTTTGTTTTTCGCCGCCATCAGCTCGACTTTCGTGTAAGTCACTAAAGTCGAAAACCAACAGCCGTTCCGTAGCCCCTTTAATGAAGTTAAAATAGTATTATTGGTTAGAAGAAGAAACGATGATCACAAAAAAATAAAATAAAAATATTGTAAAATAAAAAACAACTAACTACGACAAGGTATGGTCAGAAATTTCGCGAAAAACTTTTGATTTGCTATATTTATACGGACCCTCCTCAGAGAAGTTGTTTACGTGAAGATGGCTGAACAAATTAGAAATAACTATAATGACAAGGTTGTGAAAAATATCGCTTCAATTTTTCGCTAAGGAAGTGGTTTCATGTTATCATAAAAATTTTCTTTTATCTTTAATCTGAGTCACTTATCAACAAAAGTCGTTAAATAGAATCATTGTGATAGAATTTCCCATCGTTTCTTAGATATAGACTCGCATGGAATGATAAAAAAATCGGTGACAACTATAAAATACATTCTGAAAAATATTCAAATATCTTGGAACATGTAGAACATAATATCCTAGTAACAAATTTTATCTTTCTTTAATTGTTTCATAGTAGCTATATACTATTTTTTATTAATTTTTACGGCAGATTTTATACTTTTAACTTATTTTATAACTTCGGGAATTTTAATTCAAGAAATATACAAATAAACAAATCAATATTTCGCGCTATTTCAATGATGCGCCAATGTCTTCAAAAACGTACAACGAATTTCCATTCATTTAAAGGACGTTCAATTTGCAAGAAAGTTTAGTATCAGCTTGGAAGGTCCTCCAAGGTATCAGATAAACTTGTTTTTTCACGTGCATCTGGCAAATAAATACAAAAAGTCAATGCTAAAGCCAGGTTTTTATTTGATGCAAGCCAAAAAAATTTGAAATGCCGGATTTGTCATTTCGCTGAGTAAATCGTTAATGTTTTATTCTCAACTTCTTCTTGTTCTCTCATTGGAAATATTTACTTCTTGAACAACCAGTGAATTTGTATAAATAACAAAAAACATGGGCGGATATGGGAATCTTCTTTTTAATTAGGGGAAATTTCTATCCAATGAGCTGGCAGACGTGTAATTGCGCACACAGTTCATTATTCCTATTGGTTCGTATCAAAAACGTGCTTTATTCTCTGTACCTATTTCCTTGCAAACTATACTTATAGGAAAAGTTTACATTTTATTTCCTTTGGTCGCTTTGTTTTGAATGCGTTGTAAAGTCCCGTCATCATCATTATTAAAAATAGCAGGAAATATTTCCTGTCTTATCCTGTCAAAGCCAATAATGTATTACACGAAATTACCAAACTTCATCAACATAACATTTTGTGGTTCCATTGGTTTCACCACCCTAACTGTAACAGCTAATTATTTATAGAAATAAGTGAGTTCATAATTGTGTCTTGATTACCACTAACTATCTACTTAAATGTATTTTCAAGTTCCTCTGTATTTTCATGAAATTCTGTGATCATTACTTGAAGTTTTTACAACTTCCAAATCCTCTTACTAATAGCGGAGGGAAATCGAAATTTTGGGTAATATTGAGCAATCGTGGTGTATTTATATCTTTTTTTCATGAAATATAAACAAACGGAGACAATAAGATTTATAAGTTTTATTATATCTTTGCCTCATTCAGGAAATTAAATTTTGAATGACACGTTTTCTACAGGGAGACAAATTTAACAATTCTCGTGAAATATACTGATGCATGGAAGTTCAGGTAATATCATAAAGAAACATTTGTAATTATGGATTTGCTTGAAATAAATCGATCAATACAGTAAAATCTGTACACAGCGGACACATAATATAACGGACACATGTACAAAGCGGATTCATGCACCGTTTACGGTCAAACCCTTACAAAATAATCTCTACATACACCTGTACATAACGCATACCTGTACATAGCATACACTATGTCCGCTATGCACAGGTTTGATTGTATTATTATTTGTAATATATAAAACAAATATATATATTTAAAACAAATATATAAAATTTTGCATATATTTCTTTTTTATTCATGTTCGTTAATATTCGTTTTGTTCTTCTTTTTGGAAGAAGGATTTCCTTTTAGGGGCGTGACTTTTTATTCATTAAATTTTTAAGAACGCCTTCCCGAACTGCTGGCGTCGAAGAAGCATTGCTAAGCAAAAAAACGTAACATATTATTCATCATTAGAAAAGAATTGAAACACCTTTGTTCACGTAAGAAATGTTATGCACGATGTGTAATGTTTGTATAATGTTGAAACGATCAAAGAAAATCGGATTTCTTGATTTTTCTTAGTTTGCCTTGCAATGTTCTCCCCACTTCTCTCTTCTTTAAGAAAAAAACTTGAAGTCATATTTTAACACACCAAAAAACACAAAAAATAACACATCAAAAACTTGCAAATCACGTCGTTAAAATGAAATTGTGGTTTCCTGATCTACAACTGCCTTTTTTAGATAAATTGATTTATATAAGAAGAAATTTATCGTACGCCGTCCGTTAATATCGGCAATTAAGATGGCTAGATTGGTTTTCTTTGGCGGGTTAATCAAGCTAAATAATTATAATTACGAGACCGTAATTATGATAATTATGGTCTCGTTTAATCAGTCTCTTTATTAACAGCCGATTAATCGAAAAAGTTGATAAGCGATACCGAGATCATTTTTAGGTTTTTTTATGATGCTTTTTCTTATCAACAGATATTTTTATCTCTATATGTGGTTCAAATATCGTAACAAAAGTCTTATCAGTATGGGAGAATGACATTGTGCTTTTAATAATACAGACTTAAAAAGGACTTGCAGGCCAGTTTGCTCTACATTTGCATAACTAACTGTACATTATTGATTTGATCTTAAATTTATAGTTTATGGATGCTTTCCTAAGTTAAATGTCTCAACGGCTGTGTTATGTCAGGAAAAGTTTCTCAATGTCGGTAGGAGTTACTCGCTGTCGGTAGAAAATAGAATGGACTTCAGAATCGTGTATATTACAGATAACATTTTCGAGCTCTCTCCTAGATTGACAATAAAAACTGTTAAAAACAAGATCAATATCTCACAACTTTCTACCCAGTCCTTAAGTTATCTATACTATCTATGAAACAGTGATCCTATCTAGCGCAATTTAAAAGTACTAAGTACAAGGTTTGCGTGTATTACTCACTACTATGAATACGCTATAATTTTTCTAAACTATCATTTTCCTGAAACAGTTTAGTTTATCCTTCCGTCACAGCAAACAATATCGTTGTGTTTGTCTGCAAAAATTGGTCTGTAATGCTATATGTCAGCAAAAATGATAACGAGCAGATTCCTGCCTTCGGAGTATTATCTTAAGTTTTCTTTTGAACTTCCAAAGCATGTTTGACGACGTCAATTTTTTTTCTTGTCATGCTGATTTCTAGTGACAAAGAAATATTTCAGTTTTAAACTTTAGCCATTGATTTTGCGGATTCTGTTCAAAATTTTCACGAAAGTTTATTGTGCCCATAAATTAGTTTTAATCAATAAACTTCACCAGAATTTCTGGCCCCAAAATATTATGATCCTAAACTAATCGTTTCTTTGATTTGAAAGGTATTTGAATCGATAGCTTCTAGCGCTAAACATGGGCATTATTTAGACCTTCATTTTTAGTTTACGCAATCTTCTCCACTATAAAAAATATGTTACGTGTTTATCCTTTTTTGTTTACATTATGACGCAAATAAATAAATAAAACTAGCGTTGTCAAGGTGACCAACATGACCCTAACGTCGTTGTTGGTTTGTTTGTGGTTGATATATCATAGGGCTGTCCCGTTATGACGTTATGTCATAAAAATTCTTCATGTAAAGTTATTTGAAATTGTTTTTTTATAATTATTATAATTTTAAAAACGAGTAGGCATTTTAATTTGAACTGTACTGATCCAAAATAGGTTTTTGTGATTCAAAACAGAATGGTGAAGATATTTTAAATGAAATAAATAAAATAATAATCACTAAATTAATAGATGATCAAAACACGAAAATTAAAATTAAATATCTTTATATATTGTACTCCAATTTTCCACCAATTACAGTGTACAAGTTTTCACGAAAATACTTTCAAACACGATATATATTTCCTCTGTAAGAGCAGATGAAAAAGAGGAACAAACTTTGTTTCACACTTCAAACAATTGCAAACGAGGTTCATCAACACCTTTAGGAATATCACCATGTTTATAACGTTACCTTTATTTCCACAGGAAGTTAGAGAAACATTTAAAACTCGATAAAAAAGTTCAGAGGAGATAAAAACAAATAAAAACTGCACAAAACAAGTTCGTTTTCAATAAAAATTACAACATCATGATGAAGTGTTTCGTATTCTTCTTCTGTGTGTACATCACAGGTAAGAAATATTTTTCGATTTTAAAAATGCAGTTAATGTAGCCTTTCGTGATGTTGAGGGAGACATATTTTTAACATCCAAGATTTCAAATCCTTGTTGGTTTCCATTGAACCTGGATCAGAGACTATTGACTATACAATCGAATCATATTTAGTTGATAATGTTTGCAAAAAAACATCAGCGCAACTTATACACATCTATGATCAGGTGTTGATTTTCTGCTAATCTTTCTTCGCTTTGTTTTAGTCATCTTGGCAAGAGTTCCCATAGATGGTAAGTGTTAAAGGCTATTTTTATTTGTAAACTTAACCACCTTGTTTTAAAGTCGGATTATTTCCAAAAAAGATGATACGAATCCGCTTCACACCTGAAGTTCGTTGCAAAAGATATTTTTTCACCCATGACATATCCTACAAAAATATATTTGAGGGTATTTGCCTAACAATCTATATTATAATACCCGTATACGTCTGTTTGTCTGTCACGCAAAATGGTAGCTTAGCTGCGACGGGCGAACCCGTGGATTTTTCCACGGGCTAACGACTAGTTTTAACAATTGTCTGGAAGTGTACGGCTTGGAAAATGTGTAAATTTTAAGCGAGTTATTTTTTGTTGGAATGATTATTGAAATTTTCGTAGCATTTTAAACAAAATCATAATCGCAAAAATTAATTCTTTGTACATAGTTGTTAACTAGATCGGTTGTTTATGTGCGCCTTTAGTTCTGGCAAGTAACAAAACTAACAAACGATATCAAAATATGAAAATTAAGGAGTTATATTCCATTTTTTTAACTCTGGTTTTATTTGACAATAGAGACAACAAGTTATATGGATGATACAATCGATATGAAGTATCCAACACACGAACACGAAATGCGTGAAATTGATCAACCAGGAATATTGTTTAGAAGAGAATATGATGACGACATGGATGACTTACCGCAATTTGCATGAAAAGAAACGAAACACAGAAGAGCTTGTAAAATATATATTCTATAAATAAGACATGAAATTCAATAAATCAATAAATATTCTTTAATTCTTTGTCTTCTTTATTTCTTCTTTAATTTAATTTCACCGCCCCAAGTGAGTTTCACTTGGCCTAAAATGATAAAAACTCAGGTAAACAGTCCTGAGTAACACACTGCGGGTTGAAGTGACTGAAACCGCTTTCATTTTACTTCAATTTTCATGTAAACGGCCTCTAAACGTATTATATAAGATAGCAGATATTTAAAATCGTTCATGAGTTGTGAGTTCTCAAACACGGATTTATATTGTTGAGCGTTCCAAAGGTATTATTATTTTTACATTCAGGTTCAATATACACATTTACTGATATAAGCTCTTTTTGACGAATACGAGAAGATATACAATTTTTTCAGAAATCTTCTATTCTTTAATATATGAAATTTCGAAACCCATTTACAACTAGAAGTGCTTATGAGCTGGTGGGGTTAGGTGGTATAACACGTGTTTATATTATATCCTACTCAGCCGTGCTAAAAGTTTGTTTACATCACGTGATCGACTTTGTTTGCGCGTTAGAAAGCATGGGTATATCTTACCCACCCGGCCCTATATGGTGAGCTACCCCCATCCCTGCTACGAAAACATTTACATTTTTTTAAAGATAGTAATATTTCCACCAAGTGAGCCAGTCCAGGCGAAATGGGATCAGCTTACGACCATATAATAAGCCCCTAGGGCGGCCCATGTTTATAAAACAGCAAAACAAACAGAATAACGATATTTAAGTTGAAAGGAGAGTAAAACATGATATTCCATTTTCATCTATGTACCGCCCAAAGAGAATAAATGACAAAAAGGAGATTTAATTTTTTTCAATTTTTTCATTCCATGTGGTTTCAAGTGAATTTTTGGCTTTTCCAGATCAAAAACCCGGGGCGTTCGTATATTTTCATGATACAAAGAGCTTGTGGGCGGAAAATATTTTCCATTGATTGAAAATGAGAGACAATTGTGTGGAACTATCCATAACGAACACAAAAAGAAAAAAATGTTCGTTAAAGCAAGCTCCTTGTTTAAAGTGAGAACTTATTGCCAATACTCCGTAAGAACCAAGATTAACATAGTTTGTTTTGTAGAAATGGAAATTTTACTCGTTATATCTGAGGTTACCATCAATTCGTAAATTGAGAAGGAGTATTTAAAAGTATCCTTAACGTGTATAACTTATTTGTAAAAACTCTGTCGGTCATTTTCGTCAGTAAGTGAAAAATTTTCGTCAGTGAAAATTTTCGTCATGTCACATATAAAAAATTCGTCATATTAACGGACGAAATATTTTGGTCGAATATGTTTAGACAAAAAATAGGTTTAAATTTATTATAAATTATCATTAATTACGATAAAGCATGCGTCTTCATTTATAATTATATTTATAATATTTGTTGTTAGTTTGCAGGAATGTAGGCCGAGTAGTAGTCAACTTTGAAAAATACGCTAGCTGCATTTTCCACAATGTCCGCATTAAGGAACCATCCGCTCCACGACCTGGTCACGCGACAAGCTCTGCCCACACTTATAGTGTGAGTAGCGAAAATAATTTTTTTGCCTCGCTTTACCCTTTCCTGCTACAAAGAGTGGCAAATAATCGACGTTGGTCAGCCAAATTAACACAGTGAGTTTAAATTTTAGCTAGTTTAAAGCGGATAGATAGATAGATGTGCATATTTTACATGCTCCTCGCAAATATCGAGGGATATACCCTGTCTATTATTTCCAGGAGGGGCCATGGCTTAGATGGGGAGTCCTAGAGTATTTAATATAGTATAATAGTATTTAATAATGGAAATCCTCAATTTATCAACTGTTACCAATTGACAATGAAATTCTCAAAGAAATTGTTATCGAGTTGTAACTAACTCCCTTATCGTCGATTATCAAATATCAACAAGAACCTCAGCATTCTTTAAAACTGAAAGAGAAGGCTCTAATATATTACCGGTGTGTTTAAAGAGGGATACCGAAGTTGTTAAAATAGGGAACATTAAAAAATTGATTTTGCATCCCTGAAGCCATGCTTCCATTACATTACGTATGAAAAGAGGGTAATAATCATGGAGGTACTCCGGTATAATCAATGAAATAAATAAATAATATTTACGCATTCGGAGCATTTCTGCAACTACACTAAGTATGGATGGAAAATGTAACGAATGTATTTCATATGACACAACCTGCTATACAATAGAGTCATATATAAAAGAGACAAATGGCGCTGGGAACGTGTAGCGTTTTTGATATAAGGGTTTTTTATCCCCTATCAAAAAACGCTACAGGCCCTGGGTTCGAGGTTGATTTCTGCCAGCTCTCTTCGGAATAGGATTAAAAATAGGCCCTGGGTGACAAACAAAAACAAAACAAGATCTGAGCTTTCAAACAAACATGGCAGCCAGAGCTGCTGCTACTGCCACAGTTCGTGCTGTAAAACCAGGAAGATTTAAATCGAGAAAGGCTGCAATTACTTTGGTTAGTATCATTTCTTGGTGTAACGTACAGTGTAATTTACTAACACAATCAACTTTTGATCTGCATGCCTTCCCTCTTGTAATCAAAGGAAGAATTTTAATACATCTCAGTCGTCCACTCATAAAAACAACTTTCAAACAGCCAGGACAGCCGGGTTGCTATACCTTATTCGAGAAATTTAACAAGCCATAAATTAACACAAACTTTAAAAGTTTACGTTTATTAAATGTGTAACTAACATAAACCTATTCACAGTTTAAGTTATTCTCTCATTTTCTGTATATATTGAAAAAAGGAAGTAAACAGAGTGAATTTAAAATAAGGCTTTGACCATGATGGGCATTATGAATATTTCCCATTTTCTGAAGAAATAATTAGTCTCACGGCTTGAAAATTTAGTACATTAATGGCAGTAACCCAACTTAAAACATATGTGATATATATGTTTTTTTTGATAATATTTCGCAAAAAAAAAATATTTTACTTGTTTGCATGGTGGTCAGAGCCTTCTTAATTCATAACAGTTTACATTCTTTTTTTCAATTCTCAATAAGAGCGTGTAACAAAAGAAAGATTTATTTAAACCATGGTTTGCTAAAACTGTGCACTCGTGTATTACGATGAACCCTTTGATGGCTCACCACACTTCTCTTCTTAATAAAAACACTTCTCTTCTTAGTCAAAACACTTCTCCTCTTTCCTCCAAAATCTTCTCTTCATTTGAAACACTTCTCATCCATGAAATCAAAAAATTCCCACACACAATTCTGGTCTACAATATTGATTGAGCTGGATTCACGTTGTTAAAAAGAGTGTTCTTAGAAAATTAATAATACCTAAAAAACTTATTGCATTCTGAATTGAATTGAATTGAATTTTTTATTTCAGTGATATAGATACAGATAATATAGTTACAGTTTTTAAATATGGAGACCGTCAAATAGTTGTATTAGCTAATCGGGTGAGGCCACCAGTGAGAAAAAACCTACATATAAAAACTGATATAATATAATATAATATGATGACAAATAGTAGATATTAACTCAGATTGAGCTCAGTTTAAGTTTGAGAAATTTTTTTATATAAAATGACTAATCAGGACCAATCTTGTAGCCTTCTAGAAAGAAGAGTTTACATTTCGATTTAATTTGACCAGAGCTTAAAGAGCCCAAGTCATGTCTAAAAAAATGTTGCTGGAACCTATTCCAGCAGAGAATACACTGATAGAGTATAGAGTTGATACCAAATTTAGAAGTTCTGACCACAGGTCTGTTAAGAAGTTTAATGGAGGAGTTTCTGGTTTGATATGTCGATTGAATGATTTTTAAATTGAAAAGGTTACAAACGTCATTATGGGTTAGAGAATTGAGGATATTAAAGACTAATAAAATGTTAGATAAAGTTATAAAATCAGAAATGCGAAGGATTTTACATTGAGATAAAAGGGGTATAGAAGATTGTCTAAAATCAGAAAAAGTAATAACACGGAGGGCAGCTTTTTGTAGTTTGATAATACGATGAGTGTTTGATATTGATTGACCCCAGATTTGACAAGAAAAAGTATATAGCATGAGACGCAAAAAGTGCATGATAGCAATCAATTAGTGTAGATTTAGGTAGATAGTGTCTAAGTATAGACAGCATACCATTAGCCTTATTTAATTTAGAAGCTATAGAATTAGTGTGAGGGATCCATGTTAGATGGTGATCTAGTAGAACACCTAAATATCCAGTTTCAACAAATTGAAGTACTTTCCCATTTAGTTTTAACTTTAAGTTATAGTTGATGCATTTGTTAGGATGTTTAAAAAGAATGGCTTCAGCGTTGTTAAGAGAGATTTTATTGGAATTTAACAACTTGAAAAGGAATTTCAGATCAATGTTAACATGTTTTTTAATTTTCTTAGATCATGACTGGAATAGAGAAGACTAGTATCGTCAGCAAAATGGAATAATTCTGAGTAGATAATAGAATTAGTTAAATCGTTAATGTAGATTAAAATAAGGCATTCCTTTATCTTTTTCAATTCACACTTTTTATAAGAATACTAAAATTATAACCAGGCTGGTCATTCTTCTTCTTGTTCTATTGTTCTAAACAAAGTACCTATTGTTTTTTACATAAATCCCAGCCTGATATTCTTATAAAGCATATTCTTATAAAAGAAAAAGCATATAGTTTGCTTGGGGACACTATCATGATTTTGGCTAGCCATTGATTTTGCCATTTATTGTGTCTATTGGTTAACTACTCTGCTACTAAGTTGAATTGATTTGTGATGTTTTTTTATTCCATGTATATATCATGCTTGAAACCTGCTACAATAGAAAAATGAGATGCATGGAGAAAGTATACTTCTCGCAAAAAGTAGAAAAAGTATACAAACGGTTGCAGAGATATTAGGGTTTGAAGATTTTTTGATGACGTCATCAACCCATCCATTCCGAAACGGATTTGGGGACCCAGGTTTGGGAAAATTACCCAAATTGGTCCTAGGTGGTCCATAGTTACCTATGCGGTGAAAAATCATTGATGTCACCACCTTGTTTCCAAGTTATTTGGCCTCAAAGTTTTACGTGCACAGTAATGGCTTCATTTATTTAATATAGGATATTGACGTTAAAGTATCGCGCCGTAACATCAGAAAATTTAACATATTAGACATGCATTTTTCGGCTAAATCAAAGGAAAATGAAGATATCAACCTTGCCTGTTACAGACACACAGACACACTTAGCGTATTATTATATAGATCCTATTTTCTGATTAAAATGGTTGCAATACTTGCCAACATTTTCAGATCTAGAATATTTTTAAGAAAAAAAATTATTGCCACATGTGCTCTCCTCCATAAATCCTCTTTGTTGATTCACTTCACCAAGTTTTCCTACTTTTGTGCCTACTTTTTGAGCAATAGAAAAATACAGGAGAATGTTTAAAGCAGCCATTAGCTGTCTCAGAGAAAATTGGGCAAGTATTATGATTGTATCCTGTTGAAATAAACACATTACAGATTTGAGACATACTTCATGCGAATAGAATGTTTCTGCCAATTTGGTTTTTTCTCAGTCCTGTGATTTGCCCCTTTAACTGGCATTTTTGTCAAGTTGTTTAATAAGGGATGGCATATAGTCAAAACAATAAACTTATGTGGTAAGAAGGGTTGCCATATAGTAACTGATTTTGTTTAAATAATTCAGGACAGTATACGCTAGATTAGGGGGAGCTCATGCAATTTTTTAAGTAAAATTCATGATTTTTCTTATTGAACTCGCCCAAATTATTCTTGAAATACAGCCTTTTCTATTCCATTGCTTTTTGTTTACAAAAAAAGAAATCTGTCGAGTTGTAGGACTTTATTAAGTATATTTCTATCAAGCAAATTGTATACATCAAATATCAAATTTGTTTGTGGCACGATTCGCAGTTTGTCTGCCATTATGGTTTTTGTGAAAGTTATGTGCAGGAATTTACAAGGATATTTTGGATGAATCAAATTTCAACATCTTAGTTTAGTAAAATTGATTACCCTTGTAAATAAAGCCGCCATTGTCTGTAATTATGCAATTCAAAAAAAGCACCAGAGCTTTCCATTTTTTAGTACTATATTTTCTTTAATGCCTATTTTATGGATTTTTCACCTCATTAAGCAAAGCAAGCCTTGTACGTTTTGAAGATGGCCAAAAAAAAGATGTTTGCCAAATTATGATTCCTTGATGCATTATGAAATGGTTATTAGCTGATATCGGTTCTGCCATAATTTGTTTATTTTCAAAATGAATTGCTACTTTTTTATTTTTTAGTGTGTACAATTGTGTGGTTTTGACTTTGTCTTGGTTTAATTGATGATTATGTTTTATTGTAGTGCTTAGGCGTTTTATTACCCAAATTAGACTGCATTATTCTGCTAATTAGGGGCATTACATCAAATTAGCAGTGCTTGCTTATGGTTGGCAGTTTTTCCTGAGCGTAAGTTCCAGTAGGGTTACAAGATACAATATTGGTGAACTACAATTTTTTGAGTTTGTTCAAAACATCAAGCTTAACTGAAAACCCTGTGGTTTTTTTCTGGTGACAACTCCCTCCAATTATTATGTAGCTGGAACAATCAACGGCCAAGCTATGACCCGGAACATAATATTTTTGGGAAAAGGGTAGAATATCAAAGATTGCAACCACAAGCAATTAAAAATGACTTTTCTATCTATAAATTACTTGCACTTTAAACTTGTCAAAGTTCACATGTTTATGTTCACAACAGACTTAGGTTTTGGATCTTATGTGTTTTTGGTTAGATCTAAAATGTTAATGGGTGCTAATTTTTGCTGACGTCAGCACGCCCCAATTCCACAATATATCAGACCTTTCCGAATCGCAAGGCATTTTGTTCTATAATGCAGATAATGTGGAAAGTTCTGTTAGTGCATTTTTGACTGGCCTATATACCCCTGCCAAAGTATAACTTATACAGTCTACTGGCTGTGGTGCACTGGTCAAATGATTCTGTTTGCCCATTTCAAGTAAGAGCTAAAAAAATAGAATTTCTTGAATATTATTTCCAGGGTTGTAGTTTACTAGCTAAGGTCCATAAATTTTGCTTACATAGCACCACGTGAATAAACAAAATTTTATTTTAGTGCAACGTCAAAAATGTTAGCCAGCTTGCTAAATGTCTTTATTTCCATTCCTAACAACATTACTATATGTTTGTTATTATCTTTGCTGACATTGGTCACACACCTCTACATTAAACTCTAAATTGTAAAAACTAATTTTGTTCTAAGTAATTTGTCCACACCATAATTATTCATTCATGCACGTAAATCAGAATTCTCAGACATACACTGACTGTATTATTTCTGTTGCGTTGCGCTACTTGCGTTATATAGCCTGAAAATTTTAACGCCTTGTAGTTTTTAAAAATGTTGTGGACTTGAAAATCTAACTTTAACAGTTTATTTTTTACAGACAAGTGCAGCTGTTACCAAAGTGAAAGCATTATTGTCAGAAAGTCCAGAATCTGTAAGTATCTTACCATTATATATATTTGAAAAATTACACAAACCAACATTTACTTCTTGAATAAACTTAATTCAACCCTAGCAGCAAGCGCATCAAAAGTAATATATGAAATTAGTGGTTAACCTGTGGACAAATTTACAAGCTTACTTGTCCACAGGATTGATATTTCGTGTATCCTTGTTTGCCTGTTCGTATGAAATTGCAAATCAAAGCTGCCGTGCAACGATTTCGCACAAAGACAAGATGCAGAAATTCATATCAGAGATTAACAAAATATCTGTTATATTTTGTTAATCTCTTATATTAATTTCTGTCTAGCAGACCCTAAAACTTGGAAAAACCTGAATTTAAACTAAAGGCCTTAAGAACCCTGAAATTTAATTAATTTTTTAAAAAGCCCTAAAAAACCTGAAAATTTTGTGACCAGTTTACCAAAGCTATTGGAATAGGCTATTTGTACTTTTATGGTGTACAAAATACACGTTTTTCCTCACAGGTTTAGGAGTCAGTGTAGCGACTGTTTGAGTATTCAAGACTCAGTTCTTGTAGGACTTCATCATGTTAAGAAATGCATAGTTCATATTTATTTTCAAGTTTAGACTTTTTAAGAGTAAATATGTTTCTTAAGACCTTGAAAAATCCAACAAAAGTCCTAAAAAATCACGTTATTACTCAGTAAATGACCCTGAATCACCCCGAATTTGATCCAATAAATTCGCTAGACACCCTGTGTAACTAACTTAGATGCTTTTATTGCCTTATTACTGGTATATATCTTACGACAAAGCTTTTGATGTCCCTCTCTCTCTTACATAACATATAGAAGGGTTTCCCAGGAAGTTTTTTAGTCCTTTGCAAGGCTTTCGTAGAACGGAGGATTTCAATTATGTCTTATCATTATTTTTTGTGGCTGTGTACATGCTTACTTAAATTTCTTATTAGAGAAAAATATGCATGTTGAGTGAGCCTGAAAGGATAGTTCTGTATATAATTTCAGAAATCGTATTTTAAACAAGTGTGTATACACTTAATGACGTTTGTATTAACTTTACTTTAGACGGCTTTAAGAATAAGTGTACGTGAGAGAGGTTGTAATGGTCTGTCCTACACCTTGAATTATGCTACAGAAAAACAAAAATTCGACGAATTGGTTCAACAAGATGGTATGTCTCAGCTTTTTCTGTAGTTGTATGCTTTTCTCAGTACGTCAATGTTTACAAGTATTCTTTTTGTTATTTAAAAAAGATAAACTTTATTGTTGCTTCTTACGAAGGAAAGGCATGGTTTCAATGCAGAGTACAATAATCTGAAAAAAACCAAAAACTTGCATCAAAAAGTAAGGAGAAAGTTAATAAATTTAGTAAATTATTAAACGTTGGTGAAAAGTCAGAAAATTTTGTTGTGTCCAACTCACCTGTAAATGACCTGTGTGCAAATTAAACATTGCGTCCGACATTTTTTTTTGTAATTTAGCATTTTTGCATTCGTTAGTTAGGAAAATTAAACATTTTAGTATAGTCAGAGAAAAGTAGGGAAAAGTCGGAGAAAATGAAAATTAACTGGTCATTCATTCTGTCAAAATATATCTCATTAATTTTTTGTACAACTATTTACCGTTTAGATATCCAGATTCTAATCGATTCTAAAGCCCAATTATCATTACTTGGTACTGAAATGGACTTTACTGAAAGTAAATTAACCAGCGAATTTGTATTTAATAATCCAAATATTAAAGGGACTTGTGGATGTGGTGAAAGCTTCCATTTATGATATTGATACTTTTTGTTATTTTGGCGCTTTAACGTTACAATTATTGTTGTATGTATGGAGTGCAATTTGTATATGAATTTCTTTCAAACTGTGTATAATTTAAAAGATATTAGTTGCTTTTTTAATAATGTCTTTTAATTCGTAAGTATTTCCCATTTGTGTTGTTTTTCTTTGATTATTTTAGTTTCTGCTATTAGTTTTTGCTGTTATGTCAATATATGCAGTTGAGATCCTCTGTCTAATTTATGATAACGGGATAATAAAATATTTTACGTGTTGTCAGAATAGAGTATGTGATTTGATCTCCCCACCAAAGATCATGCATCGTTGACACAATATGCCATCCTCGTCTCCACAGTTTGTTACCTGATATCAAAGCTGTTAACATTTACTTGGGCTTTGTCGCCGGCCTCGATATCAAAAAGGCAAGGACCCCTGGAGACGAAGTTGACGCACGATATGCATTACCGCACTAAATAAGAGGGGGAAAATACACATATTATTTTTTGAAAGATTTTTAATTTTTTTTTTTTTTAATTATTTTTAATTATTTTTTTTTATTTTTTAGGTTTCTTTTTCTTCTCTTCTTCTTTCTGCTTTCTCTCCTTCTCAAACTTTTCAATTTCCACCAATGTCTTTTCCTTCATTTGATTAAATAAAGTTTCGTTTGATGTTTTGAAATAAAACTTGGCTGGTAGCTCCAAGCCACCTTGTTTAAGGTCCACCGAGTATCTTCTCGGACCGTTTACTTCGATTACAACCTTACCACCATGTTTTAAAAAAAAATATGTCAGCTTTGACAGGAACTTAAAAACATGTCCAACCGTTTTCTCACCATTTGATGTCTGTGGTATTACAACCACAGACAAAAACCAGGTCAGAAATGGTGCCTTTTACGCCAGCTGCATGGAGAATGCATGCACACATCTCCAAAATGATGACAACGAAGAAGAAGAAGACCCTTTCATTTTGTAATCTTTTTTATAGTTGAAAATGAAGTTTCTGATACGAAAAAGATGATAAAAAAGGAACTTATAAATGTGTCCATTTTATTTCCTCTCTGATAGGAAAAATGTCAACCCGCACTATAATTAGAGGAATTTTTGACCCTTCCCGCACTAAAAATAAGAGGAAAATTGAAAATTACCAACATTCCATCCGCACTAATAATAAGAGGAAAATAAATTGTTCAATTTTCGAAAAAAAGGCCATCCGCACTAATTAAAGGCCACACTAAATTATAATAATTACGGTACTTCGCTGCGCGCTAGGAAACGCCTCCCACTCGGCTTAAGTGACTGCAGAGCATTCACTATTTGACTCTTTTGTCAATATTTGGAAAATTAAGAAATGACTGTCTCTTATCTATTCCGCCTAGGATTGCAGGATATAAAAATTTTCTCCAAAAATATTAATTCGGTATGACTGTCCGTACGTCAAAAATGTTAAACAAAAATTTAACAAACAATAATGGTGGTCCTCGTAATAGTGGTTACGTCTCTAAAAAAATATTTTTTTTGAGGAAAAAACATTTCTTCAGATGGAGTGAGGAGGTTCATTAACATTTTTCGTAATTACAGAAATATGTCGATTTATCTCAAAATCCGTAAGATCAATTAAACCTCCGTTCAACCCATGCATGCCCGGAAAGCAGTTCGCAAGGTGTAATTGATAGGTCGGTTACCGTAATATAAGTTCAAAATAAATTATATTCTGCCGATGAAGTAAAACGGTCTTTACGTGTCAAAATAAAGGATAGTAGTTTTGATGCATTCTCGTCCCCAGAGCTCTTTGAGATTAAAACCTTAAAAGATTAAAATTTTAAATCATATAGCCAATTTATATTCTTGCTAGATACAAATCCTCAAATTTCTGCTTAAAAATATGAGACAACCATATTCCGCGTCTTCGCTGCCATATTTGATATGTTAAAATACATACAATCTTTCGCGGAAAGGAATATGCTAAAATAATAGACCAATCAGAAGTCATCATGTGACCAGACGGGTCCAGAGCTACTTTCGAGTTTATCTCAAAGAGCTCTGGGGACGAGAATGGTTTTGATGGGAATTATGCGTGAGTTAAAACATTTCTCCTCCCAAATTATTCATCTTCGTAAATAGAGAGCGAAGGCACTTGAGCGAAAGGATATTATTTAGTGATTCGAAGGGAGCCTTTTTAATATGCTTTAGCAAGAATTTTCTTTTATGTGAACGAAAATATATTGACACACGAGTTAAGAGTTACAAAGTTTTGTGATGTGTTTAATTCCTGGCCCAAATGTAAGCACCTTACAACCTCGGTTCCAGGGTATTTTGTTAGCTACACAGCGCTTTTAAATACTTCTCTGGTAAGAGGGTAGAAATCCACGTCATATAATCATAAACCGAAAAATAAAATATTTCTGTTTCCGTTGGACGAAATAAAAAATTAACTTTTGTATTTGCTATGAAATCAAAATTATAGCTTGTTATTGTAAATTAAAATGGAAAAAGTGGAATTATGAATAATCCGGAAATAACAAAATGAAATAAAAAAATTATTTTCAAGTTTATTCACTTTTGCCGAGGTAAAACGTATATAAAACCAAATGAGACACAAAAGCAGATTAATAACTCACAAATGACGTCACTATGTTGAATTGAAGCAAAAAACCTATTTTTTTGCCAACGCTATGTAAATTCCCTTTGGTTGGTGTCGTAACCATGACAAAACGCGGAAACATTTATTAACTTTTATTTTTGCTGACGTAACAATAATAATGATGAAGTGATATATAACTAGTTGATTGTGGAATAAATCTATAAATTCTAAACACAAACAACAGTCAACACAAACTAAAGAGGCTAAAGAAACATATACAATATGCTGATCAATTTAAGGAACGTTTCTTTCTTGTGTTTATTTACATGTTTCTTTTTCATAATGGTGGAAACTATGGCGAGCGGGAGTAACGTATTTCTTCCCGGCAAAGTAAATCGATTTCAATCGGTTGGTGTAAGTATATTCCTGCATTTTAAAAGTATGATGCGCCATTTTGTTAATGTGGCTTTCATCAATTGTTGGAAGGTTTTTATTTTATTTATTTATTTTTACAAAAGTAAACGCAGATAAAAAAACAAACAAAAACAAGCAGTTTTGTTTGGAGGTAAAAAGAAAGGAATGGTAACTAAATTAATGAAACATAGTTCGCTTTTTCTAACCTCGGAACAGCAGATGGCAAGTTTTCCTTATTGATGGGTAAACAAATTTTTAGCCCAGTAAAAACATCTCCCTTTTATTTGTTCATGCGAGTTAACTTTTTCTTCTTTTTTTTATAGAAGGACGTCATTAGGAAGTTTTGCTTACTGATGCCAAAAAAGTGCAAAAAATTACTTCAACGACAAATCCAAATTAAAAGACATTTAAAAATATCGAAGCCAAACTTTTCTAACAACTAAGCGTCGAGGAAATGGCAGAGACGACGCATGACGATGTATGGCGTGCTGAAGAACCTACACTATCAGTGACTAAGGGTTAACATGTGATGACTCTACAGTGTCAGTGACGAAAATATGACTCTACACAGCCAGTGACGCATTTTGGCGATGTTCAACATTATCACCATGTGAACGCGATAAACATATTTGTAAAAAATAGTGCCATGAGAAATTATTTTTAGCAATGTTTACACTTCCATATTATTTATTTTATATACTTTGTATACTTTTAACTTATTAACACGTTTAAATATCATTGTTTTGTTTTTTTTAGAAACTAAGAAATCGAAGGTTAAGGACATTAGTGCATGTTGATCTACTAGGGGTTAAAATCTCAAAATTGTTCCCTGATATGCCAGCGCCAACCTTGGTGGAGTCTTTTTTGGGAAACCCCCACCCCTCCTCACTCCAACAATTGAGTGCCTGATACAGCCTTAATTTTATAGACCAGAAAGAGGGTAAAAGCGAAAAGTACCTCAAACTACAAATATTTTTCAATTTTTGCAATAAGTCTTTATTAGATATTAAAAGAAAGAAAATATGAAAATAATATTGAATTGCTCAGCTATTAGCTATCTTTCAAGAGTTGCAACTATTTTTATTTGACGTGAATGATTTTCTTGGTGAAATGTCTGCTATAAGACATTACACCGTTTCTGTTTGCTTATTTATTTTCCAAATACTAGTTACCGTTTTCGGTCGAGTCTTTGGGCTTATTTGAACATCAATAACTAAGATCATTTCTTTAATTGCAATATACTAACTATACAAATAGAATTAAAAGAAATGACGAAGAACGTCAACTTAGTGAAGGTGTAGAAGAACTATATTTTCGTGCAAAAGTAAACAATGTAAAAATAAAACTCGTCCCCAGCGCCTTTTGTCTCTTTTTTTTACTGAACGGCGTTAAAGCTTTGGAACTCATAATCTGTGTCTATGTAGTTTTCCCAACACTTTAGGCGTTCTAAATTTCACTAGCAAAATCGCGAAATTTTTAGATTTTACGTGTATAAGTTTCGCGAATTGTTCAAAAAAATAAATTTTGTGCGCATAAACTTTCGCGAATCTATCAAACATGAAATTCTTTCCGTGTGTATAAACTTTCGCGAATAAGCCCAAAGTTCGTGAAATACTTGTATGTTTTTAGTAGCGACAGTTCATATGTCTGCAATAATACGTCGTTGTTAATGAAAATTTATAACAAATGTTGAAGATGCTGACCTAAAAAATTTTCAGAATTTAAAAACCTCTAAATTGGCTTAACTGATAATTCAAATTCTAAAATTTTATTGTTTTACAATGGAGAAAATGTGTTTTTTAAGCAATCTAAGCTATCTCCGAAAAAAGGTGGAGGAGAGTCAGCTCCCCCGCCTCGCTTCGTCGGCCTTTACAAACAATTTCGGCTAAAGGACATTTTGTTCAGGGTAGGATTGAGTTACTTTCCAATATTAATCAAATCTTGGAGGAATCGATAACAATCTTTAGATGTTGCGTCCTGTCTAAAATGTTCACCGCCTCATTTAATGTGTACTTTCCAGTGTATTTAGACATTGTGAAAAGGATTTATAAGTCAGACAAGAAGGAACAAAACAATCATGCTTTAATAAGCCAATTTTTAGAAAATAAGTTTTACTCACTATCTAAAAATAATATCTCCCAGGAATCCTCCAGAGGTATTTTTGCAATTTGATTGTAGCTATTATAATTTTAAATGAGTCAACGGAGGAGTAAGGTTCATAACGGGACGCCATCCCTTATAGAAAAAAGAGGAAAAAAAGCCCTGGGATCGAGGTTGGTTCATATGTGTCATTTTGCATACAGAATTTTTTTGCGCAGGTGGCAGGAAGTCTTACGAATATAACTTTTTTACAAAACAAAAATTTGATAACATGCTTTAAACCGTTTCCGTATATTAGTTGCAGACGTGTATTCTACTGATATCATTGCAATGTTTCGTGGAGGACAGACCAGCTGATGTCATTTAATTGGGATAGATTGCTCAGCCGGTAGAGCGTTCAACTTGTGTCCAAGAGGTCGTGGACTCAAATGTTTCTGTAGCTCACATATGGGAGCTTTAAACGCGCTTGAACGTCTTGTTTATCCATGGCAATAAGTGAGACTAACCACCAGAAATATAAATAAGATATAAATCACCATCCTCGTCCCCAGGACCTCTTTTCGCTTTTTTGATCGCGCCGTCTCCGATATCAAAAAAAGCGAAAAGAGGTCCTGGGGACGAGTTTGATAATCACTACTAACTATACGTGAGAACTTGTGTTCCTCTATTCCTTTGTATCAAGATTCTATATCGTGCGCGACTCATAATTGATGCCCTTCAATTTTGTTAGCAATAACGGCAACTTTTGTAAGAGAAATGGCAGTTGAACGTATACCAAATATAAAGATAGCATCAAAATTTAATGTTCTTTCACTAATACCATTTTTCGTTTCGCTTTTTCTTATTATTTCAATTATTTCAATTATCAATGCTTATATTATTTATCCATTTTAACATATTATCTAAAAATGTGAAATAACTTAATAATTTGTTGACAATTTGAACCGATGATTTAAATAATTCCAAAAAGAGGGGAGCTTACAATAGTAATGTTTAAAACACTTATCATTATACGTTTCGGGATGCTAACAGCAAAAGAATTATATAACAGTTATAAAAGTCATATTGTATATTTTTCCTTTATAAATATATTCAATTCATTCTAGTTCCGTATCGTTTAACATTGCGCAGAACAAACCGTCCATAAGATCGATCCAAACTATACCTTCTTGGATAATTGATTCTCTGATTCGGAAGGTACACGTTTCTTTTATTTTCTCTTTGTTTCATTTTTGTGTTGTCATAGTTACCATTGAAGCCATCTTTCTGCTTTGTTTCTGTACCACGGGCAAGTAGTTTGGCGCATATAGCTGGGTTGACCATGCAAAATTTCCTAATCTTCTCTTTCTAAAAAAAAACAGAAAAAAGACATGGTTAGTGTTCAGATTGTGATTCTTTTTTATCTCCACGATCAATCACGTCCCTAGGGTATTTTGTCTTTTTGATCGGCTCAGGGGCCAAGGGACTGGATAACATTCAAAAAAAACTTTCGCGCGTAATTTTCCCGTAAATATTTTTTAACTGTAGCGCAAGGATATTTTTGAAAAACACTACTTGTTAACTTGGGGGGAAATCCACGGAAAAATTTCCTGCCGCAGCTCGCAGCTGCCATTTTGACTTACTCACAGACAGTCTTCGGCAGCCCGTGGATGAACCTTTCCTACATATATGTTGCATTTTATGTGTCCGTACCACAATTTATCGCGCAGAGAAAGACATTTTAAATGACACGGCTTAAATCGATTTATTCGAAAGCTTTAATTTTCTGTTGCGTTATTTTCTGCGCGTAACAACGAATTTTTGCATATTTTTTAAGGAATTAGAACGGATAAGGTAGCAATTATTTGATATCAAATTTAAACGTCCACAGTGAAAACCAAATGTTACCTGCAAGGTAAATATTATAAAAAAAACTTTCCAAATATCTGTAAATATATTGGTACTCACCCCCTCCTCTGCTTTTCCTTCTCCCACCTTTGGGACTAAGAAGGTATGACTTCCACTCGCCAAGGAGGAGACCAGCGTGAAACATAAGCAAGAACATATAGCTAGCTGTATACTTCCTTTCATTGTCCAATAAACTTTTCTTGATAAAATGATTTCTTGTAATAAATTTCTGCTCTATTATATATATTTAAAAAGAGTGGATAATATAGACCATTTCCTGAAAACCACTGTTCTCGAGTTGTGGGTTTTTTTCACTCCGCAGTTTAACCAATTTTTACGTTCGTGTAGTATTTATCAAGTGTATTAAGTGTTATAATGATGTAATGTAAAGTACAGCTGTAAACGATGGCGACAGAAACAGCTGCTTCAACTTTGAAATCGTACCTCTAGTACTACGCTCTTCCTAAATGACTTGTCCGAAGCAAATTTGACAATGTAGACTTATATAAAAGGCTGTGGTGTAAATGTAGCTGCAAGATTGTTTATGTCGGTGTTTAAAAATTAACATAACATTGTGTTCGCGCCATTATGACAAGCTGGAAGTTATTGCGTGCAAGAACAAAGCACGGAAGTGAACTATGTTATAATTATTTCCTAATTATTCAATCTTTATTTATATATATATTTTCTTATATTGCAGCTGTTATCACCAACAAATATTTCGCCATGATTAACCCGCTAGGAACGTGTACATTTTGGTCAAAGATAATTTCATTGGTCAATTTTCAAAAGGCTATTTTGTCGCCTTTGCTGTGTAGAACAAAAAAAGGACGTTCTTTTTACAAATGATGGCTTTGTAAAACTTTATTGAAAATAACCACATTGGTGTTAAAAGAGCGTTGGAATAAAAATACTTTTTCGTCAAAATGCTTTATTTTACTTTCAAAGAAAAACATTGTTAATTTCCTGTTTTTTTATTTAAATTTAGGAAGGATGAAAAGAATAAATACAAGTTCCTATGTTGTAAAAATAGCATAAACAATCCCAGTGAAGTGTACAGTCGACCGACAGAATGATAACAAAACAGGAGTCGTAGACTTTTATTTTTCATGCGCGTTACATATTCTTTTTGTCGCCTCCTCAAATAAGTTAACACGGAGAAAGTATTCCCATAATACAACAAGCTCTACCCGAACGACGAATACAAGGATTCAAGTATATAACACTGTCGTCCTGTACACTTATCTTAATGTTGTCAATCAACCTCGTCCCCAGGGCATCTTGTATCTTTCTGACATCCAGGACGCGATGTGTTAAAAAGTTACAAGATACCCTGGGTCGAGGTTGTTTGTCAATATGGATTTACAGTTGTTAAAAAGAAAATTTTTCGGTACATGTCTCTTGGTCTTGTGGTCAGTATTTGATGTGCTCAGACATTCTTTTTTCAGCTGGTTCTTCTACATCTTTTGATGGTTGCAAATAAATTCTCTTTTTTGCTGAGCCAGGGTTTATCTTATTCTCCGACAATGAAACGGTATGTCCTTTCCCAGTTCTCCAATTGTTTTTACTATGTGATGTTGCTTGCTTAGATGGTTTCTTCTTATCTTTAGCATCTTCTGATTGATTCTGTTTGTTATTTTTTTTGTTATTTGCACCATCGTTCATGTTTTCTTGAGGTGCTCCAAATATATCTTGTTTGTCCAAATCATCAGACATTACCGAAGGTGGTGTAACATTAGCTGTAAAAAGTTTTGCATCGTCAACTAAATTTTCGGATGTATTTTTTGTAATATTGGGATTATTTTCATCTGGTAATTCAGATATCTTTTTATTTTCTGTTGAAGTTGTATCTTCTTCTTCTTCTTCACTAGAATCGCTATCATCGATCGTTTCCTTTTCATCGCCACTGTCTTGTTGATTCAAATGTCTATTAATTTCTGATAATATTGTTTGGCAAAGGCTGGGGTATTGTTGACATATCGAGCCCGACTTTTCATTCTAAAAAATATAACCAGATTAATTAGTTCTTACAAAGTATAGCTACGATAACTTTTTGGCAAACTAGATATGAGTCTTAAAACATTCGTTTGATGTCTGATGTTTCGTGTTATTTTCGTAGCAAAAAGTTTGAATTTTATAAGGAATCTGACAAAGGGAGACCAAAAATTGTTTGAGAACGAAATATTCTGGTTATGAGAGGCCTAGGTCAGAGGTATTTGTTGATTGGTTATTATTATGAGGAAGTTTTGAAATATTTAAGTAAACAAACGAAATACTTCAAGTTAAGTTTGACCTTCGAATGCTAGATCCATTTTTACGATTTTTGCAAAATTTTAATACTCTCGTAAAAATTACTACGACAAAGGTAGGTAGACATTTTTTAAAGAAAAACTGGTACCCAAGCATGGAAGCATAATTTTTGCATGAAATATTCATCAAATACGCACGTTGTTTCTTGAATAAAACTAAAACTTTGAGGATGAGACGTTTCAACCGTGACTCAACAACTGTTTAAATGACAATGGCAAGCACTTGCCCACCCAATAATTTTGCCATTTTTTTTTGTATCTTGAATTTTTAAATTTTTTTACTTCTAGGTCCAATTCATGGTAACCATTAAGGGAAGATTTGCGCCCCCCACGCCCACTTTCCTCCGAAACGGTTTTGCTGCGGGGCTGGGTGATGACGTTCTTATTCAGAAACAATTGGTTTCTTTTTCCTCAAAACGCTGGATAGAAAGGTATTCTTCTCTTAACCAGCAAGAATTGTGTCTTAACCCACCAGTCACTTTTGATATTAGAATGAAAAAGCAGTAGAACTTTATGAGAACTCACCGATCTTTGTCTTTTGAATCTCTCACCTAAACTTCTTCGTAGAAATGACGGAGTAATAACTTCAGCTAACTGAAATATCACCAACGTTACCAATAAAACTTTTATGGAGAAATACGACATGTTTTAAAGAGCTCTTGTTAGGAGGAAATAATTTTATAAATGTTTTGGTATGTCGTTTGCCCTTCAGCATTTCAAAGAAGTTAGCCATGCATTACAGATGATCAAAGGACACGTCTCGTTGTTATCTTTGTGACGTAGCATAATACTCAATTTCTTACTTACATTTTCTGCACAAGCACAAATACTTCCGCACGCAAAGAGACAATCCTGAGTGCAACGCAGGGAGGTTGTTCGTCCTTCGTCAACGCTACAGTTTTTCATCACAAGACAAAGTGTTTTGTTATAAACCACGCACTGTCTCAGGGTTTCTTGGTCCATGAGCCGTATAATAATTAATAAAAAACGCCCTGGGAATGAAACTTATTTTAGTCGGGAATGTGAAATTATGTGTGGAATGAAACTTATTTTAGCTATGGAGGGGGGTTTATGAACCAATTAACTGCAGTTTTATAACGGTAATGCTGCAAAAGAGACAGTGAATTTTCCACAGAAAACAAATTGACCTCCAAAAAAATCTACAAATTTTTGTCGCAAAATCACAAGGATCTTTAACCTCAAAATTTCTTCGTATTTTAATTTCATGTACGACTTACGAACTTAGATACGAAACACCCCAATTTTTGTCAACCTCGTCCCCAGGGCTTTTTCATGCCTGTGATGATATTCGAACGAGACGGCTAGAACATCATAGGCGTAGAAGAGCCCTTGGGACTAGGTTGGGGTAAAATTGCTACTACTGGAAAAATCCGCAAAAAATTATTTCGCAAAATAAGGCATTCTAGGACAACTCATTCGTAAAAATAAGTTCCGCAAATAAATTGTTCCCTTATAGTACCTTGTTTTTTTAAAAAAAGTGGAGGATATGAGCTGTAGCCTCCCCATGCCCCGGCCCTGCTTTCGCCGGTCCTGTGGCACCCAGGACTTGTTAAGTCACACACAGAGGGGAAGGGGGGCCGTAACACGCTCCAAACAAATTCTTGCAGCACACAGAACATACAGTCAGTGCATCAGGGTAGCTACACAAACAACACACACGTGGTTTTAGTTGTTGTTTTATTTTTGTGACTCCTATCTTTCGTGCATGCAGTCTGTGTTTTCAAAATCCTGTATACTTTTAAGGTAAAACAACAGACCTACGTAACAACCAGTGATTGCTCACATATGCGAGCACAAATCTAAACATTGTTGCATAAATGTTAGAGGAGCAAAATTCATATAAAATTGTCTATTTATTCAGCAGTTATAGTCAGTACTTACCATGTTGGTTGGAGCAGAGTAGGGAATTTTTAGTTTTTTATCCTCTAGGTACTTGGAAAATGTTTTTTTCCAGGGAAGAAAATGCAGAAACAACTCTAAAAAAATATTGCAGCATGGCTGCTGTTGTCAGTCAGGTAAATCTGTTCTGCCCAGATTGCGAAAACGGCCTGTTTATAAACAGGACGGTCGGATTATGTACGCATGGCCCGATTATGTTTTTTTTGCCCTGATTTTGTCGTGGTGACCGGATTATGAATGCTGGATATAATGGCTGGCTTAGGAAGGCTGTGATTGGCATTTTATTCGAACTTTGTGAATGAACCATTGACGAATTATTGTCACATGCCATATTTATCTGCAAGATAGAACACTATTGAATAATAGGCATGGCGAAAGAAAAAAAGTCTCCACTTAATTTTTCCCTGCAGGATAACCCACCATTGAAAACTAGGCAAAGCGAAAAAAAAAGGCATAATCAGGGCAGCGTTTATTATCCGGGCAGAACAAATCCTCCTAATTAAAAGCTCTACAGCCTAATATGGATGTCAGCTTAATCAGGATGTATGATACAGTCCAATTAGGCGTTTTACAGCTTAGTTAAGATGTACAAAACTCTGATCGTCGAAAAAGCACATTTAACTGAATTTTAGCATCTAGCGCGTATACCGTCCTAATTACGTGATTATCTAAACAAAACAGCTCTAGCGACGATCTGGCAACTCCGCTCGCCACATAACTTTTTTGTTTTGACTATAAGCCATCCCTGAAACCACTTTGCAAATATGCCGGTGAACAAGGCAGGCGTTTACGCAGGGCGGAGGGAAAAAGAAACCGTCAAAAACGTCCTATTTCCGTTATTTGCGTCTTAATTCCGTGATGTGTTTTTTCCAATGTGAGTTCCACTGGAATTATTTCTAAAGTCTATTTTATAATTAAAATGGTTGCAATACTTCGTGACTTGTTTCAGATGGAGCTATAGTAGCTGCTTGAAACATCGTCATGTACCTTTTTTTGATGCTCAAAAAACAGATGTGACATTAGGAAACCTTGGTGACGCAAATTACCAAAGGGGATCTGTGGAGGAGAGCACATGTGGCAATAATTTTTTTTTCTTAAAAATATTCTCCAGCCTGTCTAGTTTCATAATAATATAGGTTTGTTTGGTATTTAATGAATGATTACAAAGATAACAATAGATTAAAATGTCATACCCCCACCGCGCAAAAATTTCCCCATGATCTACCCCAGCGATGTTTGGGCTGTCTGTTCTGTAAAGTGCACAAGTTTCGATGCCGGTGAAAATGGTAATATGGTACATCATGGATGTAAGGCCCAGAATATCATGCCATAGCCAGCCATTGTTGTCAGTAAAAAGAGAAAGTTACCGAGAAAGGTGAAATCACAGAATTAAGACGTTCATGGAATTTGGTCTAACTAAATAAATCCAATATTTATATAAACATCTCCAATACACTAGTTTTTTCGTAGCACCCCAGAGATCTGCTAAATTTGAAGTTTTAAAAAATGGCCGCCTAAATAGGCTCTATCACGTGACGTGACATCCTAACTAGGATGCAGTACAGCTTAAATAGACTATCGCTACGATGAACCATTGTTTCTATTCCATATCTTTTGAACCCGGGTGCTGGAAATACCATTCTTTTTTTATAATAGATAGATAGATAGATGTGGATATTTTACATGGCTAGCCTCACAAATATTGAGGGATATACCCTGTCTATTATTTCCAGCAGGGGCCATGGCTTAGATGGAGAGTCCTAGAGTATTTAATGCTCATTTTGAGCTACACAGACCCAATTAGGGCCCGCGCTCTACTTGACAACTCCCGGCAACATCCAACGGCCCACACAGTGTGCCATCTCCCCAATTTCCCTCACATGGCTTGGGTTAACCCGGGGATATGGTAACATTCACTCGCCCATGTTGAATCGCTGTCAAGAGGAATCGAACCCTGGTCTCCCGCACAGAGTATGAGAGCTATAATTACTAATCTACGGAGTAGTGGTCAAACTGATGATGAAAGAGCTGCAGCGGTGATTCTGCTAAAATTTACATTTTTCGAGAAATCAGGGAAAAGCTTTTTCTACCTCTTACGATACCGCCTGAATGTAATGTTACATGTACACGCATTTCACGATGTCGCATAACGATGTCATGTTTACATAAAAAAAACTTTATGTGTCTATTGTTATCACACGTATTTTGCATGTTTCTATTATTATATATCTCTCTCGTGTGTTAACAATAATATATACGAAAAACTTTTGTTCGAATTTAAGACATGCATGTTATTGTTTAAATGTGTTAACAATCACAAAATATCAACTATAATATTATAATATTTACTGTGCTCAAAAGTTTAGATATTTATAATCATAAAAAATAAAAAAGTTTTTTTGCAAGTGTTTTTTCTTATTGCGCTAAAAAGTTTTATTTATATATTCTCAGAAATATTTATTTTTTTCATCGCGCTAAAAAAAAGTTTTTTAAGATAAATATTTAATAAAAACTTCGTTCTTAAATTTTTAAAATGCGATCTAAAAAAGCATTTCTATCGCCGCTTTTCGTTCTTAAGCTTTTAAAATGCAATCTAACAAAGCTTTTCTATCGTCGTTCGCCGTTTTTAAACTTTTAAAATGTGATCTAAAAAAGCATATCTATCGCCGCTTTTCGTTCTTAAATTTTTAAAATGCGATCTAACGAAGCTTTTCTATCGCTATTCTTCCTTCTTAAACTTTTAAATGCGATCTAACGAAGCTTTTCTATCACTGTTCTTCGTTCTTAAATTTTTAAAATGTGATCTAACGAAGCTTTTCTATCGCCGTTCTTCGTTCTTAAAATTTTAAAATGCGATCTAAAAAAGCATTTCTATCGCCGTTCTTCGTTCTTAAATTTTTAAAATGCGATCTAAAAAAGCATATCTACCGCCGCTTTTCGTTCTTAAATTTTTAAAATGTGATCTAACGAAGCTTTTCTATCGCTATTCTTCCTTCTTAAACTTTTAAAATGCGATCTAACGAAGCTTTTCTATCGCCGTTCTTCATTCTTAAAATTTTAAAACGCGTCCTAAAAATGCATATCTACCGCCGCTTTTCGTTCTTAAATTCTTAAAATGCGATCTAAAAAAGCATTTCTATCGCCGTTCTTCGTTCTTAAATTTTTAAAATGCGATCTAAAAAAGCATATCTGTCGCCGCTTTTCGTTCTTAAATTTTTAAATCTCCATAACTCGTTGCATGTATAGACAAAACATATAACATTTCTTTCGTATGCAGAACAATAACATTCGCTTACGCGTTTACAAAATCGGAGATTCTTTAACAAGTAAATTCATGTGTGAATAAAAGATGTTCGTGTGCTGAAACAATAGAGACACGAAGGTTAATTAACTTTTTAAACATTTTTTTGTGTTAATCCCTTAGCAGCTGCGGTAATTATAAAAAACAATAAGCCACATGAAAATTTCATGCGATCGTTAAATTTCTCGTGTGGGACACAAACTCTATTGTTTTTGACATGCAAAAATAGATCGTGTATTTAACAATGGATATATAATAAAAACAAAAGTTCTGACGCTACCGAAAGCTCATGTAAAGGTGTTAACCATCGTGCACATGTAACATTACATTCAGGCGGTACTGTAATTTAGATGTATGTCACCTAATTAAGCTGTATGATACAGCTTATTTAGGAGATCTCCAAATTAAGCTATACAGCTTAATTAAGAGGATTTCCCTGACTGGTAGTTCAGTGTTTCCTTAGATGAAAATCTATTATCAAAACAACCTAGTATATATACCGTCGTCCTTATTACTTAATTATCTAAACAAACAGCTCTAGTGACGGTCTGGCTCGCTTTATGGTTTTGACTTTAAGCCTTTATGGTTATGACTATAAGCCATCCCTTAAAAAAGCAAAAAGAATTGGCTGAAAGGTCCTAGTTCTGTGATGTGTTTTTTTCAATATCAGATCCACGGAAATTATTTCTAAAGCCTATTAAAATAGTTACAATACTTGCTGACAGTGGCTGCTTCAAACATTGCAATGTACCTTTTTCTATTGCTCAAAAAACAGACAAGACATTAGGAAAACTTGGTGAAGCGAATTAACAAGAGGATCTTTGGAGGAGAGCACATATGGCAATAAAAAATCTTTTTCAAAAAATATACTCCAGCTTGTCTAGTTTAATAATAATATAGAGAATAGATAAACTCAAGTTGTGGAGTTAGGTAGTTGCCGAGGGCAGGGTTGCAGAGTTGGTAAGTTTCACCGTAACGAAGTTGAAAGTCGTATTTGCTCCCTTCCATAGAGCCTATAATTTTTTTATGTTTTTAACACACGATGCTTGAAATTGTGTTGGGGTACTACAACACTAAATCATACTCACGTTTAATGAAAATCTTCTATTTAAATGGAAGGGTACAGGATTCCAGCAAAACTATATAATTCCTTATTTGTTTTCAGGAATCCTCACGATTTATGACGCAGCACAAAAATACCAGTTCGGGGCACATTGAAAGTATTCTAATTTGTTTCTTGATACAACTCTATATCAAGAGAATCTAGGGTCAAGATGTTGAAAAAACTGAGATTGAAAAAGACTTTCTTCTAATGATTTTTTTGCATGAGATCGCGTCCGGAAGGGCCTGGGAACCATAATAATTACACCTTAAATGATGGCACTTTTAACCAGGAGACGCGACACTTTTATGGATTGTTATATTTCTGTTTCTTAAAAAAATAAAGTTTGAGAATAATACAACCCCTGGGTGAAACCTTGCTGATTGTAAAATTATAAAACAATCTACCATGGAGTGTTGTTTATAAATATCGAAATAAAAATGTGAGTCTATAAAAAGAAAAGGTTTGGCTTCCAAACTATGACTTGGCGTACAGGTATTCAGGAGATTTGAACCCAAGTCTACAGTACAGTCTGAATGTAATCTACCGCGTACGCGAAACTCGCATGAGTAGTTACACAGAACAATAACATCGCGATAGCTTTTGTTTTTTTAAGAAAATAATTGCCTCGCTGATAAACAATGACCCCACGCGATCGATTGTTTAAATCACAATAGGTTGCAAGATCAATTTTAGCAATCTATTTTGCGCGAACTCTTTTGAAATTTTTAATTGCAGTAATTAAATATAAAAGTTTAGTTGTTTGCGTTACATTATAAAATTAGTTATCGGAGTTGAATTAGAAGTAGTATTTTAATATAAAGTTACTTCGATAAATATAAATTGTATATGTAAACCCTTGCCATCTCATTTGCCCAACCATATTTAAAATTTGGTCGTACAATAAATACAATAAGTACATAAAAATCGTGGTCTTTATGTATAAATAACAACATCGTTTTTTTAGATCGCACTTTAAAAGTTTATAAACGAAAAGCGGCGATAGAAATGTTTTTTAAGATCGCATTTTAAAAGTTTATAAACGAAAAGCGGCGATAGAAATGTTTTTTTATATTGCATTTTAAAAGTTTATAAACGAAAAGCGGCGATAGAAATGCTCTTTTAGATCGCATTTTAAAAGTTTATAAACGAAAAGCGGCGATAGAAATGTTTTTTTAAATCGCATTTTAAAAGTTTATAAACGAAAAGCGGCGATAGAAATGTTTTTTTATATTGCATTTTAAAAGTTTAAAAACGAATAGCGGCGATAGAAATGCTCTTTTAGATCGCATTTTAAAAGTGTATAAACGAAAAGCAGTGATAGAAATGTTTTTTTAGATCGCATTTTGAAAGTTTAAAAACGAATAGCGGCGATAGAAATGCTCTTTTAGATCGCATTTTAAAAGTTTATAAACGAAAAGCGGCGATAAAAATGTTTTTTTCGATGGCATTTTAAAAGTTTAAATTCGAAAAGCAGCGATAGAAATGTTTTTTTAAATCGCATTTTAAAAGTTTAAGAACGAATAGCGGCGATAGAAATGCTCTTTTAGATCGCATTTTAAAAGTTTATAAACGAAAAGCGGCGATAGAAATGTTTTTTTAGATCGCATTTTAAAAGTTTATAAACGAAAAGCGGCGATAGAAATGTTTTTTTAAATCGCATTTTAAAAGTTTAAAAACGAAAAGCAGCGATAGAAATGTTTTTTAAGATCACATTTTAAAAGTTTAAGAACGAAAAACGGCAATAGAAATGTTTTTTAAGATCACATTTTAAAAGTTTATAAACGAAAAGCGGCATTTAATAGTTGTGAACAATGCTTCTCGTATGTTTCTTAAATTAAACGCGCTGGAATCTTTTTAAGTAATTAAATCAACAATACATTCTCGCGCAATGTATTATAAAACTTCGCGAAAGATTTTTATTATTTAATTACTTCACGCTAATACTTAAGGGAATAGTTTATCAATACATTTACACAATGCATCTCGCTATTACAAGAAATATAATTGCTCCGATATTTCTCGCGAGCGCATTGTTTTTTAACACGCAAATATAAACTCGCAAAACCCTTAAGGGATTTAATTATAACAAAAGACAAACGACTGCCGTCCTCCACGCAAAGGTGTGATATTAGCGTGTACGCGGTAGATTACATTCAGACTGTACTGTAGCTGAACAAAAATGAAACCACTTTCCCTTTGTTGCATTAGATTGACTGTAGAAGATAAAGAGCAATCTTGACAGCAGATAAAAGTATTAAAAATATTTGTAGAAAGTAAAATAAAATAGTAAAAAAGCTTATATATTCTTTATTAATGGCGTGATACCAGACAGCTACCTAGTCGCAATAGTAGCAACTACATTGATAAGAAAAATTTAAGACATTCACGTAATATGGACGGTATAATAACGCTATATCCAAACTGTTGAAAGTAAAATTTCTAAAATTATTGGATTAATTTTTAAACCTAAACCATTTTTGAATTTTACTTCTTGAAGAATTTACCTTATTGGGATTTATTTTTGCATGGATTAATTTTTGCGATTTTGGTGAAATTCGCAAAAATAAGTCAGGGATTTGATGATTTGCAAAAGTTATTTTTCTTTTATTCGATTATATATATGGATATAATACAATTATTTATTTTCGCATTAAACATCTTTTTTTAATTATATATATCTTTTAGTTTTTTGACTCAAATAAATTTTTTTAATTTTTTTAATTTAAATTCTCAAAAATAATTCCACACATTTTAAAATAAATTCACACTAATCGCTCGCAAAATTGGGCTTGCAAAAATAAATCCACGTAAAAAAATCCTGATTAAAGGTATGTTTTTCTTTGTTAGTGCATGCAGTGCGCATGCAATTTTAAATTAAAGTTTCAGATGCAAAAGTAAGAACAAAATTCCTTAAGCTTGTACATCCCACAGAGGCTACTGTTTTGGTGTGGACAACATACAACATACGAAGAGCAAGTTCCATTAAAGTTCACAGCCAGGAATTTAAACCCATGTACGAAAAATTGTTAGGGAAGTCATTAATTAAATTTTGTAACTATTTGTAGAACAAACAATATTTAATGTAATTTAAATTACGGAAAGTTAAACACCGGCTAAAAATGATATTTAAAATTACAACGCTAACAGCGAAACATGAAAATCATTACTTAAAATAATATTCTGTTTTTGTCAAAAGAAATTTTTAAATTTTAGTTATTTTTTACGTTTAATTCCAGTTTTTATGTTAAAAAGCTTGAATTAAAAAATTACAGATACGCTACTGAATTTTTAAAATTTATTAAAAAACTTAAAACAACATATTACCAATTATATATATTTAAAAGTTAGTTCATAGGCAAGCAATACAAGTTTATCAATGTATCGTCATCACTTTGCTTGGATAAGATTTTTATAGTATATAATACATCTTGATAGTATCACTGTCAAAGATAAATGAACACAAGGAACTATCCAGATTATTCTTGTTCTTGTTTTTTAATCTTTTTATTCATACAAATGTAGATGCTTCAGTTAACGGAAGATTTATCAGCTATGTGCAAAGAGGAAACAGGCAAGGATGAAGAAGGAGAGAGTGGATTATTTGATCCACCTTTATATAAACAAAGATATTATGCTGTTGCGAAAGTCATTAATCAACATAAGGCATGTTCTGTTGTGGATATGGGCTGCTCTGAAGGTCAATTTTTACGAAAAGTCAAAGACTTATGTCCTTCTGTCACGGAAATTAATGGTGTTGATGTAGATAAGAATGTTCTTGAACGAAACAAGTTTCATTTAAAACCTTTGACTGCTGAATTTATCCAGAGAAGACCTTCTCCACTGAAGATAAGCATGTTTTGCGGCTCAATAGCGTCCCCAGATTTAACGTTTAAAGGTGTTGATGTTATTACAGGAATTGAAGTTATTGAGCATCTCTATGAAGAAGTGCTGCAGCTTGTCCCAGAATCCTTGTTTGGTATACTTCAACCCAAAGTTGTTGTTTTAACCACACCAAATAGTGAATATAATGTATTATTTGAAAACTTTTCTGGGATGAGACATTGGGATCATAAATTTGAATGGACTCGAAAAGAATTCCAAAGTTGGTGCGAAAACATTACTAGACAATATCATTACGATGTTGAATTTTCTGGCGTTGGTGATCCTCCAGCTGGATCAAATGTAGGGTTTTGCTCTCAAATGGCAGTGTTTACACAAAAATATAATGTTGAAACAAAGAGGAGAAGTACTGAGAAAGTTGATGATGGTGTGTCTAGGAACAAAGTGTTACATGTTAAACATATGAAATACGAATTGATAAAAGAGGTCTGTTACCCATATGACGATATTAATGAAAACCGAACAGAAAAAGTTCTAAATGAGCTAAAATATATTATAAATCAATATTATTCGGATATTCCTGATGATGTTAGTAATTGTTATACCCAAAGTGTTCCAATTAAACATTTACTTAGTTATCAGTCTTTACTGAAGTTCAAATGTGGACAGGAGGATATTTTGTATTTAATTAAAACAGAACCTGAAAAATTTTCTTTATCTGCAGATGGAGAAGTTTTAATGGTGGTTTTAAATACAGTTAGTTCTGACGATGAATCTTCATTGTCGGATTTTAACGAAGAAGCAGAAGATGTGATTGGTTATCAATATAATTCTAATGTGACCGAAGAAAATTGGGATTAATATATATATATGTTTTTTTGTTGGCTTTTGTTTAATTTCTTGGATAGTGTTTATTTTTGACTAAAAGTTGCATGTTTTTACACCTTTTCTTCATCACAGGAAAATAGTGATGGAAATAACGGTCAGATAGTTGGATATGACTGATCATATTTACTCATTGATCTAAAAAATTAAAGCTGAAATTAAAGAAAATGTCCAAACGAAATATCTAGTCAAAAAGTCGACTTTTTGTTACATTATTTTTAAAATAAAATAAATAAAGTAGGTAACATTTAATTTCTCAGAATATTTCGCCAACTACTCTCTCGCCACAATGCAGAAAATTTCTTGCACAGTAATGCTACATGGTAAAGCTTTATTGTGAATTCTGAAGTCATCAGAAGATTTTAAACCTTCTAATTCTCTGTCTTCAGTTTCCGAAATATATTGCTGATAAGTAGATATTGAATTACCTTTTAATATCGAGACATGACAGGAACGTGACTGTGTGATGCTCAATGAAGGGGTATGTATAGATCTGCTTTATTGAAAACCAGAAAAATGGAAATAAGAAAATTCAGTTTCAACCTTGGCATTTTTGGCATGTTTTGATGCCTTGTTAGTTGAAACTTTTTATATTGAATCAGTGTTTATTGTGTTTAATTTCACCCTTTTGTGGAAAATCAAAATTTATAGAATACTAAATGTGGTCTCCATTATAAGTAAATAATAGGTGTTATTGTACACAGTCATATTTTTTTGTGTTTTGTTGATATTGTTATCATAGTTGCGTAAGAACTGGTTAAAATATTTTGACATTTCTAAAACCTAGTGAAAAATCATACTTTGGTTTATTATTATGTTGATCTGTATTTTTATTGGATTTTATTTGTAAATAGAAGTTTTTCAAAATCCTACTTTGTATATATGTTTTAGAAATAATTGAAGAAATTCCATGAAATAATATTAAACAAGGGTTATGAATGTTAAGTATGAGTTTCGTTTTACAAACACTCAATCAAAAATCAGAAGTCGACAATGTTATCAAAAGTGTAGCTGAAAAAGTGCTTGTGTTAAGGTTTGGTCGTGAAAATGATCTTGGTTGTTTACAGTGTGATGATATTTTGGCGAAGACTGCTCAAAAATTAAGAAATATGGCGGAAATATACTTAGTTGATGTAGATAAAGTTCCTGTGTATACGCAATACTTCGATGTGTCGCTTATTCCTGCCACAGTGTTCTTTTTTAATGGCCAACACATGAAAGTTGACAATGGAACACAAGATCACACAAAATTTATTGGACCTTTTGCTACAAAACAAGATTTTATTGATTTGGTGGAAGTGATATATCGTGGTGCAATGAAGGGAAAACTTATTGTAGCATCACCTATCGATCCTAAAAATGTTCCTAAATATAATTTAATATACAATGATATTTGAGTACAGTAAATACTTGATTAAATATTTATCAATAGACATTTTTAACCCTTTCCAGTAATTCCATTCAAACCTAAGGTCTATAGGAGTAATATTAAGTTACTTTTTTGTATTTCCATTGTGTTATTAAACAACACTATTAATTACCAATTAAATCTCACAATGATAACTTCCTGCAGTAATTTTTGTTGATTTTAAAATTTATTTTTCTAAATCTCTTTTTGGTACTTTTGCTTGATTATGATTTTAGTATTTTGAATGATATTATTCAGACCCAATCCACTAACCTTTTACATTGCATTTCACTGTTCTATAGGAAATAATATTAGTGTTTAGAGGATATTGTAGGATATTATAATTGCTCTAAATTCAATTTGATGGTATGAAAAATCTTGTTTTTTTGTCAATTTTTTTGTAGATTTTCCACCACAGCGCTTTTTCGCTGTTGCTGCCTTAAAATTTTTTATTAACTTTTTTATGAATTAAATTAGAAAGTAAAACAATGCCTGGAAAAAAGAAACGGAAGCGTGGAAGACCTCCAACAATTAAGATAGAAGAGAGTTCACCATCTACCTCCACATCAAAGACTGCATCATTTGCTAAAGATGTTGAACAGAAAATATTGCGAACTGAAGAAATCGTTCTTATCGAAGATTTTATGGTGAAAAAACGAAAACAGGAACACAGACGGTCTAAATCGAAGGATGGTTGTGTGGTCAAAGAGGAGGTGATAATTCAAAGTACCAACATGGATTTAAATGAAATTGAAAGTGATGATAATCAGGAAAAAGATCAAATCAAAGTGAAGGAGGAAGTTTGGTGGGTTTTGTCTGTATTTAGTTTGCACAAACAATAAGCGTTATACTAGAAAACAGAATTTTCTTTAAAATTAGTTCCGTTGAAAAAATTAAAATTTTGAAATCTTTCCCTACAAAATTCATGTCTTCAATGAGAGCACAGTACAAGACATTTAATCTTTTTGACGCCACTGTTAACTCGGGAAACAGTTATTTTGTGACGTAAGTTACGCTCCAGAATTCAGCTTACGCTGAACGCTAAAAACAAAAGTGGCAAGGAATATGAAAGATTTAAGTTCCAGCTCTAGCTCTGAAATTTCAGATGTGGAATACAGTAGTGATTCTAGTGAAACAAGTGTTGTAAAGAATTCTAACCCTATAATAACTGTTTATGAGGGCAATACCGGAGAATATTGACCGACGTCAAAGTATTGCCCGACCTTGTGAGGGCAATACGTGACAGAGGTCAATATTCGAAGGTATTGCCCGAAATAAACAGTTATTATATGGATTATTATCCGGGTACTGCATTTTACAACAAAAAATATAACATTATGAAAGCAGGATGTAGAAACCACGTCTTTATAGAAACTATTCCCATATGGAACGTACATTCGAACAAAAAATATTTTTTTTTAAAATCGAATATCGTGTAAACATAGCAGGTTTTCATTGCAGCCACAACATTGAATTCTTTAAAAGATAAAAGTAAGTTTCACTACTGTTTCACTTACTTCTGTTTCGCGTTTTGTTTACTTTTTTCCGTGTTTATTTACATTTAATGCTACCATATTTTAAACACGGTTGCTATGGTAGTGGGCAATACCGTGGAATATTGCCCGCTATGACGTAAGTTCTAACCAATCACATTGCACGATTTTCGAAAATATCGATGCCGCCCTTTTACCCGGGTAATAATCCACTTTATTGAACGATAAGCTGAACAACAACAAATGTATCACGCCATACAAAGATTTTGAAATCTTCTGTTTAAATTGCACAGTTCTGGAGGCAGCAAGCATACCTCATCGATGATATCAAAAAAAATTCAACAAACTCTCCACATATACAATAAGAAGTTTTTTTTGAAATTCTTGTAAATATTTCCAAAAAAACTTCCCTCAATCAAAACATGTGACATACTCTTCATATATACACAACTTTCACTTTATAATCCTCTTTGAAAAAATGCACACCATTGTAGATTAAATATTTAAATTTAAAAAGAATATCTATTTAATTAATTTTAAAAAAGAAGGAGAGCACACGTGCCTCAATTCAAATTTCTCTCAAAGAATTGTTGATGAATAAAGAATTTTTTTCGTTGTGCTATGATGTTGATATATATATTCTGTATAAGATGGAGAGTGCGAAGAATTAACATGACCATAAGTTGTGTCACAGATCTCCTTGCAGATGTTCTTTTGATTACGTTTAGCGACTACCATTACCAATTTGTTCGCCAACAAATGGGGGTAAATTGAATTTTATTGAATTTATTTCGTATTTCAATAAAAACATACAGCTTATAGGCTATCGCAGTTTCTGCAATGTCGGCATTATTGAACAATTAACATGACGACCCAAAAAGATTCATGAAATCCAGAAAATAAGCAATGCTAATGTCAGCAAGAAGTGTAACAGTTTGAGGTTTTAGATCTAACCAAATAACCTAAAATACTAAGTCCTAAGTCTGTTGTCAACATTGACAAGTTAGGTCTCAGGAAATTCCAGGAAGAAAACAACACGTGTGCTACAAATGAATCCATATTAGAGAATTTGTACATTAAAACACTTAACGAAGAGACCATGTCGTATTCACTGTGATGTTCTACCATTTTGTTTGCTGTGTTAATCCGCTTGTTTACCTGACCCAGTAACGATTTTAAAACCAGGGGTCATTTATTTCCTTTTGTCGTCAAAGTCATTTTTCGCACATGTTTTTAACAAATAAAGTTTCTGAAAGACTTATACTGGAAGACTATAACTATTCTTTTTCAAAAAAAAACAAATAGAATTTGCAAAAGATTTATTTATAGTAGCATGTGTTTACATTGTATTAAAAATAAAACAGGTCTCTCAAGAGCTTGTGGCAAAAATTAAATTGCAAATAAGCAAACATTCTTTACATACGATTGTTGCTTAACATTTCTCTTTCCAGAAATTAAAAAAAAATTTGGAATAATTCTCATGGAGTATTTTTTATACAGTTATGAATTTGAAAATAATATGCTTAAAGTATAAGGAAGTTGTAAAACCACAAGAAGACACAAATCAAGCTTTAATGAATAATGCTCATTGTTTAAATCATTCAGTAAAAAAGAAGATAAATGTTCTAAAATAGCTTTGCAGGTGAACATTGCATAAGAGTGGAGTAACACACCTAATATGTGTACTTTTGCACATATGATAGTTTGCACGCCTGTATAGCATTTGCGGGTGTGAGCGCGTTTCATGAAATTCTCTGAGGTCTAATAAGGAAAGGCAGTAAATTATTGCTTGTGGGTCTTTAAAAGGGATTGAAGGGACCTTTGAAAGGATCTTTGAAATTAAGCATTTAATTTTTTAAACATGATTGTAGTTATACTTTAAGAAACTACTTTTGAGTTTGTTTTTTATAGCTACTTAACAAATTTACTCAATCCTGATGGTCCAGTGAGTTTGCTGTGTCTTAATCAAAATCAGGTTAGTTTTAATATTTTCGCGAGAGATTTATTATCAGAATGATTAAAGAAATCCCTTTCAAAAAAGTTTCCTGACTAATTAATTGATTAATTAATATTGATCAATTGGCTTCTAAGAACTCCTTTAAAACTCTCTTATTCTTGTCTTTTTTAAAAAAGCGATCATTTTAATTTATTGCAAAAGTGAATACTTGTAATACTTGATCCTTATAGTTTCAAATTGATCTTGGTTAAATTTTTGAACTTCTTTAAGAATGTACACTGTGTGTGTGTTCAACATGGCTATTTACAGCTTTATTTCAGGACCTTTGTATAGTAATTCAAATTGCTGAATCCATGGATTTTTATTCCACGTTAATGACTAGTTATATCAATAAAGCTGTAGCGACCACAAAAACTAATTTTATTTAGCATTCGTGGGGCAAACACTGTTTACAAAAAGCATGATTGTTGATGCGATTCATTGAATTAATTTTTTTTGGCACAAGGAATATTAGATTAAAGTGGAGTGTTGCATTTTTTCAATTTTTAAGTTATATAACTGTTAATTTCTCCCAATACTTGAGTTATAAATTAACCCGTAACTGACTCTCTTCATTCAGAATGTTGCACTTGATGGATATGCTGAAATAGCTGTTTTGCTTGGAGCTGTTGAAATTAATGGTTATCAAATCAATGGGAGCTCTGATCCACAGTTTTATGATGTGTTTTCTCCAACTTCGTCTAGCTTGCAATATTTAAAGGATGTATCGCCTTCCAAACCATCGGTATTAACATTTTTATGCTTTTATGTGGAAGTTTTGCTTCGGGTATATGCTCTGTCTGTGGCGAAAATGTGTGTGTGCTTAAGTTTGCGATTTTTACACATTTGGAAGCACAAAACTTTTATTTTCATTATATATTTCAGAAAGGGTAAATTTAATGTGTATTTTTTGAAAATCCATTAAAGGAATTTAAAAAATGCAAATATGCAGGAGAAATACTGAGCTACTGGTTTTAATATGTAATTTCTTAAACAAGAAAAAAGTGACGGAAATAAATATAAAAAATTACAATTTCTGAAGTTTGGAGAATCAAGTAAATTTGCTAATTTTTATAAATTATTTCTGACATTGAAAAGTCTTCCATTTTAGATATGTGTGAACTGGTTTACAGCAATTTGATTTTTTATTGCATTCCTCAATAAATGCTTTCTTTCCATTCATCTTTTTTTGTTAAGCACTATTTTTAACCACAATCACATTTTTTATAGATTGAAGCAGTTAAAACAATTCGAGAAAGTTTAAACAGTCTTCTCAAGGAAGAACAAAAAACATTTCTTGAAACAAAAGATGCAGAAGAAATAGCTTCTTATATACTAATGAAGAAAATGAAAACACACTTGCCGTCATTGCTGTCGAAACTAAACAACTATCAAGACGTAAAGGAAATACCACAGGTTAAAAATCTAAGTTTATCTTTCTTGCTGTTTTCTTTCTAAAAATGTTATTGTTTTATTGATAGTTTTTAGCCAGACAAAAAAATCTGCGGGTTTGCCCGTCTGGTCATGAGACTTTTGACTGTCGATTTTGATTTTGGTAGATGCGTAAGCTAAGTAAACAACATTTCAACCGTAATTGTGGCACCTCTTGAACTTGTTTGAACTTGTTTGCAAAGACATGAATATTCAGAAAGATCAAGCATACCAGAGGCAGCATGTACAATTCAGGATTTTTGTATCTCACCAAATAACCAACAATCCTTTAGTCAAAATCCTGCTGAGAATATTGGCAAATAAAATTTATTGAGTTTAAAGTAAAAAAAAACAGCTGAAATATTTATTGTGGGGACGATCTTCCAAATTTGACTCTTGTATATTTTCACCTAATCTCAGTGTAATAAAAAAAGTGCAGTGCAATAGTTAAAATTTTAAAGGTTTAATTATTTCCAAGTCAAACTGTGTTAACTGCCTTGATTCTTTTCATGTATGAAATTTTAAAATAGCCCTTATGTCTCTTTAAAAAGTTAGAAAAACAAGTGGCTATTACACAAATTATATCTTACTTTGTTAGGTATTTTCACAACCCTTCGAATTACCTGTTTTACAAACTGATGAATGGAGGGATATTATCTGTGATATGGATGTTGATATATCAAAAAGAAAGCCCCATGGTATGAGTTTTTCATTTGTTTTTATTTACATGAAGTTTAGCTAGATTTTTTATTGATATGCATTGAAAAGGAACATATTATTTTACATTGTTAACCCAATAATTTAGAGTGTCAGTGTTCCGTTTTACTTTGTGGAGGGAAAGATGTTGGAAAGTCAAGTTTTTGTCGTTATATAATCAACAAGATGTTGTGCAAGTATGTATAAAGTCTTATCATGGATTTTAGAGTAGAAGCTGTTAGACTCAAAAAAATATCACACTTACAAATTTTTAAAATGTACCTGCAAAATATGGCTGGCAGCATTTGTGTTTTTTTTTTATCATAAAACTCCCTGTTTATTATGAACGTGAACATAGTTGCTCTTATCTGTCTATCTATTTTAGGCATGATGCAGTATTTTATCTGGAATGTGACTGTGGCCAAACTGAATTTACACCACCAGCTATCCTTTCATTAGTCAAAGTTACAAAGCCATTGCTTGGTCCACCATTTACCCACCAACAAAAGCCATTAAAGTATTTACCTATTTCTATTAAAATCCTCAAAAAATTGTTCGATGCTTTCTTTAACTTGCCTATATGTCTATATTTATATCAGATTTGTTAGAAGTTCTTCATCGTCATCATTCCCTGCCTAACCCTCTTTCAATCTGATCTAGACTGTATTAGATCTAAACTCAAATCCCTTTGCATCAAGTCTGTCAGTCTGTTAGAGTGTTAAAATAGTAAATATGCAAAGGAAAACACAAAATAGCATATTTCAATGTTTCTATGTTTACCAATTGGTAGCCTTTTAATAGAGCATCCTCTTCCAGTGTAGAAGCTTGTGCGCAGTTGCTGGAACTGTGCTTACACGTTTTCCATCCTTTCCATCCAATGCTTTAAATGCACTAGAACTTCTTTGCAGGACCTTTAATGCCAGTAACACTAGAAGCTAAAGAAGCTATCCTAACTAACTAACTAACTAACTAACTAATAGTAATAAAAAAATGAAAAACAATCTCATACGCTTGTGCAGAAATAAGTTTAGATTTATCTTACAGATCATACTTTTATGGTCACATATCTCCACAAGATGCTCCAACAGAATATATTAACCTCATTAAACAATTGTTTGAAACATATCAAAAAGAATATCTTAATGTTGGTCCATTGGTGATTAATCAACAAGGATGGGTGCGAGGTAATTTTTAGCAAATTAAATTTTTTTTTATTAGTATATATTTATTAGTCTTTGCAAAATAAACAATACTGCATTGATGTGAGTGTTACAATCGATTTTTGTTGTTGTTGTTGGAGAAGTGAATTTTTAATGATTTACATTTGCACAATAAAGGCATTGTAATATTCTCAATAACTATGTATTACTTGTCCTTTTTTTTTCTAAGAAAATAATTTAATTAATGTAGTACAGATTTTCTTTTGCCAAGAGGCTATATTCATTCATTTTTGTTCACCAGTGTCTTTGTAACACTCATTACCCTTTTCTGAATATTACTTTTAGGCCTTGGATTATCACTACTTGTTGATTGCATACGTATAACTTCTCCCTGTTTTACCATTCAAATTGACTCCACTACAGTGGAATCCCGGAACCTTGCAAATGATTTAAGCAAAGACTTTGTAGATTCTCAGTCTGGTTGGAGTATAAACCAGGATTATGAAAGGTATAAAGAATAGATAAAAAAATTACAAGTAAAAATGTTAGTTGAAAAATACATTTTCTCTTTTTCAATATTTTTTCATTATAGCATAAAACGATCCCATCCATGTATTTATCTAAAACTCAAAAATGCCAAGGTGTTTGATAAAGTAAATTCTGTGTAAGTATACCCAATTAATGAATCTGTTGCTTTTTCATTTATAACAAAAAGTAAATTTCAAGATGTCGATTTATCTTATTGCTTGCTGTGTTCTCAAGCAGAAATTTCATTTCATCTTGTTAAAAAATTAGATCAGTGTTTGACTTTTCAACATGACAGGTTTCAATTTTCGAGAATTATTGTATTTACATACTTAAAGGCAATGATACACAATCCAATTAATCTATTGGATATATTGATATATTGGATATATTGATATTATCAAATTAACAGATTTTTGATAGTTTTCCTTCGATAAAATGACCTAATTTAGGAGTGCGTGATACGTTATTAAACAAATTCCGGGTAAAGTATGAAGAAGATTATTATAATTTTCTTTGGATGTCTTGTGCTAGAACGCTCCAGAGCGCTTTGTCCAACATCAATTCACTGATAAAAATATTGTTAAATTCTTTTCATTTTTTGAAGACATGTTTTTAAACATCCTCTAGTAATGTTCTTTTTTCATATAGAAACTCACATTTTTCTGAACGCACATTTGATGTACAGATTTGAAGCATTTTGATTGGTTAAAAACCTTTCGATTAATCGGAAAAGTTCAACCGGTCCGGCTTTTTAAAATCGAAATCGACAAGTTTGAACATGTGTAAAATGACATAATTCAATTTGTCAAATTCTACAAATCAAATTCAATTAATCAAATCGTGTATCACCACCTTAAGTTACCTATATTCATACCAACTTTGGTGTGGGCAGCGAAATAGGCCATCACTAAATTCAGTTCACCCCAAATTTAATTCTTTCTGTTAATCGGCAAATTAATTCATGTCAAATTAAATAAATGTTTTGCAAATAGTTCAAAAGTTTATGCTGTCTAATACATCTTAAAAAGTCTTTAATTCTATCTCCCAATAACACTTCTGTTTTACTTCAAGTTTAAAAAAAAAATCTAAATTACCAAATTAAATTTGCACCAAATTTAATGAATAAGGTTGTTAGAGCAACCCAAAGTTATTTTAATCAGATAAAACATCTAAAAACTGCTTAGTTGAGAAATGAATATAAAAACAGTGCTAGATAAAATATGGTTAACACATAATACTTGAAATGGTCTTTTAATGTTAGAATGTTGTGTCAAATCTTCCATGTACTTGGATTTATGTTTGTCAGATCCGAAAGTAATTGGGGTTCAGTATATGATAACTATTGCAGAATATTGTCACAATATATTGATATAGTGTGAAAACAACTTGGAAAAGATTGATAAAAAATTATGATGTCACAATATTTTGCAATATTTAATCAAAACTGAGTTCTTACCCTTTTTTAGCTGTCCAAATAGCTGAATTATTTACTCAGTGTTTTATTTATACCATTTTTTTTTACTATTTCCTAAAAATATAGGCCTTAATACATAATAATATGATTTTAACTTAACACCAAAATTGCTGAATCAGCAGAAATTTCTATTTAAAAATGTATCATAAACAAGAAAAAAATCGGCTTCTACGAGCTCCAACTTTTTACAATCTCATTATTTTTCATCAGCTTCTGTTTTAAATGAACCTTGGGTTAACCCTGTTGAAACGGTGTGCGGAGTTTTTTTGTTCATTCATATTTTTTTAACAATAGCCTTTTGTTTTTTTCAAAAGATTCTTTGTTAGCATCCCCTGCTGCATCGAACGCTGTTAAAAGAAAATATTCCGAATAAAAAGATTTCCGCACACCGTATCATGGCTGCATGGTTCACCAAGCATGTCTGAAAATTTTAAAGTAAAACGAAAATGCTATTGAAAGTTAAAGCTCGTGCAGTGTAGCATAATGAAGATCGTCTTAAATTTCTACATAATGCGCCATCTTTGTTGTTATTAACATTTCTCTTTAATAATTACGTCATTTCTTTCTGTACAACTTCGCAAGCGCGTAGACTTAAACTATATTCGGCAGAACTAATTAATTATTCATGAATTTTATTTTAAAGAGGAATTGTTGAGGCTGAATATTTTTGGTGAAAGATAATAATATTTTAGCTATGAAATCGTGACAAGTGTGTTATAACAGAGAAAATATAGATATATAGTCTGAAACTAACCTTTTGTAACTAATTATGTAAAAAAAAAATTTCCGATTTTTAAAAGGGTTACTGCCACCTTAATTTAAAAAATATTTCAAGGGGGGGATTTTTTGTTCCTTAAATAGGTTTGAAATGGTTTGAAATTTTAAACAAAAGAATCTAATTAACCAAAACATCAACAAGAAATTTGGCAATATTATTTTGAGCAGCATTCAACAATATTATACAAGATATTTTAAAAAATATAAAAATGCACGAAACTTTTCGTAACAGTGTTACATTATCAAGTGAAAAAATATTTCAGAAATATTTTTTCACTTAATAATGTAACACTGTTACGAAAAGTTTTGTGCATTTTTATATTTTTAAATAAAGTGTTTTTTGAAAATACATATGGATTTTCGGCTCATTAATTATACAAAATACTGCTGGCAATATATTGTCAGAATACGAAACGGCCTATATCATGTGTATTGTGGAAATGTATGAAGTGGTTAGAATCTTATTAAAAAATCTGGATACAGAAAGTTGACACATTTGATGTTGATATTTTATGTTTTATTCATTTAGATACGTTGTGAAAAACAAAAAAAAGTTGATAATATTAAGTCGTTTTATTCTCCCTTCTAAAGAATATCAGCCTGAGGATTATTCTTAAGATATTCTTAAATTTAAGTAAAAATCAGCCATAAGGAGGATTCTTATAAAGCATATTATTATGAAAGAGCTGGTGGTTGATTTTTTAGGCTAATATTGTTGACACAATTATTTTTGTAGAAAAAACAAATCTCTTACATCCAGAAACATTGCACTGACAGCATATTTTAGTGATATGTTTGAAAAACATCAAAACCTACCCATGCCTTCATCTTTATCAGCATTAACACCTTATCGTGTCAAATGGTGTGATGTAGCTGTACATTGTTTGCATCAAAATGTAAGTGAAAATTAAATGGCCTGCATTTGAAAAAGTGTGTTTTCCTATTTGATTTTTCTGAATGTTAAAATTTAAAATCTATTGATAAACTGTTAAAACAATAAACCAAAGTATTACCTTGTCTCTTTACAGCAAAATAACTTTAACCTCCTGTCTTGCATTTCACATTATTAATACAACTTTACTAAGTTTAGATTTCATTTGATCTACTGATGTACGCTTTAAACATGGCAGTTGTTTGTTTGGCTCAAGTTGTCAACGACATTGTGAGTTTTCTAGTTTATAACTTGAAGTGAAAAACACCCTCAATGTTTTTGATACTATGAATATCTATGTTACAATTTAGATAGGGCCATCAGATGAGAACAATCCACATCTTCCACTACAGTTACTGGAACAACCTCAAGCAGAATTTCTTGGCTTAGGTAGTAAAAGTCACATTCTAAATAAACATAGCTAAAAAGAAACTTAATAGATGTATTGGGACTGATAAATAACTTGTTCAATATGTTGTTTATTTCTCAGTCTTCAACTTTTGCAGATATTTTACTCGCCCTAAAGGGTACCCGAGGTATGAAATGATGTTGGACTTATGTTATAGAGCTTAAAAAGTTGGTTAACAAATCTTTTTTTTAAATTTTTTAAAAAGCTCTTTTTGTTCTCAAGATATTCACATTTAAAGAAATTCAGATTTAATTATTCTGCATAAATTATGATGTCATATTAAAGCAATAGCAAATTTTATCATTCTCTGTCATCAGTAATTATAGATCTGTTAAGGGATGTGCATTCAAACTTTATCAATGCATAGATATTATAAAGGTGAATTGATAAACATAAAATTTCTTAAATTTTTTTTAATGACCCAATAACTGGGGATCCGCAACTTGATTGGCAATAAAATTTTCTGGGAAGCTTGTTTAGTCCCTATATGTTTACTCTCAAAATTTGATAGCAAACCGACATGCGGATGTAATAAAATAAGTCAAACATAATTTTATACCTCGGGTTCCCTTTAAAGGGACTAGGATCCGGTTAAAATGCTCACATTCCGTATATCCCACGCACATATTAAAAATCCGGCAAACGCATTTTGCGCAATGAACAGACCAGCGCACTTTGCTCGCTGGTTCAATATTTTTTTTCGAAAAGTATATTACAAAGAAATATTTCAGCGAGACTCATTCTGGATGAAAACATGACCAAGGCTGGAGAAGATAAAAATTCTAGATATATCTATATGTTCGAGTCTGTAAATTACATACATGTCGGAAAAATAGCCAGTTTGTTTTTCGCCGCCAGCAGCTCGACTTTCGTGTAAGTCACTAAAGTCGAAAACCAACAGCCGTTCCGTAGCCCCTTTAAGGCTTGTAAATTAATTTTCTGCAAGAGTTAATAAAATCAAAAAATATATGCTATATTGCACTCGGTACTGTGCGATAACTAATACTTATTATATTGTGGCTACTATTATTAGTTATATTTTATCTGTAGTTGGTTGACGTAAGTGAAATTAAACATTCTAAATACAACATAACTTATTTCATTACTTTGCAATAAAATGTAGTTCTTTTTCTCGTCAACAACACAGGTTAACCTCTATTGACATAACATAGAGAATTTTTTATTTAGGTATCATTCGTAACATTGATCCTGTGAACCATCTGTTTTATATCCTGACACCAGAACCGTTAGATGTTGTGAATAAAGTGAACGCATTGATCAAAGGAAACATTCAGTTGCCACATACTTATTTAGTAGATGTAAGTAAAGTTTTATTGCTGATTGAAATTTTTTATTTTTGTATTAATAAGTTGCTGAATTTCTTCTTTACTATGTCTATGTTCAGATACCGTACCATAGAAATTCCTCTTTTCTTTGGAGACAATTAAATAAATTCAATTTGCAATCACTAAATTGTTTAAAGTTTTTTAAACAAAGTTTTAAAATTTTATTTGTTTTTGTTATTTTTGTTATTGTGACTAAATTTACAACCCAAATTTCTTCTAAAGTGCTTTTGGAGCATTGCTGTTACAACTTCTTTGTCACAATGAGGTTTTGGAACACTAATAAAATACATTAGATTGAAAACAATGCTTTTGGGAAAGATGTATTGATAGGTTTCTGCATTTAAAAATCGTAATATCTAATTTTGATTGTATTGGCACACATATTTGGTTTAGGATGAGAACAGTACACAGCCTTACTATTGTTATGACTATCCATCCCTCAGCTCAAAAATCTCAAGTGGATTAAAACCAAGATTTAATTTGAAAAGAAAACCATCAAGACTAAAGAACAGTTTTGGTGAGCGTGCATAAGAAGGGAGCTACGTACTTTAATTTTAAAAATGTTTTTCTTTATAATATCACAGATACAATACTTTTTACAATATGTTATTCTTTTTTTTTTATCTTTGTGGAGTGTGAAGCATGGATTACAGAGTGGTAGTAATCTTTCACGAGAAAAATTAGAAATAGACAAATGATTACAACTTCTAGCAATTAAACCCCAGCAAGAAAACAAGATTAGTTTAGTCCTAATTTAATAGAGATGATGAGGTCCTCCCATTGCTTAGTGAAAAGCTTGTTTTTTTATCTGCTATCTTCCGTCAACTATATTATTCACCTGCCACTGTTGACTATAAATCTTTTCTTGCAGTAAATGTTTATTTTACGTAGTAATTTGCTTAAAAGAAATTCAAAACATTACAGATAATTGGGGCTGCTCCGACTGACACATTGTCTAAAAAACCTTAACAACCCATATTGTCCAAACTCATCCCATATTGTCTGGATAGGTAAAATACAATTTAATAGCATAATTAATTTTCAGAAACTATACCTTGTGTTAATGCGGACTGTCAAGACCCTCAATGAGATTTTTGGATAAAATTTACAACATTAACGCAAGTCACATCCTTATCTAAACCTTTCCAGAAAACATGGGCAACCATATGGCCCTTATCCATATTGTTCTAAACCTTTTTGGACAACATCGACATGCATATATCCTCTACGCATATTGTCTGAAACATTAACATCTGAGATGCTATATGCCTGTTCATGACAACATGGACAGGCATATAGCCCTTACCCATATCATACAGTTGATCTTTCAGGGCATGTCATTCAAATGGTGCTTCATCACGTGGATCAGGTTGATCTGCAAAAAATCAAATGTTTCAATGTATTTGAAAAGGTCAGAAATAGCTTCTTCTTGTACCCAGTTTGGTCAAGTTTGGTCAAGGTCAAGTTTATCCAAGCCGTTTGGTTTTTGTCCAAAAACAACTTGGAACGTTGCTTTTTTTAATGCTGCTAACAACTGTAGAGTTCAAAATAACTAAATATAAATACAGACTAACATTTCCATACGTTTCCCAGCTTTTCTGGATTTTAGAAAGCTTTTCTAATCTAAATTTCCCGTGTGAAAATGCTTAACTCGCATTTTTCAAACGGCCTGTCTATTTTGTCAAGGATTGTTACATGGAGTTTGCGCCGCAATTCGACACTCCTTCAATTGCAACCTAGGTTTTCACAATATCAGTTACAACAGCAGCGCGATGGAGAGATTTGTAGAAAAATAAAAATGGCTACCTGGGCTAAACACACTGAAAGGTTGCTGCAAGTGTTTAAAGTTTTGATTTGGTATATAACGAGTAAAAAATGGATAAATTATTGTTATTTTATGGCTTTCGTAGCTACCGTTACTCATTATTGCATATAATAAAAAATAAAAAGGAGATGGGATGGAGGCAGCACAGCTAGCTAGCTACCAGAACACACAGGACAGTCAAACAACAAAAACTACTTTTGTGACACATTGTATCTCAATATGAAGCAAATAATAACACAACAACTCTGTTTAAATAAAACATATGAACTATGAAAACTTTTTTTAATAAAATATAAACTATCATATAGCTAGTGTTTTATAACATCTAGCTATTCACAGAAAAAATGATGATGATCTAGAATTTGTTTTCTTTTGCAAGAGAAAATTTGGCATTGCCATGCTCATAAAAATAAAATATATTTGTATAAAATACATATTCTTTGATGTAAATATTATAAATTTTATGCTGTAATAGTCACCATACTTTCTATATGATTACGTCGTAAACATTTATGTACCAAATGTTCTGACAAAACATTAATTCACACCTATTTATATTAAAAAATTGATTTTTTTGAGCTTTCTAATTGGGAAAATTTATATTCATACTCTTGCGAAAGACACTATCTCACTGATTCACAAATATACATTGCAAATGTTATGCTCACAAAAAGTATATAGCAGAATAAGGAAATAAGGAAAATATACATCTAACACGAACTATCAACATACTGAACTTTTAAACAAAAAACGGTGTCTAAATTTCTAAATCAGAAAAAACCTTTTTCATGAAAGCACTCTCACATAGTTGGCATTTCAAGTTATTTCTAACAAGCAGCAAGCAATGTTCACAACACATATCTCTCTCTGGTATGTAATCAGATCCTCTTGAAACATAGTGCAACTTATCGTAACCGTTCTCTTTCAGATGCAACAATTGTATGTACTCGTGACGGAAAATTCTTGGCCAGCGACATTGGAAAGTGGTATTCTTAGAATACTTTACAATCATCTGGTGCTTTTGCTCCCGCCCTTCCATACTATTACATTCAATTCCGAAACCGTAGCACAGCAAAGTACTTTCAGCATGGAAAGGTATGCAGTTACATAAAGTCCATAAACTGGGTGAGACGCTTACATCATACCAACAGCTTGACTTGAAAAGTAGTTTACATTGTTTTTTTAATCTTTTAAAAGTTCCAAATTGAAATTCTCTACACGTACTGATAGTGAAATAATTTTTCGCAAACATATGAACTGAAAATGGATTTGATGCAGCCTTATTTTCATTTGTTCACTCTTCAATTCATTTAAAATAAGTAAATTTAATTCTGGGAAATGACAAAGAAAGGCTTTACTCTCCTTTCCACGAAAACGAAAAGTGAAACTACTTTCATTCTTAGAACTGCTTTCATTAAACCACCGGATAATTTTTTTCGACAAAAAATTATATCCCATTGCTGAACGTATAAAATTAACAAATTTAATTAAAGCGTGTGAGGAAGGTATATCTTTAAATGCTTTGTAGGAATTCAATGGAGCAGTTGCCAAACATAGATTGAATAACTTCATGAAGTGCTCTTTGACGACATTGTTCTTCAGATGAAGAGGTTCGGCTTTTGCTTTATCAATATAATGGCCAACCAAGGGGACTTCTTCTTGTCTACCTTTCAAAACTTTAGATATATAAGATGTCAAGTTACTACGTTTCGTTGCACTATTTCCTTTGCATTTAACTTCGATTTCTTTTTTTTTTACCTTCAACCTTTTTGGCATCACTTATGCGTTTGTGATAGTTGAAGGGCATCCATTTGTCACTTTGCTTGGTTCCGTATGTATATTCAAATTTGGCTGAATTATCTTTATTTACATTTCCGAACGTTGAAAAGTAGTAGGCTGAATTTGTTAGTTCCCCAGCCAAAAAAGCCAACATCTTCATATCGTTAGGTAATTCACCCAATAAAAATTCAACTTTGTAGGCAACTTCATCAACATAAACAGTGAAAACCTGACTTTCCAAAAACTTCACGTCCGACAACAACTTGAGAACATAATTGCGTACAACAGTAGAATTTTCCTCAGATCACCACCAAAAATTAAAAAGTTTTCAGAGCTGCTGCATATCCGATTACCAACATTAAGAAAAGAGACTAAAAATGACATACCACAAATAGGAGCTCCATCCCCACCAAGAGCAAATACAAACAGAAAAGATTCAAAATCTTTTTTTTCAAGCATATTGAATGTTTTTAGTTTGTCACTCCGTTGACGATTCACTTTTAAATAGAATTTTGCCAATCGTAACAAAAATTCATCACACGATCTATAATTTCCTGTAACTGATTTTGTTTCATCTCCAAAGGTTAGAGTTGGATGTATGTCATGTAGTGTTCCTATATCAATGTTATTGATAATAGTTGCTAAATGAGGATACTGAATATAATTAACCACTGAATTCTGATTATTCTGGGAAATTCTATTTGCCTTTCTAATTGCCATGTATTTAGCTTTCCCCATGACATTGTGGCTGTAAAAAATATTGAGAGAACGTAGTTTATTATCTTCTGAATTGTAAAATTCTTCATTTGCTATTTTGATGGTAGTTTCCTTTATCTGTTTTACTACAGATGATTTAGCATTCAATAAACTTTTTGCAAACATTTTTGAGGGGATTTTCGAACACAATGTGTCAATCATACCAAACATAACCGGCTGAACAGATTCCTTAGACCCTCCGTGAATGGCAGAACAAGCTTCAAATGTTTCCAGACGACGTGTATCTTTTGCTGATCTATTTAAATCAGTAGATGATGGGAATTTACTACGCCTCTCAGCTGTTACCTTGCTGATGCTAAATTTGACTATTCTTACTACACTCATAGTTTAGGTGTCTAACACGTTTTCTTTTTCTAGCTAATCTATTTCTTAACTTATCAACATCCCTTTCAATCAAAGTTATCTCACTGCTCAATGCTGTTAATTGTTTTTGTTTTTCCTCAATTAGGTTACTCTGATTTGAAATTTTCAAATCCATATCGTTGATTTTTTTTCTGTTTGATGTATATTTTCCTAACTGGGAAAACTTAATGTTTTGTGCCTTTGACTTTCCTTTAGGAGGCATGGCATAGAAATACAACAAAATAAAAACATTTATATAACTAGCATAAAAATCCAATTCTGTCAATAACTACATACCATACCATATTGGTTGACAACTTTGTACGATGCAGTTATATTTAATGTCTTTGTTGACACTTTGTAATGTAAAATACATTTTTTTTCATCGTCACATATTATATCACCGACGGCATTGCTTTTAAACTTCTTTTTGAATATTTTATTGATATCAAGGCTAGACAAGTTTGATAAATGGAATTTCAATGACCCAAGATGGTGAAAAATAATACTAATTTCTTTAATGATACCACTTTTGTCTTTCTTAACAATCAATTCTCTACCGTAAGCTGTGCGGAAGTCGCGAATGGCTTTATAAACAGCTAAAAATATTTCGGAATGGACACGTTCATTAATGACAACTTTGAAGGGATTATACAAAGTTTGTTTTGCTTGAATTTTTCGATTAAGAGATGTTAAAATTGTATCGAAGTGAAACTTTATTAAATTGATGATGAGGATATTTTTTTCGTCCAACTCTGCATATGAATCAATTAAATCTGACATCATTATACATGATCTAAAAACATAGGTAATTATAAATATATATTATATATATATAGAAAAGAAAAGTTATTATCTGTCATTTTAGAAAAAGAAGATGAAAAAGAGAGGATATTTTTATTTACTACCTTAAGTGGATAAATTTTGGCGAGTATTTAATGGCGAATGACCAAAATGGAATACTTGGCGGGGATTTAATTTTGCGAATGATAAATTTTATAAAATTTGGCGAGGATTTAATTTGGCGAATACAAAAAAATGATTATTTTAACGGAATTTATTTTGGCGAATGACACAAAGAAATGAATTTTTATGTCTTGAAATGTTTTAAAAAAAATAAGAATAAACGTATATATATATATATAAACACAAGTTCGTTATTTAGGGAAAAAACATTTTTCTTTTCTTAATTAAAAAAAAAACGGTATTTTTTTTTAAATTGTTGGGGATTTAATTTGGCGAACGGTAAATTATGTTAAATTTAGCGAGTATTTAATTTAGCGAATAGTCAGTTATCAGAATTTTGCCGGGTATCAGACCGCAGCGATTGAAAAAATAAGTTAAAAAGCAACATTGTGAAATAATTAAAACCTGATCTTAAAAAGAGAAAATGACAGTTAAGAAAAACCAATTCCAGCTCCTTTTAGATCGTTTATTCCTTAAATATATAAATTAGTGGAAATAGTTTTTCTTATGTGGTCCTTCTTTTATTGCCTGTAAGAATGCGCGCACATATACAGAACTTTGTAAACATTCGCTCATCTATACATAGAACTCTAGCTAGCTACGGTTTAACGCATCTATTTTGCCTAAAAACCCTAAATTTTTCCTTGTTACTTGTGGATGAATGAAAACTTGCGAAAAAATTATTACATGCGAAAATTTAGTCAGAATAAAGCATAGCTAGCTATAGCTATACAATGGGACAACACATCCACAAAATATTTAGCTAGCTAGCTAGCTTTAAAGACAAGTTTTAATTTTTTTTATATGGATGGGTTTCTTGTATATATTGTGAAAAATTGAGAAGTCGGCTATATGAGACCTAAAATATACTTATACTCATAGGACATAGCCAGATAGACCATTAACACACCTTAGTTTACAGAATATAATAAAAAAGAAACAATTTCAAAATGGCCGCCATTTCTTAATTCCTGAGACTGCCATACGTAGCTTACTACAATTTTCCCATACTTTTGATGCTTTTTTTCACCAAAAAAACTTCAAAATTAAAAAATGTAAAACAACAGAATTGAAGATTCGTCTTACAACTTGCGTTTTAATGCCTTCAAATAGAAAAATAATACCATTTAATACTGCTCTATACCCAACAAAGTTTGTTACTGGATGGGTAAAATTGAAAGAGGCACTATTTCAAGACAGCTAAAAAGACATTCCACGATGTTCAACATAAGCATGTTTATATTCGATCGAAAGAAAATTTATTCGACTTTCAAATTCTAGCGCTCGTAAAACCATCAGACACGTTTAAAACACATACCAGATAAAAGTATGGTACCATGTACCAAAGATATAATACGTTTTTAAAAACCTACGGGCAGAAAAACGCGGACGCTTTTGATAAGCATTTCTTGGACCGTTTTTACCCGCCGTGTTTTCGTAACCTTCTGTCTAAAGTACAGAGATGCTCCATACATACTGTGGATAGTCACGATAGAAGTCCAAAATTTCTTTTCTTCGAATGCCTGTGCAAACTATCGTTAAGTTCCCATGTGCTACAACCCACCATTTTAAAACTGCAATTTAAAGGTGACTTAAGGACATGCACTTAAACACCAAAACATTGGCAGCTCTCGGCCATAGCGAAACTTTAAGTTTAATTTAATTCAAAAACAAATTCGATATTAATTAGCGTTGGCAGCCCTCGGCCAGGGATAGAATATAATTTCAGATCAAATTTCTTTTGAATTTTAAATTCAGTTTAATTAAAAGTTGTTTTTTTAAACTTAAATTTAAAATAAACTTATTGTGAATAGTAAAGTTATTTTTTTTATGGTGGCAGCCCTCGGCCACCATACTGATGGACAGTTCTCATAGGTGGATTATTGGAAGCAGCTTTTGTCATACACTCAGGTTCATCAAAAAGGCGCTTGGCTTTCAGAAGAATCCTTTCACGGCATGTTCAGGTATACTGAACTCAGAAGAGAAAGGAAAGTCGTTAGTTTCAAAAGGTAACTTAAGATGACGTTATTCTGTAGTTTTACTTGGACCAAGAATGCCTTTATTTTTATCTGTTTAAGGATGGTAGAGGAAAGAGATCATATCGGTGTCATCGGTAGGTGTATCTGCGAAACAATAATAATTTTTTAGAGATCCTGCCCAAACCTTTTTTTGAAGTCGTCATATGTATGCAGCAGCGAGGCGTATGATTGTGACAATCCATAAGGTTTTTCATTGTAAAACGCTTTTGTTGCATCACAATCCAAATGATACAATACAACTTATCGAAAGCTACTGTTAAAGGATTGTCTCTGGGATTTTTTCACATTGAGATGAGTATCTACTTCGCTTTTGCTCATGAAATTCACGGTATTACTAAACTATGGAACTACCCAGAATCAGCCAGAACCACCCAAAATCAACCAGAACCACCCAGAATCAGCCAGAACCACCCAAAATCAACCAGAACCACCCAGCCAATTTTAAATAACATGCGCAACCACGCAGCTGGACTCGCTTTTTCGAAAAGTGAGAATGACGTACATCCCCACAAGAAAATTTCGAGTTAAGTATATATATGTGGCGGGAAAATTTGACCTTTTTTAAAAATTTTTGTCAACCACGTATGTTGCGCTGGACATTGTGATTTCGATATTCATTATTTTCTTGGAAGAAAATAACACTTTTAAATTTTGTCCTTGCGAAAATTAATCCAGGCAAAGCAAATAAATCTTCTAAAGTAAGTTTTTTCGCCAACATTAATTTACCCATGCGAAAACTAATCCATTCATTTACTACAGAGAAATATATTTGATAGTAAAGCACTTTCTTTAGTCAAAAACATCAAATGTAAGGAATCACATCATGCTCCTTTCTATAGTACTTTTTCAAACCTGTACATAGTCAGTATAAAAATTGAGCGTAAGCGTTGTTCCACCTCTGTAGTAAATAAAGTAAATAAACAGTCTTACCCCTAAATCCTTGGGCAAATAACAATGTTGGACTTTTAACGGTTTTTGTAACATACGATAAAACGTAGCGACAATCGTGTAGAGTTATGAAAGAAGTATGATTTTTATTTAGATGTTTTTATTCACATGTAAAACAATATAAACAATGGTAAAAAGCGATTGTTCACAACCACAAGATTGGTAAAACACATGCACAAAAAACTTCATGCACTGGAGTGACCTTAATCGTAATAGTAACATCAATAGTACTTAGTTACTGTAATTTAATGAAAAACATATTTACAATGTAATGGGTATTCCTAACGAAAGTAAAAAGTTACTTTGTGCAGTAGTGAGGTTGTTTTTCGTATCATCGGATACGGTCACGTTTTCATACATAAAAATTTCGCAACAACAAGGACACCGAGTGTCTGGGTTTTTTTGAGCATGAAGATGTTTTTAATAAACAAAACAAGAATGAATAAAATGTTTATAAATGTTTAACTATAAAAGATTTTATCTAAAAGTGTATCAAACCATAGAAGGATGCTCCTTTTTTCAGACATTTTATAGTTATGGCCTTATTAATAGTGTTTTTTGTGTTAGGTCCTTAAAGAATAGCGTTCAAAATTGTAGGTACCCGCACTTTTTCTTCAAAAAAGAAATCGGCATTTCAGAAAATTTTGGATGGGGGGATGTTCTCGTCGCATGAAAGTTTTATTAAAAAATTGCGCGCAGAGCACCATATTTAATTGTATAAAAATATTTACATGGTAATTTAATATGTCATTAAAAGTTGACCAAAATAATAAAGTCAAAATAGTTTTTTTTTTAAGAAGTTTCAAACACTTTTTTTAAATGAAAACAAACAACATCCGAAGCTATCAAAGATTCCTGTACAAAGCCTTATCGTAGTACATGCCTCAAGGCATGAAGCATGCGTTTCTTTGGTTACCAATTATAGCTAGCTGTCTCTGTCTGAGTCTGAGTGGTCCTGTCTGAGTCTGGGTGATTCTGACTGATTCTGGGTGATTCTGACTGATTCTGGGTGGTTCTGGCTGATTCTAGGTGGTTCTGGCTGATTCTGGGTGGTTCTGGGTAGTTCCATAGTTTAGTAATACCTATGAAATTCAACCATTTAATTGGATTCTGTCCATAACTCTCACCAATATAACTTTTTCTTCCAGCGTGTAGTGTCATTTTTTTTTTAAATATTTTGTTTATATTTTTCAAAATAGTCTATTAAACGGTTCCTCAAGCTTTGTCTGAAGTGTTTTTTAAGGGAAGAAAATCAGTGTTGTTCTAAACAAAAAATTTGTCCACATCTCAAAAATGTTTTGTCCATTTTTTTTTTCACTATCTTCTTTTTCTCCTTTATTCCATTATTATTGCTGCTTGATTCTATGAAATGAATGAAGGAAAATAAATAAACGTGTAAAAAAATGAAATTAACGAAAAATAAGCATTCCATAAGTATAAAATGAGGCTGAAAAAAATACGCATATTAAGGCGGGGCCCAAAATAAACTATGCTTGTAAACAAAAAAGGTGTATTCTTCCATTTGATAAGAAATCTTTGCGCAAGCTCCATATTCCTGCCCTGAAATTATAGTCAACGTGAAATGGATCGCCAGGAATTTCATTTAATATCATTATTGATGCAGATTTGGGAAGAGATAGTTGACTAAGTTTCTGTAGAATAATTGTGATCATGTGCTGTTTTCCTAAAAAATGTGTTGTGTTTTCGCTGGTTTCTTGCAATACACCATCGTATAGCTTGTCACATTTATGCGGTTCCAAGTCTACCAATAACTATCCTCACTTCACAGCTAGCCAAAAAGTCATCTTTTAGCAAATATTGGCCCATGGAACCAAGGATATCTTTCTGTGTTTTTCTAAAGAAGAACAAGATTGTGATATGTGGTTTAAGTGATGTCATAATTTGATACATGGTCCTGTGGTTAATCATAGTCACTTGTGGTCACTCATGGTCATTATTTTAACTCATGGTCCATACTCGTGGTCATTAGTGGTGTTGCCCGCTTAGAGTCGTAGACCTGACCGGAAATTACCTGCAAAATGAAAAGATAACATTCATATACATAAGTGTAGTTAAATACATGTTTAACAGTATAGCAGGGGAAAGCAAAAGATTAAATGTTCTCTCTACTTCCTGTTTTAATCCATAGTTTATAATCTCGTAAAGAGTTTTTACATCTGTGTAAGAAAAAAAGTTTAGTATTGTTCGTTAAGCAATAAATTTTGTTGTTAAAAGGGTTGTTTATATAGATCAAGGAGAGTAACAGCCCAAGGAATGACCTCTGGTACTCCACAGCTATTCTTCTGTAAGTTTGGAAGATGTTTATGTGAAGAAATGTATTTCTGGTTACATGATATAACAAGATATCAACTCAAAAAAAGAAAAAAAGAAAAATTATTCAAATTAGTTCTTATTTAAATCAGTAAGTACTTAAGCATAGTATTTGAATTAAAACAGTTCCTTCTCCAACAAATTGTATGCGACACGTCTCAAGTAGTCTCATGTTGGCTTTCTGGGTACATTTGCACTGTGGTTACCATATTCGTGAAGTAAACAGCCAGTAAGTTATAATTTCAATAATGATAGCTAAATTTGAAACCTGCGCTATAAAAGGGAGTCGGTTGAGTTACGTGTTAATACTTAACACTAAATGTGGCATTTTTCCGATAGGGATTTTTCAAGGGGGGATTTTCCAGGGTGATTTTTCTTGGGGGATATTTCCGGAATCGCATTTTTTGTTAACGTTATGATTAACCTGCTCCGATTCAATGACATTCTCCTGATATCCAATTAGAATAAATGCTTCATCGGAATGTTATCCACAAGTATAGAATTTAATTAACCAAAACCGAGAAAATGTATATAAGTTTTTACATAAATTTTTAAAAAATTTTCTTTGTTATTGTACAGTATATTAATTCTCCTTCAACAAAAACATCTGAAAATTTGGGTGCGAAACATTACCTAAAAATACGTAGAAAATAATTAGTTTAGTCAATGTATATCTCTCAAAAATTAAAATGTGTAAAGGGTGGTCCTTTACAACTCACTATATAGTAATTTTACTTATAAACAAATTTGAAAATGTCAAGTCTTATTTGGAAAAGCTTGCTAAATTTAACCAATGCCAACTAAGTTTCTTTAAAATCCAAACGATAAAAGTTTGTTGCTTGCCGCTCCTTCTCATTTAATTTTCTTTTTTACAACTACAGAAAGTACATAGCTAACACCTGTTAGTTGATTTGTGGGATTACAGATTTCGTAATCCCTTCTACCCTGATTTGTAATCCTGTTTGTGTTTTTATTTGCATTTCTAAACTTTTGATTTATTCTAATTTTCTAAATTTACGCACTATAATATAATTTTAAGTATAATCACTTTTATCACTTCAGGCTGATGATAAAAAAAAGAAAAGAAGAAATTATTTTAGTTTCCATGAGAAACAAGGATAAAGTAACCGTATATTTCAAAATGTAGCAGCGATTTTAAACCAACTAAAAAACAGTTTTACAATTTCTGATTTTTTTAAATAATACTAATATACAAGCTACCACTTCAGGCTGATGATAAAAAAAGAAGAAATTCTCTTACAAAGATAATTGTAACCGTATATTTCAAAATGTAGCAGCAAAAAACAATTTAACATTTTCTGTTTTTTAAATAATACTAATATACTATACTAGTCGTTAGCCCGTGGAAAAATCCACAGGTTCGCCCGTCGCAGCTAAGCTACCATTTTGCGTGACAGACAGACAGACAGACAGACGTATACAGGTAATTTAATATAGATATTATATAGCTATTTGGCTTCCCTAAGCAAAACCAACCACACTGAAATTTACACGATCCGTTTTAAGTCCATGACTAGGTCACTTGCTGGAGTGTCTGATGGTTCCCTGCAAATTTGTGTGTTTTCTTAGGTTTTGAAAATATTTATGATCGTTAATATAAATTCCAAGAAGTTATATGCAATGCCAACGTCACCATTTTGAATAGGAAATAATGAATATTTTTATCAATATTTACAAGAGTAACGTCTCCTCACTTCTCTGTGTTTGCAACTCTTGCGTATAATGGTAATTTAATCCCTCTTACTCAATTATCTGCACCTGAATCTGTTGTTTTCGTACATGGATCATACTTTTTCTTCTAGATGTTTATCTGTGATCTCTTTCTCAGTGGTCTACTGGTTAAGTTTGTCCAATTCATTCTCCACTACTTTACTTTCATCACTCATTTCATCCATTTTATTCTTCCCTCTCCTTATCTCCTATTTGATTTGTTTGTTTTAAGCAAACATAATGAACACCTTGTCCTTCATTAAAGTATCCCAATAATTCCTTCATTAGGTGATGAACTATGAGATGACATTAGTTTTGTCACCATGCATTCTGTCAATAGCAACGTATTCACTCCGTGCTACCCAAATGATTTTATATGAAAATTTATATAGTCATTGGCATTTTTATGAACGTAAAAATTAGGGTAAAAGAGAGATGGTTGACAGAAAGAGCAGATTGCAACAATAAGTTTTTTTGTTTGATGAAAATTCACAAAACTTGGGGGGTGTTTAGGGGCAAAGAGAAATGATTGTGACTGATCTATTTTGTTTCTTGCTGCGGTGGTTGTTATATAATATTTACTACTGCATTCTTGTGCTTGTTTCTTTCTGATTTGTGATTATTTTTTTCATTACTATTGTTTTTGATTACTATTTGATTTTTGCGATGTGTGTTCTAATGTCATATTGTTTAAACTTTGTGTAATATCTGTAACACTGCTGCATGATGGTTTACTTTCTCTCTGATAATTGTAGGTCTTGTAATTATTATTTCACTATTTTGTATATTGTTATGTTGTATATATTTATACAGATTGTTGTTTTCTTTCCTTCTGATACTCTAATAATCACTTATTTAATACAACTGTTCATGACGAATAGCAGTAGTACTAGTCTTGCATATTGTGTACTGGTCTTGTAATGAAACAGTGTGACAAGAGGATAATTGAAAGGCTTACGTGTAAATACCACCCACTGTGTAAAAGAAAGTTAATCACCAACAAAAATGTGTCCTTTTGTAGCAACGTTTAGAGCGAGCCTGGTGTTGATGTTGTAAACATACTTTTTGTAGGTGTACAAAATTCCTAGAATGGATGTACTTTTGCTTAAAATTGTACCAGAAGTCTTGAAAATGATATGCCAATTTATGATCACTTTATGCATTGTTTGCAAGTTTCTTACAACTTTTTTTACAAAACATGGTAACATTCCAACAACATCACAAGATGTTAACCAGATGATTCTTTCCCCTGAGTTTAATTAATGTTAAAAATTCCAAAACTAGATATATATATATTTTTTTTTTTTATAAAACATGGTAACTTTCCGACAACCTTGCAAGATGTTGACCAGATGGAGTCTTCCCTCTAACTGAGTTTAATTAATGTTAAAAATTTCAAAACTAGATATATATATATATTTTTTTTTTTATAAAACATGGTAACTTTCCGACAACCTTGCAAGATGTTGACCAGATGGAGTCTTCCCTCTAACTGAGTTTAATTAATGTTAAAAATTTCAAAACTAGATATATTTTTTCTGCCATTTTCATAACATTGTATGATTATAACATTACATTGCCATAACATTGTACAAATGTTTAGCAACTGTTGTACGAAGTCTAATTTTTTGTATCTGGTAAAATTCTATATTTTTTGTCAAGGAATGAAAATATTTAGCAGGTATATAAATAATTTTAATTGGAACTATATTCGGAAGATCTCATCTCAAGTGGAAAAGAATTGGTTACAGTTGTTTCAAGATGAACATATCGAAGCTGCTCATGTATCTATCAAAGAATTGAAACTGTTTGTACAAAAAAGTTTCAAGGTACCACCATTTGAAGGCCTTTTACTGTATTTTAATTTTAAATTTTAGGCTCAATGTGTCAATGTGCTGCCAGTATACAAATCCATTTCCCTCTTAAGTTACAACGTTTATAAACTCACCGTATTTTCTTGAACATTGTATCTGATTGAGTAAATGTACTGCGTTTTATTCTCTGGTTTAATTTCCATATATAGTTACTTCGCTTCTTACTTAGAATGCTGATGTCAATCGAGAGTTTGGTTTGGTATGTAAACGAAGGCTAAACAGGTGAGATAGCTTTGCAATTAATAATGATGACAACAATCAAAATAATAAACGTGTAAAAATGTAATGTGAACCAATTTAGTATTGTTGATTTTATATGTTAGGGAGCCTCTACAATACATCATTGGAGAGTGGGATTTCCGACATTTAAATTTAAAAATGAAAAAGCCAGTGTTCATACCAAGACCAGAGACGGAGGTTATATATCTTGCATTTCTTTTTTTGTGTGTACTTAATCTATTTTTTTAGCTTTTTTGTTTTGTTTCTTACTTTTTACTGTTTTTTAGTGTTATTAATGATAGTTTACACTCTTGTAGTCACTTGTCGATTTAATCAACACAGATGGAAAAGAAGGATTTCTAACGAACCCACATGTATTGGAAGTGGGATGTGGTAGTGGCGCCTTATTGTTGTCGTTGTTGCACGAAAATCGAAATGTAAGCCGTTTTAGCAGCTGTGTCTTGTTCTGATTATTTGTGGTTCCATTTTTCGCACTCTAAACCTGTCTGGTGCGGAAGGTCTTAGGTTCAAACCCCCGGTCGAGTCATGTCAGAGATTATTATAGTGTTAATCGATCCTTTCTGCTAAACGTTCTGCATGAGGATAGGATTGATATCTTGGGCGGTTGTCTATTTGAGGGGTTGCTGTGCTTGCACGCCTTCCGTAGCTCAAATAGGAGCTTTAAATGCACTAGGACCCCCTTCGCAGGATCCTCATTGTTAACAGCTCTATTAGGAACTGAAGAGGCTATCATGGGTTCTTATTTTTAGGGTTAAGTTCGTCAACATCCAAGAATGTACAGCTTAATTTTTCATAACACGTATTATAAGATTGATTACCGAACTAAAAAATCTTTGAATTTTTGTGTACTTATTTTAGCTTTTTTTCAGATGAGATGTGTTGCAGTAGATCAACTAAAAGATGCAGTCGACTTAACACTTGAGAATGCTGATAGGTATGTCTGATGAGTTGCTTGCTGTGTTGTTTTCTATAACGTGAAAAATTTGTCAATATTAAAGATTTTACTTCCAGCTCCGTTGTTTTGAAAAACCTAATCTGAATTTTTGTAATGATATAGTATATAGTACTATATGTGCCTACCCAGTTAATATATTGTTGTAGTTCTTGGACTACTACTGCTATCGCTCTAAAACTGACTTTTAATATTATTTTGTATTTTTTTCTCTAAAAAATAAATTTTTAGTGTTGCCGTAACAAACCAAACTTTTAGTTCTGCACTATTACAGACTTTTTTCATACGCTTTCAAACTAAACATATAAATTCCAGTGAACGGTAACCTCACGGAAACAAAAGCACTGGCACCAAAATTCTTTCGTTCCATTTTTTTCGTTTAACCTAGAAAATGTTTTTTGTTTAGATGTGGTCTGTCCGATAGAATCAAAGTATTTCACGCAGACATCAGTAAATATGATTATTATTTCTCTTTCATGAATATATTAAGTTGTTTTTGGAAAAGCTAGGTTCAGTTGCACAAGGATTTTATTGTGTTATCTATACGACACTATTCTTTTAACTGATCTGACAATTTCAGAGATGAATCTGTTAAAAACCGGTTTATTAAAACACTCCATAATAATATAAAATTGTACACAGCATTTTTATTTACTTTGATCTACCAAAATGTCCTTTCCTTATGATTCAAATTTTTGTTCAGGCCTTCGTAAACTCTCAAAGTAAATATATTTTGATGAAAATATAAAAAACATTTATGGCTGGTGTTGCTAATTCGCTAATCTAAAAGTCGTAAATTGGCCTCACATGTATTTCTGAAATCTTTTTGAATATTTAAGGTTTCAGTTGTTGACATTGTCTGGCCTTGTGTTGGAATTGATACATTTATAATACTATCCTTCTACTATAGCGTGCTCTATACTATTCGATAGTCTACTAAATATTTCGGCGTGCGAAAAAGTGTAATGGACCACCCCCTTCTTTGTCAACTAATTTTATATAATGTTTCATTTAATCATTATATAAAAGAACATACAAAATTTACAATAAAATAACGAAGCTTTTCGTAAATAAAACTTTTACATCGTCAGGTAAGTAATACTGCTATACAATAAAACCACTATATATATAATAAAATTTTGCTGAAACTCATTATTCACAGTCTTTTGAGAGTTTCAGCAAAATTTTATTATATATATATATATATATATACTAGTCGATAAGGCCCGTGGAAAAATCCACTTAGGCAAAAGGCCATTGAAAAAATAGGGTGCTTTAGATGTTTTGCTGACGTCAGCAGTGCATATACAAAAAAAAATGTTCTTAAAATCTTACACAAAATGTCAAATGTCAAATCTTACACAAAATAAAAAAAAGAACAGCTTGCAAGGTGCAAAATCTACTTTATAAAAAGTTACAACAACGACACTCACAACATCGACACTCACAACACCAATACTCACAAAACTGACAGTAAGAACACCGACAGTTACAACACCGACAGTCACAACACGGATAATAACAATGTCAGAAATAACGCATCTGAAATATGTACATCTTATAAGTGATTATGTTGAAAACCCTCAGTATTTTATTCTGAAATGTCAAAAAGTTGGCCTGCAAGAGCACAAATCAACAAAAGTTATTTACACATTTTAAATATTGTCTTTCCCTTAAAAGCTTATACAAAAATATGAAAAAGCCATAGTTTGGAAAACATCAAATTTAAATCTACAAAAATCAGTCATTTCAGTTGCATACCATCCTCTCCCACAAAAAGTTACACAAAATGTAAAAATCAACCAGTTAAGAACACAAAAAATTTTCTTTTTTAGTTTGATGATCTGTACTGCCCTTTACCAACAATTTTGAACCGAAATGTCAAAAAATCAATAAGCAAAAAATAAACTTGAATAAAAAAATCATTATTTTGGAAACATTGTATACGGTTCGTAAACAAAAGTTTACACAAAATGTAAAACAGATTGGTTTTTGAGAATCACATCTAAATCAACAAAAATAATTTCATTCAGCATGTCGTATATTGCCATTACCCATTAATCTTCCACAAAAAGGGTATATATATAAAACACATCAAAATTTAGAAAAATTAGTCATTTCAGTGTATATATACAGTCCTCGCCCATTAGATTACAAAATATAAAAAACAAAAACAGTTTCAGTCAGAACATTAAGTATTTTTTTATCATCAGCAAACATTTATCCCTACAAAATTTTGTAAAATTCTCAAGAAAAACAAAACCGTGAAACCATGGAATTTTCTTCCAGCAAAAATGACATCACATACAGTTAGTTCTCCCCAACAATAGTTTATATTACGAAATATAAAGACATCAGCTTATAGTGAAGTCCGATTCTACAAAAATTTGTTCTTTCAGTATATATTGCATCTTATATATTAATTCCCTTGCGTGAGTAAAACTGTGAGTCCACGACACGGAAATCACGGGTCACTTTCTTATGACGTGGCTGTACGCTAAAATTTAACTAAAAAAATTAGGGATGTACTTCATAGAAATCGCACATAAGGTGTAATTATATAACCCGCTGCTAATAACGATATAAATATATATACCCTTATGCCAAAAAATCTATATGAGCATATATATATAGGTATCGTTACATATAAAACGGTATTAGATATTCACAAAGCATACGGACTGTTAAATGGAGTTCCTAGCATAAAACGGAAATTGTGTTTACGAAAAAGATGGCTGTTCTTTTTGAGTATTCTCTACTCTTTCATTCAACATAAACCTTAAAAAAAACATTTGAAGAAGAGCATGGTTTTATAAATTAATCATAGCAAGGTTTCTGTAATGTTTCTGTTCATGTTTTTTTTTCAGTTTTGATGATATTATTGATGCCAGACATGTTTTATAGTTAGCATCATAAAAAGCCAACCACCAACAACAACTAGCTAGCTAGCTAGGAATTTATATATATGTAGCCATGTTCTTTATACCTAGCTAAGTCTCCAGTTCATATTTAAGTGACCAGCTATTAGCTGCTGTAGCTAGCTAATGTTAGCTTTAAACTAAAGATTCCCAGTATACCTAGCTAACCTGTGAATTTTATGTTGCTTTTACATGTAGCTAGGTACTGTAGTTTATCTTAGTGGTCTTTGCTAGGAATATGGCTGTAACTTATTTGACTTGACCTTTTAAGCCTAAATAAGAAGATATAAGAAGCTACAACACCTTAAGAAAGTATTTATAATATTTAAGGATAGTTTAAGGACTCTTTTTTATGCAAATATATAATGTATTTTTCACATCATTTTTGTGTAACTAAACTTACATCGGTTGCATGCAATAGGATTTTTATTTAACATGTAGTAATTCTGATGTTCTAGATGTTCTTACTCAAATGTTTTTGTTTATGACATTTCGTGTTATTTAAGAAAACTTTAAACCTTTTCGAGAGAGTTACTACATGCACCGAATACTGAAAAAACCTGTGTTTTTTTTTATTCTTAATCGATAGAGGTTTTTGACATTATGGGAAAAATTTACGTAGCTTTTTCACATTTTTTGATTTGGTTGCAGTATTTACATGGGTTTTTGATTATTTATTTATTTATTTATTTTTTGGGGTGACTTTCCATTTATATACATGGTATATATAATATATACAAACTGTTTTGCTTTTCTTTTGAAATTTTGTGTTAACTTTTGTGGCACAAGGACCATGCCGAAAGAACTAATTTTTGTAGAATTTGACTTTACACCTTGCGAGCCTTTCATGTTTTTATATTAAAATAAGAATTTCAACTCTGACATTATATATATATATACAAAAAGTAAAATTCCCACAAAACCCATCAAACGTTATTAACCCTGAAAATTTTAAACATTTTCTTGATTCTTTTTTTTGGTTTGCGAAGTTCTTTTCCTGCAAAAACTTCTGAAAATAAAGTTCAGAAATTACTTATGTTTAAAATGTAAATTTAATTTGTTTCAAATTGTGGTTTTGACATTTTCATGTAAGAGTTTGTGGGCAAAGACATAAATCAGCATGCTAAAAGAACTGACTTTTCTTAATTTAGAATTATATACTAAACACAACCATTTTTTTACATTTAGTGTAAACTTTTGTGCGTATGGCTATATTTAATATACCAAAAGAGCTACTTTGTTGATTTCAATTTTATACTCTTTGTAAGCTATTTTTTTCTTCTTTTTGACATTTTGAATTAACTTATTGTTGTAGAAGGCATATAATATATACACAATATATATATGCATATAAAAAAATGGAATTTTGCAAATTTCTGTTTTACCACTCAATTTTTATATTTTATAAATTATTTGGGACAGAATGGTATGAAATAGACCAAAATACCTGATCTTAATTGTTTTTAATTTACATGCTGTTCCTTGTGAAACTTTAAGGTGAACATTTTGTGGAGGACAATGGCATGACATATACTGATAGAACTGATTTTTGTTGTGTTAATAGATGTTATATCTGAACCTTTTTGACATTTTATGTTAATTTGGCGAGGAAGGACCATATATACATTGAAGAAGAATTCGATTTTACACCTTGCAAGCTGTGTTTTTCTATATTTTGTATAAATTCTTACCGGGGAGGTCTCTGTGGGTGCAATATACCGTAATGACTGATCCTTCTCGATTTAAATTTGATGTGTTCCAAATCGTGTATAGTTTTTTGAAATTTTGTGTAAGATTTAATGGGTAAGGACAAGATGCAAAATGTCAAAAAAACTGATTTTTGTTGAATCAGAAGCACTCCCTACAACCATTCTTTTTTTTACAGTTTGTGAAGCTTTTGTGGGGAAAGAGTGTATGCAGTATCATCGAAATAACTGATTTTTGTTGCAAACTGTTTTTCTTTGGCATTTTGGATTAAAATATTGTTTTAGAGGGCATATGCAGTAGATATATGTACCGAAATAATTAAATTTTGCAAACTTTGATTTTGTCGTTACCTCTCATTTTTTACATTTTGATTAAACTTTTGTGGGAGACCGTCGGTATGCGAAGGACCAAAATAAGAGATTTTAGTATTATTTAGAATTTGTATGTGTTGCAAATTTGGTGCAAAAATTGACATAAAATGAACTTATAGATTGATTGCTGTTGTTTAACATGACTCATTATGACTTTTATATATATTTTATGAAAACATTTGTGACAGAATACTATGTGAGATTTGAAATTTTGTTTACTTTATTGATGGTAAAACAGCATGCAAGTTGCTAAAAGGACTTTATTAATTTCAGGTTTAAACACCGTTTTTTTTGTTGACATTTTGTCTAAAGTTTAGTGAGGAAGGACCGTATGCAATATATCAAAAAACGTTTTATTGCATTATAATTTATCCTTGCAATCCCTTTTTAACACCTTAGATAAAAATTTCTACTTAGGCACAATTTATTGTTTATTTTTCACATTTTGTGTCAACCTTTGGCAGGGTTTGCAATAAACTAACTGATTTTAACATATACAATGAGAGAGATTTGTGTTTGACATTGATCAGCTTTTTTTGTATATATGTGACGTTTTGAGTGATTTAAATTTTTTGGGTGAGATGTATGTTGAAATGCTTTTGAAAACTTCTAATGCGAATAATTTTCGCATTTGTCGGATGGTCAGAGCAAGTAATTTTAGTAGATTTAGATTTTAAATGTCACATATATACTGCAGTTGTTGGACACCTTTAATTTTTTTGGTCATTTATATAATAATGCAGATGTAAGATGCGCACTGCTGTATTGTTTGTTTTTTGATGGACATATATCTGCTACATAAATTAAATGAGAATACAGTGGATTCTTCCACGGGAAACAGCTAGTGTGGTCTATTTCCACAAAATTTCAAAAAACAGCATTTTGCAACACAAACAATATAAACTGACTTAACCATATTACCATCCTCTCATAATTTTTTTTAACTTAAAGTCATAAACCCACGTAAATTTCCAATCAAATGTAAAAAAACCCTGTAAAAAACTCTGGCATTTTACATGTAGGCTGACAAAAGTTTAACGGGATGTCAGAAACAAAACAATAAAAAATAACTTAACACACACACTTTAAATTCTACAAAATTTGTTCCACTTGTCAAAAGTTTATAATGCGAAATACAAAAAGACATCAGCTTACACAACAATGAAGTGTAATTCTACAAAAATTTGTTCTTTTAGTATATTGCATGTGTGGTCTATTTCCACAAAAGTTTACCCAAAATTTCAAATAACAGCACTTTGCAACACAAACAATATAAACGAACAACCATACCATCCTCTCATAAATTTTTTTAACTCAAAGTCATAAACCCACGTAAATTTCTAATGTAATTTCAATAACCCCTGTAAAAATAACTTGGCATTTTACACCACGTAGCCTGACAAAAGTTTAACAGGATGTCAGAAACAAAACAATAAAAAATAACTTAACACACACACTTTAAATTCTACAAAATTTGTTCCACTTGTGATTTTGCAGGTAATGTGAAAAAAACTATACTCTATGGGCATTATTAACATGAGTCACACTATCCTAAAGGTTCAAGAAAGATTTTGTAGCTAGCTTGCTACATCATAATTCGTGTTCAAAAAAGAAGAAAAGTTTGACTAAAGGTAGAGATAAATACCTAAAAAAAGAGGAATAACAACATAACTTATAGGTTAGAGCTAACTATGGGATGGAGCCTTCTTGAAGCTAACATTAGCTAGCTAACAGTAGCTAGGACACCCAGTTAAACATACTTAAGCTGGGGAGACTTATCTACGTCTATAGCTAGCCATTTGTGCTTAGTAAAACACATAATAAAGGAAAACAATAGCTATGTAAAAATTATGACATTTGCAGTTAGTTCAACAAACCAGAATTTTCTATTTCGCCAGCACATTGTAGCCAGCTAACAGCTTTATGTAGCATTTTGAATTTTAGGACAAATACATTAGTTACGCACCAGGAGACACATTAATTATGCATAAAAAACAAAACAAAAAACGCGGTAAACTTTAAGAATTTGAAGCTCTAATGGATTTTTTTTGAGAATACGATTCTCCTTGACAATTTTAAGTGTCCTACATATAAAAACGGAACGTCTAAAAATATCAAACTTCTTACTTTTTTCTGAATTCCAAGTCACTTGAACTTGAAACGCTAGCATTCATTTTCTACTTCTAACTTTACTTTTTCTAGCTCCACTCTTCACTTCCGAAGTAACTTATTGTGGCTTCCAACTTCACTTTTCTACTTTTACTTCTACTTCTTCACTTGGACTTTTCTTTCTTTCTCATATATTCTTTTTTGAAACACTTTACTATTTCACTTTTTGCACTTTTTTGAAGACGAAGGGACTGTTCCTTTGTTGTTGTTTTGTGTGTCGATGTTAACCCTGTTCCAAATTATATGCTTTTTTAATCCACTCCACTTCTTCACTTTGACTTTTCTTGCTTTTAATATCTGCACTTTTTTGTGACTAAGGGATCGTCGAAAATAAGACATTTTTTAACCGCTTCTTTAGTTCGCCTTTTGTGTCGAGAACTTTGTCGTGAAATTTTTATGTTTGTTTGTTTTTACGCTAACGGAACTTTTTATTCGAATGCCGTCCCGTTCGAAAGTACGTATTTCAGCGAATCATACTGCTTATTTTCTATCACGTGGTTTCTAACGGTTGCGAGACAAATGTAAACAAAACAAAAAAACTCGACAAACTCGCGCATTCGGGTGGTAAAAAATATCGTGTTTGCAAAAGTGACAGACAGACAGACAGACGGAACTGGCTTATTATTATAAGAGACTAGTCAATTAAGCCCGTGGAAAAATCCACTCAGGCAGAAGAACAATGAAAAATTAGAAGATTTTAGGAATTTTGATGACGTCAGCAGTGTCCTGTTCATCTACATAAAAATTGAATGCGTTTTTGATAGTTGGAAAGGCCTGTGGAAAAATGACAAAAAAGCAGTAAAAATAAGGATAACTTACGAAAACGATAATGTTACGAAAAAGAAAACTTGGGATTTTGTTTTCCATAAACCTCCATAAACCTAAAAAATAATAAATTATGATGATAATACTTTCCTATTTTTGTTTCCTGTAAAAAGATAATTCAATGGTTACATACAGACCGTATAATATTAATATATTGGTAAGTAAGTTACCTGCAGTTGATGCTTCTTGAGTCTTTTCAATGCCAAAAATATGTGATGCAATTTTCACATGGCATGCCCTGACTTTTAGTTCATGAATTATCTCCTTAAAAAGAAAATAATCCACCTAACGAAGCGCGCCACGGGAAGTCATGGGGCTTTGCGCTTCAACCTAAAAAAGAAAAAGAAAAGTACCTAAAGTACGTAGTGTACACACGGAACTGGCTTATTATTATAAGAGATAGTCGATAAATATAGTTGATAAAAAGTTACAACAACGACACTCACAACATCGACACTCACAACACCAATACTCACAAAACCGACAGTAAGAACACCGACAGTTACAACACCGACAGTCACAACACGGATAATAACAATCTCAGAAATAACGCATCTCAAATATGTACATCTTATAAGTGATTATGTTGAAAACCTCAGTATTTTATTCTGAAATGTCGAAAAGGAGGCCTGCAAGAGTTAGCACAAATCAACAAATATAAGTTATTTTACACATTTTAAATATTGTCTTTCCCTTAAAAGCTTATACAAAAATATGAAAAAGCCATAGTTTGGAAAACATCAAATTTAAATGTAGAAAAACCAGTCACTTTGGTTGCATACCATCCTCTCCCGCAAAGTTACACAAAATGTAAAAATCAACCAGTTAAGAACACAAAATTTTTCCTTTTTAGTTCCGTACTGCCCTTTACCAACAATTTTAAACCTAAATGTCAAAAAATCAATGAGCAAAGAATAAACTTGAATCAACAAAGATCATTATTTTGGAAACATTGTATACGGTTCGTAAACAAAAGTTTACACAAAATGTAAAACAGATCGGTTTTTGAGAAACACATCTAAATTAACAAAAATAAGTTAATTCAGCATGACGTATATTGCCATTACCCATTAATCTTCCACAAAAAGGTTATGAAACACATCAAAATTTAAAAAAATCAGTGATATCAGTGCATACAGTCCTCGCGTTTAGATTACAAAATATAAAAAACAAAAACAGTTTCAGTCAGAACATTAAGTATATAATTTTTTTATCATCAGCAAACATTTATCCCTACAAAATTTTGTAAAATTCTCAAGAAAAACAAAAACGTGAAACCATGGAATTTTCTTCCAGCAAAAATGACATCACATACAGTTAGTTCTCCCCAACAATAGTTTAAGACATCAGCTTATACAACAGCTTACAGTGAAGTCCGATTTTACAAAAATTTGTTCTTTCAGTATATATTGCATGTGGTCTATTTCCACAAAAGTTTACTCAAAATTTCAAAAAACAGCATTTTGCAACACAAACAATATAAACGGACAACCATACCATCCTCTCATAAAATTTTTTAACTCAGTCATAAACCCACGTAAATTTCTAATGTAATTTCAATAACCCCTGTAAGAATAACTTGGCATTTTACACGTAGCCTGACAAAAGTTTAACAGGATGTCAGAAACAAAACAATAAAAAATAACTTAACACACACACTTTAAATTCTACAAAATTTGTTCAACTTGTAATATTGCATGTGGTCCCCTTGTAAAGTTTGCAGGTAATGTGAAAAAAACTATACTCTATGGGCATTAACATGAGTCACACTATCCTAAAAGTTCAAGAAAGATTTTGTAGCTAGCTTGCTACATCATAATTCGTGTTCAAAAAAGAAGAAAAGTTTGACTACTAAGGTAGCTATAAATACCTAAAAAAAAGAGGAATAACAACATAACTTATAGGTTAGAGCTAACTATGGGATGGAGCCTTCTTGAAGCTAACATTAGCTAGCTAAACAGTAAGCTAGGACACCCAGTTAAATATACTTAAGCTGGGAGACTTAGCTACGTCTATAGCTAGCCATTTGTGCTTAGTAAAACACATATAAAGGAAAACAATAGCTATGTAAAAATTATGACATTTGCAGTTAGTTCAACAAACCAGAATTTTCTATTTCGCCAGCATATTGTAGCCAGCTAACAGCTTTATGTAGCATTTTGAATTTTAGGACAAACACATTAGTTACGCACCAGGAGATACATTAATTATGCAAACAAACAAAAAAATATGCTATCTTCTTTATAAAAAACGCGGTAAACTTTAAGAATTTGAAGCTCTAATGGATTCTTTTTGAGAATACGATTCTCCTTGACAATTTTAAGTGTCCTACATATAAAAACGGAACGTCTAAAAATATCAAAGTTCTTACTTTTTCTGAATTCCAAGTCACTTGAACTTGAAACTGTAGCATTCATTTTGTACTTCTAACTTTACTCTTTACTTTACTACTTCTAGCTCCACTCTTCACTTCCGAAGTAACTTATTGTGGCTTCCAACTTCACTTTTCTACTTTTACTTCTACTTCTTCACTTGGACTTTTCTTTCTTTCTCATATATTCTTTTTTGAAACACTTTACCATTTCACTTTTTGCACTTTTTTGAAGACGAAGGGACCGTTCTTTTGTTGTTGTTTTGTGTGTCGATGTTAACCCTGTTCCAAATTATATACTTTTTTAATCCACTCCACTTCTTCACTTTGACTTTCCTTGCTCTTAACATCTGCACTTTTTTATGACTAAGGGATCGTCGAAAATAAGACATTTTTTAACCGCTTCTTCAGTTCGCCTTTTGTGTCGAGAACTTTGTCGAGAAATTTTTATGTTTGTTTGTTTTTACGCTAACGGAACTTTCTATTCGAATGCCGTCCCGTTCGAAAGTATGTATTTCAGCGAATCATACTGCTTATTTTCTATCACGTGGTTTCTAACGGTTGCGAGACAAATGTAAACAAAACAAAAAAACTCGACAAACTCGCGCATTCGGGTGGTAAAAAATATCGTGTTTGCAAAAGTGACAGACAGACACACGGAACTGGCTTATTATTATAAGAGATATAGATACGCAGAGACAATATTCAACAACTCGCTAATAAAAACAAGAAAATAGCAAAATTGGCTGTTAACAGAAATCATTTTTTACCGTATGTCCCTGTTGTCAATTTATCCGATTTATTCCTAGACACTCGACCCTTAAGTTATGGTTTAAACCATTGTTTTACCGATAAAAACAAGTTTATTAAGAGAAACCTTGCTTTAGAAATGGAGACCATTGCATTGAAAATAGATTCGTCCATCGATTCTCGAAACAGAGAAAATATTCATGAATACTTAAGGTCTTGGAGTACCTGTTTTACAATAACATTTATCACACCAAAGACGACACGTTCAAGAAACTAAATAAACTATGAAATAACAAAGACATTGTAGTGTTGAATGCTGACAAGGAGTCATGATGATGAAAAGATCTGATTACATCAACAAAATCGATGTTATGATTAATGAAGGTATTTCAAAAGGAGTTTACGAACAAACAGCAGATACTACACATAAGGACTTAGCAAGTTTTCAAAATTTCCATTATAGACATTTTAAAAAGCATCCTGAGTATGACAACATGCGTCCACAATCAAATCAACCAGCTCGATTTTTTGCCACGGCAAAAACTCACAAGTTCCAAAGTGTTCAAGAAATCAAATTAGATAACACTGAAACTGAGACCAATAATTGATCAAACTGGTACAGCGACATATAATGCCTCTAAAGTTATATCAAAATATCTGCAACCATTAACTAAAAATGATTACGTCATAGACGATTGTATGAAATTTCCAGATGTCATCAAGAGTATTACCCTTGAAGAAGGAGGAATTGGTGTCATATGACGTTGAATCGGTGTTTACGAGTATACCTATTGATGATACTATCAACTACATATGCCAAGAGATTTATCAAAATAAAGTCTTACAACCGTTGTGCAAAGAAAGCATTTTTCGTAAACTGCTTCGAAAGCTCTCATCTGACTGCATTTTTTCTGTCAACAACTGTTTAATTAAACAAATTGATGGTTGTCCTATGGGTGGCCCTATATCTGTTGTATTTTCCAATATATACATGAATAAGATGGAAAAAGATGTGGTTGATCCAATAAAACCAGCTCTCTACAAACGCTATGTAGACGACACTTGTGCGAAACGTAAAAAAGATGTACCCGATACTCTCTTTGAGTCTCTTAATATTTATCACCCAAACATAAAGCTGATAATGGAGATAGACCCCCCTCGCTTCCTGGACACTGAAATCATTCACTTCGGCAACGGTTTCAAAACAAAAGTTCATAGAAAAGAGAACAAACTACCTATACACTGGGAATCAGCTGTACCAAAACGCTACAAACGTAATTCGATTCTAGGTGACTTACACAGAGCCTGTAAAATTTCTGATTATTTTCAAAAAGAAATTGAATACATTAAATTTAAGTATAAGAAAGCTGGGTATTCTCATGGTTTTGTCTATAGTGTGATTAGAGATTTCAACAAAGATAAGGAAGAGTTTTTAATCCCGAATTGGTTATTTGAAGAAAGAAAAAAGATTTATTTCACCTTACCTTACTGCCAACGAAATGAAGAAGACGTAAAAAGTTTTATTAATAACTTAAATCGTTGGACAAATGAGAATTTCATTTTCATTGTGCTCTGGAACACTAGGAAAATCCTGTCTCTCTTTCCGTTGAAAGACAAAATAAAGCACTTAGCTTGCGTTATCTACGAGGGTACCTGTTCATGTGGTGTGAACTACATCGGTGAAACGGTACGAAATGCGCAAACACGATGGTCTGAACATAACAAAATGTCTTCAAAGTCTGAACCAGCTAATCATGTTGTCGCGAATGATGGACACTCTTTTTGTTGGGAAATTTTAAGTTGCGCTCCTAGAAACTGTTTAAGGAGGAAGGCATTCTATATAAAATCGTTAAGGCTTGTTCTTAACGAACAAGTTGAATCTAAAAGATTATTACTTTTCCATAACGGCGTGACGTAAGAATATATTTTCTTATTACGACGTTAATGTATTTTTATTTTCTATTCTACTCATCTTATTATTCACAGTCTTTTGAGAGTTTCAGCAAAATTTTATTATATATATAGTGGTTTTATTGTATAGCAGTATTACTTACCTGACGATGTAAAAGTTTTATTTACGAAAAGCTTCGTTATTTTATTGTAAATTTTGTATGTTCTTTTATATAATAATTTTACTATGGCGAAGAAAACAATTTCATTTAAAATCATTATTGAATTTTATTGAAGTTTTTATTGCACCTCATTCGTATAAAAAATTACCTGTCTAAATAATTTAGTTTTCTTAGAAAACTGCTTGAATTTTTTGAAGTGAAAAATTAACCACAAGATTCATACTGGCTTGTCTCATATTGATACTACGTGCAATCATAAACACAAAACTGCAAAAAGATAAGTTATGTTTGTATCTTCATTTGCAAACATTCTATAGTATTTCATTACTTCTTTCATTTTTCACCATGTTTGTATCATAGAATTTCATGAATCGAGCAACAGCATTGCTTGAAAGTCAGTTTACTGAAGACAGTTTTAAAAAATCAACTGCAGATGCGTTTCAAGAACTCATGCTTTCAATGCTGCCACAAGATAAAGATGAGCAGATGAAGAAAATACTTGAATATATCGAGCCAATCGTCAAACAACTCAGTCCAACATGGGGCGACAAGATAGTCGAGATTCTAAAGCAGTTGGATGCATCAGCATTGTTGTCATTGGCAAAGAATAATGAAGAACTGAAGGAAACAGTTAAGCAAGAGGAAGCGAAACTTAAACTTAAAGGCTAATGATAATGCATTTTTTTGAACATTTTTTTAATTTTTTTTATAGTTAAAATAATATATCTCTTTGTAATGTAGGCATTTAGTTGAAAAAACGTTTTTTGCACATTTGATATATGCAATACGTGGATTTTATTTGTAGAGTGAGACGAAAACATGCCAATTCGAGAAACACAATCCCTTAAAATAGCTGCGTTTTAGAATGTAATTGGCTACAACTTCACTGGAAATAATTAATAATCGTGTGTCGCATTTTTCCCAGCAACAACTTCTAGTCACAAAAATATTTTTCAAAAAAAAATTTCTATATGGGCCTCTCCATCTCACAAGTTTCACTAAAAATCTTTTCCGTAAAAATGTCTGTAATTATGGTATATTATGATGAAGAATATTCACTTTAAAACTACCCCTTTATTCTTTTTGCGCGTAGCAATTATTTTACGAAATTGCATCTGGATTACACACCCATGTTTTATATATACTTGTATGGGCACATACTTGTATGGGCACATGGGGAAAAATCCTTTAGTTGTTGTGAAATACCATCAAGGAGAAACGCATTTAACAAATTTATGAATTTTTACATAGAAAAAGCTGCCACTTTTATTTTTTTATTATACTTTTGATGAGATTTCTTAAGCTTTTTGAGAAGAATATGGTATTTTCATAGAAAAATTGAGGAAAGGCATTTTCAAATTTTTCTAAGAAATTGAAAATATTTGAGAAGATTTTAAAGGTAACACCATGAGTGAAGAACAAATCATTTCTGTAACAATTTATCATTTCTATGCATGTTGAAATTAACATATTTGATAAACCATATAGTTTTGTTAAAGGAAAAATGAGGAGATTCGAGAAGAAAGTTGTTAAAAATCTACTTGAGGAAATTTGAGGACTTTTAAGGAGACTTTTTTTCAAAATTGAGGAGAATTGAGGACTTTTGAGGAGGTGTGGCCACAATGACGTCATTGATTTAACAACGGTTTCCCATTAGGTTAAAAACGGACATTATGTTTACAAAAATTATGTACATGATTGAAGAGTGATAATAGGTACAATAGGTTGTGTAGTATTGTATTGTGTTGTATTTTGCTACTGTTGGCCGTCTTAAATATAAACCCTTTATAAATAACTTTTTAAATATGTTTATATTCTGCAGATTTAATTATTCGATATATCGCAACTGTGGCTAAATATACACTGTGAAATTGGCTGAATAGTGCTGTTTTAAAGCAGAAAATTCTGAAGACACAACCTAACTTCTGCATTCGTTCTACATATTTTCAACATGTTTGTAGGCGGACATTGGAACTTAAAATTTGTCTCTGTGCTCTTTTTTATGCTCTATTGGCAATTTTTTGGCGAAAATAGGTAAAGAATTTGGTCCGTAAAAAACAACAAAGTTTTTTATAAAACTGTAAACATGTTTCAGTTTGCTCGCAATCGATATGACATATACATCAACAATTCCCTTCTGAAGGATAACTAAACAAGTTAGTGTTAGGCCCGTACGTTTTTATTCCAATTCTATCCTTATAATTCGGCGATTTTTTCGAATGGAGTTTCAGCCAATCCCATCCGACATGGCTTAAAAGTAAAGTATCGTCTCACTCTACAAGAAAATTCTACGCACGTATTACATGCATCATATATGCGAAAGATTTATTCTGCTAAATGCTTACATAACGAAAGATTCTTATAATTCTTGGACAGGGAGAGATTATATTTCAACTATAACAAAATTAAAAAGCTGTCCAAAACAAAAAAATGTACATCTTCTCTTCATCAGCCTTCAAGTTTCGCTTCCTCTTGTTTGACTGTACTCTCCAGTTCTTCATTATTCTTTGCCAGCGATAACAATTTTGATACGTCCAACTGCTTTAGAATCTCGACTATTTTCTCGCTCCATTTTGGACTGAGTTGTTTGACGATGGGTTCGATATATTCAAGTATTTTTTCTTTCTGCTTATCTTGTGGCAACATTGACAACATTGGAATGAGTGCTTGAAACGCATCTGCAGGTGATTTCTTTGAACTTTCTTCAGGAGTCTGACCATCAAGCATTCCTGCTGCTCGATTCATGAAATCCTACGATACATACATGATAAAGAATAAAAGAAGTAATGAAATACTGTAGAAGGCTTGCTAAAAATTGCTATTTTTTTTATTTAATTGCTTATACAGCAAAAAAATGACATCTGATCGGTTTAATGTATTTTCCATCTGAATAAATTGTGATATTTGGAGGTAATAAAAAAAACTGTGAAAAGCTTATGAGAATTTTTGCACTATGCGTAATTCTTCAAAATAGATTTACAAATGAAAATGCAAACTTACCATCTCGATGAACTTCTAGCAGTTTTATGTTTATGATTGGAAGCGTTCGCATCGTTTAATATTTAATGCATGCTCAGTATCAACATGAATGGCGATACAAGTTAGCACGAATCTCTCCATCACTGTGTTTAATTTTTTACATAAAATTGAAGCAGTTTTTCAAGTAAAGAAAAATAGGTCTATATATTATTAAATTATTTACATAATTTTTCACGGGTAATTTTTAATACGATTCAGGTACAATAGAATTTTTTACTTAAACGGGCTAAGAAATGCCGTTGATGTTACTCTCCATTCTTGCACATTGTGAATAGCATTGTGTTATAACCAGACCACTCAGAAGAGTGCAAGAATATATAGCTATTATTTTGCAGCAACCTGTTAATAAATGATTACAAAGAATGAATAACATTATATTTAAGTATTTTCAGGGTTTTTTTGGACAGTAAGATAATGGGATGTAAAAAATAACGATAGGATTGACATTGTTTAAAAAGTTAAAAAAATTTTGGAGATTTTTTTCATCTTTTTAACAATCGTGACCAAAAAAAAAATGACGTTGTAAACACCGGATAAATTCAGGCTTTTTAATGCTACAAATAAAACTTGTTTCCTATACTACAGATTCTGTGCAGATTTATTTCTGAAATTTTTCAAATGACAGGTTAAATTTGTTGTTCATTTTACCTGCGGAAGCCAATTAATTTGAAGGTTTTCTGTAATTTATCTATACCGTGGGAGAGAAACTCCATTTTGACTTTTTTTTACCCTATTCGCAAAATTAAGTAGACAAAAGGTGATCAATGTAAAAATATTCAATCGACAATATATTTCAAATTCTTAAAAACGATACTAAATGTGTTTTACTTTACATTCGACTTTAATGTTCGTTGTAACATAAATATTCCCAAAAAAACTTTCCTTGGAAAATTCAAAATGAGTGTATGATGATACTAGGACGCTGTATAAATAATAGCAAATACCTTATTAGTTAAAAATATGTCGGTTGAAAGTGACGAAATATTTGACAGGTGACGAAATTTTTAACCGACGAAAAATTATAACCGACGAAATAAGAGTCCGACGAAAATTTTTATCCGGCGAATATTTTTAAGTGACGAAATTTTTACCTAAATTGTTTTTTAATTAAAATTAGCGATTTCATGTGCGATTTGCGACGGGGAAGATGAAAGAATAAAACAAAAATCAAATTTTGCATTTTAAATTAATTTATTTAGTTTTCTTAGAAAAAAAATTTGATTTTTCCACTCGGTTAAAACATTTCGTCGGTTAAAAGTGACGAAATTTAGGCCAGGTGACGAGTTTTTAACCGACGAAATAAAAGTCCGACATATTTTTAACCAATAAGGTACAACAATACAATACACACAAACAGTACCAAAGTCTGCGGAATTGTTATCTAGCTAATTAATGACATCATTCTTATGAATGTTAACAACGTCTGATAACGTTGTTCTTTGAAATAGTCATAAATGCAAGCCTGGGTAAGGAAGACGAAAAAAATTGCAAATTACTTACTAGTTGTGATATTTACCTAGAAACGAAGCGGCGTCTAATGTATAAATTCATTGCAATGCGCAAAAAAATTGTTTATAGTTAAGCGAAGACGCAAGCACGACTTCCGTCGTTCGAATGAGATTCTTCGCGTGACGTCAATGACAACAACACAGGAGCGAAAGAATTGTTCTATGCAAGCCGTTACGTCGTGATTATTTAGTATTTAACAATAAAAAATAGTTTTTGTATGTGCCCGTACAGGTGCCCATATAAAACATGGGTGTGTGATTTTTACGGGAAGAATTTTTGGTGGAATTTATCTATGAGATGGAGAGACCCAGATAAAAAATTTTGCGGAACAAATTTTTGTGACCAGAAGCTGTCACTGAGAAAAATGCGAAACTAGCTTTTTCATGAAAAATTTCACATTTTGAATTTTTTAAGGAAAGTGATAACAGAGTTTCTTTAGGAACACAGTATTGCCATGCTTTCTCCAAAGTTCTCAATTCTCTTTAATTCTGAAAAGTCTTCTCAAAACTCCTCAAATCTCCCCTAAAATTAGATTTTTTACAACTTTCTCAAGTCTCCTCAATTTTAGTTTTAGAAAACTACATTGTAAAATACATAGCTGGAAATGCTACATGGAAATGAATACAGCAAAAATTTATTCTTCACTCGTATGCTTACCTTGAAAATCCCCTATTCTTAATTTCTGTGGAAAAATATGGAAAGTTTTATTTTTCTATACCAGATGAATTGACATTAGAAGATGTTGGTGGTGAACGGTTTGATTTGTTAGTTAGCAACCCGCCTTATATACCTTCTGGTGAACTTCAGGACTTGCAACCAGAAGTTATACGGTAGGTTACTCCATTGTCCACCTTTCTTAAAGTATCGGTCTTTATTAAGCAATTTTTTTTAAATATTTTTTTTATATAAGCATAACGTTATAGGTACGTAACGCTTACTAACATTTAGACATGTGTTTACTAAAAGTAAGTATGTTTTATAAGACGTTTTTTACTTTCAAGGAGAGGGTTGTTAAAAAGCTTCGAAATTAATAAAAATTCCGCCTCGGAGGTCTTGGGTTAAAAACCCCAGTCGAGTCATGCCAGAGGCTATAAAAGTGTGAATCTATGAGAATATAAATGATGTCTCCGGTAGTTGTCTAGTTGAGCGACTGTTGTGTCGTTTAAATGGGAGCTGTAAATGCAATAGGACTCCCTTCGCAGGATCATCATTGATAACAGTTCTATTAGGAACTAAAGAGACTATCTTGGGTAAATAATAGTAATAATAATAATAATAATAATATGGTCTTATATACATACATTTGTTTAAATAAAAGCACAATTTACGGCATTATAACTATGAGTTTTTATAAGCTCTATTATACCTAAAAAAATTGCCCCTTGCAACACTGGGCTAAAAATTTCAAAATCAAAGGTAGGTGTTCTTTACGATGTTTGACTGACAGGTGCGACGTTTTATGTATGAAATACTAATTATCTTCCCGACGAAGTCTCAAATACCGATAAAATAAATAAAGCAACTAATCACTACAAATGTTGTGGGCTGAAATTACGTTTGGTGGTGATGTTTTGTGATTGAGAACATATATTCTTGTTTTATATCCAGCTATGAAGATGTAAAAGCTCTCGATGGAGGGAAGGATGGACTGGATATGGTGCGTGTATTGTTGAGACAGGCTGAACATCTTCTATACACAGACAGGTTAGCTGAAGTAACGCTGTTCTGTATTTAGCTGTATTCCTATGCTACATACTTCCTGTTTGTTTGAAAGTAAATAGTTTTGTAATGGGTAATCGCAGGATGAAGATATGGTGATTTTAGTGGTAACTTGCAGGTGAAGTGGAGTACCATTTTTTCTTATCATCGAATAAAAGACAAGAATTTTTTGATTTTTTTTTTATATATATCCATCTTAACCACACATTGTCAGCTTTCTCATTGAATGTTTAACAAATATTTTTTGAAACGTTTGACATAATAAAAAGAAAATTACATTTCTATATGTATAGTTCTGTCTGGCTAGAAGTTGACGAAACTCATCCACCGAAGATTGAAAAGTTGCTAAAAGAATGCACTAACTTGCAATACATCTCCACTTATTTGGATTGCTTTCAAAGGTTCAATGTATTTTCTTTGTTTGCTTCAGGATTTGATTTCTAATAAAATCAGTATTATGCATAAGTTGTAGTGTGATTGTTTTAAGGACGGTTCCGTAAATATAATCGCTGTACAACAGACGCACAACAGTTCACAACAGTTGTATGACAGTCGCCGTTACGTCTTTATCGGAAACACATTTTGTACTACTAAAGTTCTGGAATTTGATCTTTCTTTACAACATTTGCTGTGCAACACTGTGTTTCCATGCTGGTTAACAGTAGAAATGTAAACAAAGAAACTTGGTTATTTAGCAGGATCGATATATAACAAAAAGAAAGTTTTTTGTTGTTTGTTTTTACAACAGGTTGTACAACGAAAAAGACCTGTTTTGTTTCCTTCAGTGTGGTGCTTGTCATGCGACTGTTGTGCGATCATTTTTGTAGAAACTCACTTTAAGGGACGAGAGTTTGCGAAAATCGCTTTGCAATACCTTTGACTTTTTTAATACAGGGTTTCTTTGGCAACCTCATTTTTTACTTAACAATGCAACCACCTTTTGCTCTTTTTTATGGAGGACTGGGTTTAATTTTGGCACTGTTAGAAAAATTATAAATTGTTTTGTTTGTTTGCTGTCGGTTTTGTTTGTTCCTATGGCAAATTGTAATGTAGAAGATTTTGGCATTTTAAAATTGTTTTAGTGTTTATTTTAGTTCTGGCGTAGGTAGAAACTAAATTCTGACATGTGAAACAACACGTGTTTTATATGGAAAGTCATAATTGATTGTTGTTGTTTTTGCGATGGTGTCCGAACACTATTGACAACGTGAACATACAAAAATATCCTAATAATTATTTATCTGGCCACCCATACTACACTTAAACCGGAAATAACGAACAGTAAACGAAACATTGTTATTGAAGTGTGTACGTAGTTTACGTGACATGGACTTAACCCCAAATGAACCCTTCCTTCCACTTTTTTTAAAAACACTTTTGCGTAACTTCTGAGTTTTCATATCTATCAGTTAAAACCTGCCTCTTAAAATTATTAGCTTACATGCCTCCTCAAATATTGGCTATTAGTCAAAACTGCTTCTCTTAAATTCCTATAAAATCCTTATAATGGCTCTCGGAGGTAGGCGCTTTTAAAAGAGTCCGGTAAGATCATAATTAAAGACAACTAAACTATTTTTTTATTTATTTTGATTCCAATGCTTAATGTAGGGATCTAAAGGAGTTTTATATTAAGTGCCCCTCAACTTTCTTTTTCGGGGGGGGGAGGAGGGGCGACACTAAACCTGTGCCAAACGCCTATCAAACATTATGGAGGAAGTATGGCGGAATCAGCCGCTTTCCCGGGCCATAATATGTTCTAAAGCTCCGGACCGAATAGAGTAAAGTACTGTTGGTATTGGTAACGCATCTTTTTCTTAAGTTTATCTGTTCAGCAAAAGTGAAACAAAATTTTAGAAAAAAATTGGAAGGGAAAGTTAGGAGGGAAATTAAAAATAACATCAATAAAATTACTTCATTAACATATCTCTTCATTTAGACCACGATTTTGTCACTTGAAAGTAAAAAATGTGGCCGCCAGATAAATTTTTAATTGGATGACGTCATGTTGCTTGTATAAGCAACATGACGTCATCCAATTAAAAATAACAAAATTGTGTTGGAGATTCGTTAGAGCGGACCATCGAGTAAACACAGCTTTTTTATGATAACGGAACGATGAATGTTCGTAGAATTTCACAATGAAGGCGAAGTCATTGTTAAGGATATTTATTGTAATTATTGTCAAAAGTATATTCTTTGTAATTCAGTGTCACACATTTGCGTCTCAAGTTTTGTTTTTACTTTCATTTACGTCATCTTCAACATAATTGCGGTTTATCAGTTTTGTTCGATTTGTTGTTGGTTTATCAACCCTAACGAAGGCGTCATATACTTATTGTTTTTTCTCTTTTATTTCCTATATAATGAAACGTTTCCTCACATAGTTCTAAGAAGTCCTTTCCTTTGCCAACTTTCGGTATATGGAAGAGATTCGAGTATAAAAAGAGAAGAGAAAGTGATATATAGTGATATAACATTTAACGCCGAGTTGTGTAACGAGAGACATTCTGTAAGTGAGAGTTGTAGATTTATTTTTTCTCTCTGTAACATTTATATATTATATATTTTTAAACGGAAATATAGTCCATGTTTATAAACATTACATTTCACAATAAACTCTTAGTTTGAGTTCCAAAAAATGTAGATGGAGCAATTGTTGGCGATTTTATTCTTGTATTTGATTTTTAACACCTTTTAATTGAAATTTTAAAATGCTACTTTGCTTGTAAAATGCTACTTACTTTGCTATGCAGCAGAAATATTGGAGAAATAGTCGCCCATCCTTTATATATCGCATTTCGTGTTTCCGTAACAGACAGACGACGGCTATTATTATAGAGATGTAGATACGGTCCAGACTCGCTAAAAATTACAGCAATCCCGCATGCTAATAGAGGGCGGGATTATTTTTTCACTCTTGCCAAAAAGGCGGGTTCATAGACAGGCGAGAAAAATCGAGAAGTTCTATATAGTCGTTGACGTTTAAACAGCGAAGGGTTTTGGTACTTTTGTGTTGGGCAGTATTGATGCTAAATAGCATTGTAGGTCTACCAGTTAGTGAGGAAATTTGGCCTAAATAGATCTCTCACGACGTTAAAATCCTTTTTACACTGATCGTGGTTCAATGGTCTGTTTTCTTACAATTTATACACTTTCTTTCAGCACAAACCGCAAATGCTATTTCTGAGCAACCACAGACATTTTACGCAACATTTGCTGTCGTAAAATAACCAGACGAGGCGGGCAGTTTAATTGAGGAGGAAGTATTCTCAAGTCTAGCTGTTGTCTTTTTCTAAATTTTCTTTCGCTTGACATTCTGTATTTATTCTCATTCTCACTTTCTGTTAACATACATCAGTTTGTTTTATTCGAATACGTCTGAATGTCAACAAGTGATGGCACGCAAAGTTATATTGACAAATAATGACATTTTCTTGCAGAAATTTTTTTTATGTGTGCAGTAGAAAAAGAGAAGTCGCACGAGTGCAAGGCGAGGATTATTGTATTATTAATAATTTATGCTAAAGTCAGCAAGTTAAGTATTTCCTCTGTCGTCAATCCATATGAAATTCTTTTTTATATTAATATTTTTACTAATCATTTCTCAAGAATGAAACGGATCATATCGGAAATTTTGTGATTTCTGAAATCTGATTGGCTGATAAATTTTCTGTTCCGATCCAAACTAAAAGTTGACAGAAACGGAAATTTTCTATTAAAACAAAAGAATAATTAGCAGTATAACCAATCAAATAAAGCATTATTCTTGTTCCGATCCGTTTTGTTCTGCAGTGTAAGTCCAGCGTTACTGATGAGCATTCTGCATACACTGCTATTACTATTGTTACAAATGACTTGATGTTGTCACATCTGAAGATGAAGGAAAGCCGTTGTTTTTGTAAAAAACATACAATAACACTCATTAAAGAGAATTCAAGTATTTGGAAAGCTTAAGTAAGCAAAAATTGTATCTCAACAACGACCATTTCCTTTTATGACATTTTTCAACGCCGCGAATCTCGGAAATACTCGAACTTTTTTTCATAAAAGCGTAACTTCCGTAATTGAACAGGTTATACCGGTTTTACTGGCTTGTTCTCTTGTTACCCATACAATAAAAATTATTTTTTTCTTGCCAAAAAAAGTTGTTTTAACTGGAAAATCCGATGTTTATTTGAATTCGTAGAAACATGATTTGCCAAGCTGACATCATCAGTATGTTGTTGGGCACAAGATGCAGTATGTAACGATATATTTTGCACAAATTTGTCACAGCACGACTTCATTCACGAATGTTAAACATGCCATGATGGAAAAAAAATTTTCTCACGCTTTCAATTGTCAATTCTTCATTGAGAAACTCCATCTGTCTGGTCATTTGTAAACAACTTTTGTCTCTTCAAATTTCACTGTTGCTGATCTTCAACATTTAAGAAAACATCTTTACAGTTGGTTATAAACTTAAAATATATCACGGAGAAGTCGAATTCTTTTTCATTTAAATTCGATCCGAGTGCACAGAATTTGAGACAGCCAAATACGTGAAAGTATGCTTTATAAGAAGTGCGTGCTTTCTATCTTTATCCCCAAACTCCAAGCTGGCTCCCAGGGCCTATACATGCGCATTTTAGTACGTTATGTCTTCCGCTCTCAGGCCAGGAGAATAGGCGGTCAAATGTAATGTAGGGGCCAGCGTAAAAAAAAGAATGGCCGTTCTCCGTCAGACCGAAAAATTCACGTGAAAAAAAACGTGTTTTTGAGTGAAAAATAAAAAAGTAATGTTTTTAAACACCAACAATGGAGTGCTATTTGAACACCAACAATGGAGTGCTATTTGACAATTTGGCGGAAATACACTTTGGTATCAAGAAAGTTCAAAATAAATTCTATTACATATGTCACAGATAAACAGATAAACAGATTCGGGGATACAAATTCTCAAGGTAAGGTTAAGTTAGTTTGATATCATATTTTATGGGCTTCGAATTAAAAAACAGGACACTAACTATGGCAACATAACAGTGGATACCAAATAAAATGTCCGTTATGAGATGGCTACGTAATGCTTCTTCTGTAATTAAATATTTTTGTACTTTCGTGTACTGCGTAATTTCCAACCATTTTCAATGTAAGCGCCATTTTAAAATCTGCTTAAAACTATATTAAATACCCGTAAACGTCTGTCACGCAATATGGTACCACAAGTAGCGAGACACACGCAATGCGGTATAAAAAGGAAGCGCAAACCCGTTTTCGACGGGTTACTGACTAGTATTGTCAATTTTGGGTCAGTGATGCTTGATAGACAAGTGTGTATATTAGCAACAGAATTTCGGATGGAGTAAGCCATATTATAAATACAAGAGATTTGTCAAATAGACTGATCCTAACACAAACAGTGACTGTTTCTTCCAACTTTTTAACAAAGTGTCAATATAAAATTGAGATAACAGGGTATTGAAATATGTTTGAGTAATTACTATAGAAACTCTATAGCCGTGCATCAAGCATTTGGTAGTTTCTGAGACGTGTCAAAAAAACTGACTGTGACAATCAATAGCTGCAAAACTTCATTGACTGAATCGACGGATGGTCATATCACAGATAAAAATATAGTATTTCAGTTCGGTAAGTAATCCACTGATCGATGTGATCAAAGGAAAATATGTTGAAACATGTTCACACAACATTGTGAAGTTAGTTGGACATGTGGTCATTTTTTTCACTAGCCCCCCTTTTCACAAGTAAAAAGATGTTTGCCGCCATTCTTGACCCCAGATTTCTTTGAGATAAACTCGAGGTTTTAATCTTAAAGAGCTCTGGGGACGAGAATGGTTTGCCGCGAAAATGATTTCCAGAAAAATCGTGTCTTTGTGAAAAGGCGCTAACAAATAACGTTTTCTATTCTCTGCCTTGCGAAGATGAACATTGATATAATGTGATTCAACAGAAATTTTTACCCTGTGTTGTTAACTACTTAATTGTCAGATGTGGAAAGAAAATGTCAAACACAATGGTAGCTAACAATAAGTTTTTTTAAAACTACAATCGGGGAGGTAATGTAATGGGACGGCTTCAATTTTTTATAATTTTACAAGTTTTTATAACTTTTAAGACACTGTGCCACCCTCTTTCCCCTCCTTCAATGTTGCCAGTCAACCCAGTGCATATAAGGGGATTTTTTTAGGGCGTCCCATTACGTACCCGATTATATATACTGCAGATAAGCTTCGAATTTTACTCACAGTGTGAGGCATCTTAAAAGAAAAATTAATCCTTGATTTATCACCATATCTTTTTTACTATTGCTTGGCTGTGGAGTTGTCTTGTTGATAAACACATATTTCAAATTTACTGACGTTTGTTGGAGTTAGCTCAGTCAGGTAGCTCGGTAAGCTGGCTTGGTTCAGTCTAGCTTGATAACTAGCTCGGTAAGATGGCTCAGTAAGGTGCTCGGTAAGTTGTTTCGGTAACGCTAGCGATACAATTTAAAAATTCAGCTGGCTTTACATTCAGAAAATACTTAAAGTTAAAAGTTGGAACGGAAGGTAAAATCTTTCAAAAAAAATTATCTTTTATTCGTGTATGTTTTCACTCGGTTAAAGGTTTTTATTTTATTTTTGTAATAATTTTTATTGACGTTTCTTTTATAAGAATATGCTTTATAAGAGTATGCGGCTGGAATTTACTTCAAAATTAATAATATCTTAAGAATAATCCTCAACTTGATTTCCAAAGAAAGAAGATTAAAACGACTTAATATTATCAAGTTTTTCCACCTGCGTATCTACACTAATAACACACAATATCAATGTGTCGCCTTCTTAAATTACTGTTAATATCTGTGTCCAGATCTTCTAACATGTTTCCAATCACTTCATGCACATGGGTAAGAATGTACTAAGAATATTTTTATCCTGAAATATAACCTATAACCTCATCCCGTAGTACTGTTACGGACCCGCTCCGTCAAAAATCATCATAGGCGCAGAAGAGCCCTGGGGACGAGGTTGATTTCAGCCTTCACTGACTTTCATCATTTTTGCGTGTATTAGTCAACATTCGTTTTTACATGCATCATCCTTTGGGCTATTTAGTTCGCAGGTTTAACATGGGCGTCCCTAACCCGACATGGGTTACCCCAGTTTTTCTTAACACTGCTTTTGACTACGTCACAAACTGCTGCAATTATTTTTATGAAAAGTTAGCCAATCAAATCTATTCACTATAAATTATGTGGGTGTCCAGGATACAGATAATCTGGAGGTCATAACCTAAAGTAACATCTGATAAGATAAAACATATTTCTTTTTAATTTTATGGTCACATTTCAAAAAGAAACACTTGAACAGGTAAGTGATGAAATTACTACAAAATTTTCTTTGTAAAACTGCTCGAATATTTTTTCTTTTCTTAATTTGATTGCACTAATATTGTTTTATATATAGAAACACATCAGTTTGTAGATATATAAAGGAGCATGTAAGCAAGCCATTTTAAACACACAAAATACAGCGATTATTATAGAGACTAGTCGTGGATAAATCCACGGGAATTTACCCAACCTTGTATATACCACATTTCGTGTGTCTGTAGCATAGCTATACAGTCGCACAGAGGCATTCATCGCTATTGTAGTACCATTTTGCGCTGAGACAGACATATACACGTGTTATTAATATACCTATTAACAGTGGAACCTCAATTTTTGTTCTTCTAGTCGAGACAATGGGCTGTTTAATGCAACGCCCTTAGGATAGTCCATAGGTAATACGCCAAGCTTGTGTTTTGCAGTCATTTGTGGATATCAGTATCATTAAAGTAAGGAAATAAGGGAGGTAGAGATAGTTGTGTACTCGTTCAAGGCCCTTTATTAATCATTTTTTACGTACAATTAATGTACAAAGCTTTGCCGCTAATTCATTCTGATCAATTTATAAGATCATAGCGAGCTAGGTATGTAAAAATATATTGGATAGAGTTGATTGACTATATAGTTGGAATCGTTCACTCTCCTTCTGCTTTAGTATACTGTGTATATAGTTAATATAATATATTTAGACATTTTAGTTTTAATTTTAACTTTAAATATTCTTAGCATTTTATACAAAAAAACTTTGCGTTTTTCTTTAAAAATATTTCCAATAATGTTTTTGTCAAAGTGAAAGGAAAATTTACGGCTAGTTTCTAATAAGCGCCCGTAAACGTATTATTGTAACTCTAATAAACGCTTAATAAAGGGGGCCGCTTATTAAATAATTTTTAGATTAAGGAGGCGCTTATTAGAGAAGGGCGTTAAAAAGAGAAACTACGGTATCATGTTTTTTAAAAACAATCAACACTAAAGTCTAGAGAAAAATGAAATATACATTCGGATTGATCAACATTTTAAAAAAATAAAAATTTCTCCTAGGTCATACTTAATTGACAAGTTAATGCTATATAAAAAATAATTAATTGGCGTCATTCATAATTGAAGATAAAATTTATCTCATCAACAGATGAAAGTATTTTTTACAATCTCCACCACAATAGTTACCCATTGCAAGCTGACAGGAATTTAAAGAAACAATATGACTTTCCGATCATATAATTTCTTGGTTGTTTATTAATGTCTAATTCGAGTTGTATTGCTATTTTTTCCTGATGTTGTTAGTTTAATTCATCCTTTGTATACCATGCCTATAGTTATTCTAACTTCAACTTTCATGTTGCTAATAAAACTGCAAAGGAATAAACACTTTGGTAAAATTAGGCATTTTTTAACTGATACGACATTTTCGGCATTCTATTTGGTACAGCATTGTCAACATTATTGCATCTAGGAACAAAAGAACAAAAATACTATAATTTTGGAAAATATAATTATCAGAATTAAAAGTTGCACCTTGTCATTTTAAAATAATATATAATGAAAATAAATGTAAGAATCAAAGTAGCCCCATTCAATGAGAAAATCCTGATCTTAACTCAAATATTACCTTAATAATACAATATAAACTGTTTTGTCTATCTATACCGAGCTTGCGAGGTCGATACGATGACCGTATGAAGCCCGTAGTGAGGGCTTTTGAGCCAATCAACGCAGCGGATTTTCCGTATAAACCGGTTGACATTTCCTATCAAGTATTATTACTTGTTAGCTATAACTTTTAAATGAAATAATGAAAAAATCGACCTTTTGAATTAACAATTTTTTCACGTCGGCCGATATGTAGCCAGCATGTTTAGTTAGCATGTCGGTATTCGTATAGGTTCATTGCGGTGTATCGACGTGAATTGAATAGACGAAATTTTAAGTTATAATTTAATAGGTTAAAGTGAACAATTATAAGCAGATTTCCCACATGACTGAGTGACAGCTAGTCATTCATACTATTAGCTATGACAATGAAGAAAGATAATTAAATGAGGATCGGAGCAGCACGTTTTAAATAACAAAACTGTTTCTACGGAGCTGATTCGTTTTATTTTTTAGAACAACGATATCAGCATCTCATACGAACAAACACCTTTGCGAAGATGCCGTGCATACCAACATGTTTGGGGCAAAGACCAACTTTCATATGCATGATGTTCTTAACCAGTTCGTTTTTCTTTGTGGAAATCATTGTTGGTTACGCCACAAATTCGATGGCGTTAGTGGCGGATTCATTTCACATGCTGTCGGATATCATATCATTGTTCGTCGGCTTCTTCGCTTTGAAGGTAAGTTGTATGATCTAAATTATGGAAAAATAAGAAGAACAACAGAGATAAATTCTACTGTTTCTGAACAAGCTCAGCCATACATCTTTGAAGCGAAATTTTTGCAGCATCAATTTTTTCGATTTCTTTCAGTTAAGTTTTGGATCGTAAATGTGTGTAATATACTGTAAATAGCTAAATAAAAAATGTAAAAACGAAATAAGAACAATTTCAGACTGTGAGTATGTAAAAAAATTAGAATCGTTCAAGTTGAAGTCAAATTTTCTTGTTTTCTACATTTAAAAAATGTAGCGTGTAATATTTAATAACTGAAATGTATTGCTAAAACGTATTAAAGGTATTAAAGCTAGTTTACTTTACTTTTTTTAAGTTCTCACGCAAGAGTAACCCACATACGTTGGACGCCAATACTTTTGGATGGGTGAGAGCAGAAGTTCTTGGCGCGTTAGTTAATTCGGTCTTCCTTGTTGCTTTGTGTTTTTCAATTCTTGTTGAAGCACTGAAAAGGCTTGCCGAACCAGAAGCTCTTACTGACCCGTTGCTGATTCTTGTAGTGGGTGGAGTTGGTCTTCTTATTAATTTGATCGGAATGTTTCTTTTCCATGGTGAGTATACCAGTAGAAGTGAAGCATCGCTAGTCGTGTAGTAATGCGTTTTTTGTAAAGAACCTAGCCAGAAAAACAATCCTCTCGCTCAAACTTATGGGGAGAAGCGTTGTGGGAGGAGGGTTTTCCTGGCAAACATTTGAAGTCTTGGATAAAAAAACGCATCCACAAAATGTGTTGAGCTATAAGCAATTTCTTCTGTATTTTAAAACGTTGTTCTGGAAATTGTTAAGAATTTTAAATCACCAAATACGAAATATATATATATTTTTTTGTAAAAAAAATGAAAAAAATATCATTTTTTCTCAGACTCCAAGTTCTTTTAAATTTTGGATAATAAGACGTTGTCACGTTTTGTCACGTTTTATGAATCAGTAATAATGTAACTGACCTTGTGGGTTGAGTTGTTTGTTTTTATTTTTATTTATGTATATACAGGTCACGCTGGTCACGGACACAGTCACGGTGGTGGCAGCCACGGACACAGTCACGGTGGTGGTAGCCACGGACATAGTCACGGGGGGGACAGTCATGGAAGTGGTAACCATGGACATGGTCACAACAACAAAAAGAAACACGGAAAGAAAAGAAAAAACACCAAAAAACAACTGAGAAATTCAAACGAAGAAACAACTATGGCAAGTTACCAAAATAAAAGTTTTCATCCTGAAAGTGATCACACAACCGTTGCTATAACAACATGTCACGATGAAAAGAAAGGGGATGTCACCATAGAAATGTATATGCAGACGGAGGGGTCCAAAAGCATAGCTAATATTTCGGAAGGTTCGCTCTCATCTTTTACTTTATTGCCTGCTTCAGGGGATAGGGGGCAAATTTTCGTTTGCATGTGTGCATGGGAATTTTTAATATTCCTAACTGGAAATAATATTTTAAAGTGGTATAATTAAGATGTGATTAATAACTGCAGTATTTTAATAAGGCGTCGTGCGGCTTGCACTGTATGTGTTATTTTTATGCTTTAAAAGTCAACTCTTGTTACGGTTTAAACAAGAAAAGCAAAAACAATTTTTAGACACAGCCTCGTTCCTAGAGCATTTAAATTTTATGACAAATCCATGATAGCTACTCAGCTACTCAGGGACGAAATACATCATTGATCAGAGTGTCTACAGGTGCTTGCAGAACCAGTCCCCCCCCTTCTCCTCCCCCCCGTTACAATTCCCATTGAAATTACATAAAATAGACTGCCGCACGCCCTTCCTTTTGCCGTGATGAATACCAAGCGAATAAATAGCCATCTTCTTAACCAAGAAAATCGCGAAAAAAAGAAAACATTCCCCTTTCCCACTCCACTTCACTACTTTTTTTTACTCAAGCTGTTTCTACTTTTCTCAGATTTTTTTGAAATATCTTTCACAGCCAGGTGCTTTTATTTCATAGATCGCTACCTTTTCTTTTCGTAGTTTCGTCTGTGGGAAGTATGACCACTTCAAAGAGAGCGAACGCGAGTGGTCAAATGAACATGAAAGGTGTTTATTTACACATTCTTGGCGACGCACTCGGTTCTGTTATTGTTATCGTGGCAGCTCTATTGGTGTATTTCTTTGGAGAACAAAAATGGACGCTGTATGTTGACCCTGTATTGAGGTATGTTGCAAATTATTTCTAGATGATTAGTACATCTCAGGAAGCATAATCGTGTTAAATGGTAGAACTCCAACCGCCCACTCCCTCCCTTCACTTTGCACTAAATCTTCGCTGGCTATAGCTGCTCCTAGCTAGCACCTAGCTAGCACCTAGCTAGCACCTAGCTAGCACCTAGCTACCACCCAACATTAAGCGACTTTTCGTCTCACTAGGTCGTTATTAACAAAACATAAAACACGGGTGAAAATTTGAATATCAACTACATTAAAAGAATAAATTTCGTGATTTTTAAATGTTGCTTGCTGATTGCTTGTTGAGTATCTGTTTGGGAAGATTAAAATCAAGTGTTTGCCTGCAGAATTAAGCTGTTGTGTCAGTTCAAAGTAAAAAAAATTTAGTTTTAATAAAGTTTGTTGTCGTACGGAGCTTACATAACTTTTGGAAAAAGTCTCGAAAACTATCGTTGTGTGTTTAAAATCACTCTTTCTGTTTTTATTTACTTACTTCAGACAAGTTGTGTTACTTATAGAATGTTACTTATAACAGAAGCATGTAGCAACATGTACAAGCCTTCTCGACACTGTGAAATATTCGTTGTTATTCGTTGTTACTCGTTGTTATTCGTTGTTATTCGTCGTTATTCGTTGTTATTCGTTGTTATTCGTTGTTATTCTCTTTTTAGTATTGTGATGGTATTCATTATTCTCAAGACATGCATTCCTCTATGTAAGTACTTAAATCCCAATACTGTATTTTTTACATCAACACTGGTCTCTGTTCATTAAAGTACTTTATTTGGACAAAACATCTAATAAAAAAACAATTATAACATCCTCGTCAACTTATGCGCAGCCCCCTTAATGTTTCTTAAAAAAACAACCTTCCCTCTGTTATAACCTCTGTTAGCTTTATTTTTATCCTTGTAACTTTACTATTGTTTTTGTCCCCTTCCAATGAAATATCCAATCACCCCATTTATCAAGGCCAATACCTCCCCATACTTCATCCGTGTGTTGTAAGCACATAGTGCAAACTAATTGCATTTCGTGACATTTTCTTATTTGTATATACTTAGTGAAAGAATCTAGCTTGATATTGCTACAGAATGTTCCATCACATATCCAGTTAAAAAAAGTAGAAGAGAGGTTACTAGGCACGGTAGGTAGATCTCTTAAAAACGTCTGCGATGAAGCATACATACATTTACAAACATCTGCAGCGTGGCGTATTAGTATAGCAGGCGCGTACTTAAGCCTTATTAAAAGTCAACTAATCGTGTAGTTTTGATAAAAAAGAAAACGTTTCATATCTTCCCAATATTTGTTAAAATATAAACTTTCTTTATCAACAGTTTCCTGAAATAATCGCAGTCCACGAATTTCATGTATGGCAATTGACTGGTAATAAAATCATTGCATCACTGCACATCAAATTTTCATCAAATGCAGATTATAGACACTTATCACCTTCGTTGAAAGAATTCTTCCATGATGAGGGAATTCATTCGACTACCGTGCAACCAGAATTTGCAGAAGTAAGTTGTTTTTAAACCAATCAGATTTGTTTAAAACGTCGAAACGTAGGCCAAAATAAACTCGCTTGTTCATGACATGATAATATCTAATCACAGATTGGTTTTAGCAAGACTTATGAAATGACAGCGTGCTGTGAGTTACACAAAACTTTAAAAATGCTATACTAGGAATAATTTCGACGATTTTGCGCCACTACTAAAATTTCAATGCCACTTATTTTCACGAATGATTCAAAAGGTTGCATTTTGTGGTCTCAAAAGTTGTCGAGGGACAAAATAAGATCGATCAAGATTTAGGCCCAAACATTTTGGTCTCATATTGGGTTTCAACATAATTTAAAGTACTCATATCTATTTGTGTTGTTTTTGATTCCAGGAAGACAGTGACGTAAGTGATGACGAAAAGAAATGTCTGTTGCCATGTGTCAGTAAATCGTGTGAAGAAAAGTTATGTTGTAATACTGACACACAGAAGCTGTTGTCTAACGAAGCGAGTGACATCCCCATCATTGAAAGTCTCACAGTCGAAGATGATAAAACGCAGAGCAGAAAATCAAATGTTTCGCAACTTCATAGCAACGTAGAACTCCTCTCAGTAACGGTCTTAAAAGAAACTGAAAGCCAAGATAAAATCTCTGAAAAATAGATCGTAGTCATTTGATAATTTGAGTGCAAATACCGGAGTACTCTCTTAATGTCCTGGTTATTTGGCTGGTTATTTACAATTTGCTGACAAAACATGTTTTTTTCTGCAATGCTAAACCTCTAAAGAGGCTGTTTTCCCCAAACGGGGTATGTATTCAGCGACAAGTCAAGTATGTTGCTTGAGAAAACGAGATAAAGAAGGAAAGCTCCACCTGGATGGTTTCTCTTATGTGAAAACTTTATGCTTTCATTTAAATTTGTACCCTGGCTTTTTCTGTATAAAGATCTAGCCCTGTCTCTTCCGAAACCAGTCACTGAAGGAATATATTGCACCAGGTGATAAGTTGCTGTGAAAGTGAGTTACTGCGACATAAATGTTTTTTTTTTGACTGAGAGTCTTCTGTAAATGCCCCTGCATGGAACACTCTTTAGTATTTGTTAACAATAACTTTATATATACAATTTTTTTTAATTTTATTGTATTTTTGTATTTTTGTAATTTCTAACTACTTTGTTGTAAATATATCTTTAAATTACTCTTACTATCTCTTGTTCATATAACCAGGCGTGGAAACAAATCAAACTTTACATTTTGCTGCCTTTTGAGTCTATATGCGCTTCCAGTGGCTGGACACCTCAATTACGCCATAGTGACTAATTTGCAAGGAACTAAAACGGAAGAGTAGAAAGTGTATAAACAAAACAGCATCAACTTAACCAATAATGAACTCAGATTGTTAATTAATTATCAAAGCCAACCTAAACAGGGTGACCACTACTCCTAGAAGGTTCCTGGAAATGGAATGTACTCCTAGAATATCCTGGAAATGGAATGCACGCCTTGAGCACTCCTGCAAATGGAATGTACTCCTGGAAAAATCTACAAATGTAATGTAGTTCAGCAAAAACCCTGCAAATGGAACGTACTCCTGAAAAACTCCTGGAAAAAAATGTACTCCTGGAAAAATCTTGGAAATAGAATGTATTCCTAGAAAACTCCTGGGAATAGAAGGTACTCCTGCAAAAATCCTGGAAATAGAATGTACTACTTACTGCAAGAATCTTAGAAATGGAATGTACTCCTGGAAGACTCCCGGGTATAAAGGTAGTCCTGATTAAAGTTTAAAAATATATTTTTCCTGACAATCTTAATACAAAGCTCTCACAAACGTTCTTCTTGTTTGATTGGCGCACAATATAGTATCGTCCTGACACGATCCACTCACCTTATGTGATTAAGGCAGGCTGCAGGGCAGCTGATATTGTAAATATTTAGAGGCAAAAATGAACATATTCGAAAAATAAAGATAAACATATTTCCCAATTTGCGTTATTTTAATACTTTTTGTAAATCAGTTGAGTTAAATCGCGTTAAATTTTCTTTAAAAATTATATGATCGTTAATTTTGTGTCTCGTTAACTTCCTGGAATCGGGTGGTGAAGGCCTTAAAACTTTAATTATGCCATTACACAACAAGCTTGTCTGGTTATACGATAAACTTAGGAATTGTCCATATTCGTTGTGGTTCGAAATTGTGTAGGCAACAGCTTGGCCCAACCCCAGACCTGCTGATCGAAGACACTGTACTTTCTGGGGTTAAGCTGTAGTTTGCTCGTCTCACACAGTCTCTGAACTCACTGGCACAGAGGGTACATAGGGTACATACTAGTATCAACTAGTATCAACTAGTATCAACTAGTATCAACTAGTATCAACTAGTATCAACTAGTATCAACTAGTATCAACTAGTATCAACTAGTATCAACCACTTTTTAAGCAACTTTTAGTGGTCAGCTTTGTACTTTAGCAACTTGAGCAAATGAAAAAGGATTTTTATAAAAAAACAGAGTAAAATTTTGTTTAAGTAAAGTTTTGATAACTTTTCTCTTACGACCAGTTTATATCACATTTTTCTAAAAACCAAGACGCTATCGGTCAACCTCGTTCCCAGGGCAGTTTGCCTTGTTGATCCACAAGACCCTGGGGAAGTAACTTTGTGTGCTTGGCTAAACGCTAAACCTTAATTAAAATCTCTCCATCTCTAATTAGTGAACACCATTAGTACAAAAATATCTGTCCGTTAATTAGAGGTCTTTTGGGAAGTTGATATTTTCATGTTTATTTTTGTTATACCGAGTATATTTTATGTCTTCTTCAGGGGTTGTGGAAATTGTTTCAAAAGATAAAAAGAGATAACTAAATTGTACTAAACTAAGTCTAAATTACACTATTTTTAAATGTTTAAAATTGCAGCAACAATAAAAATTCTAATAAAAACATTGTTTAAACAATTTAAAGAGCAGTCGCATTGTTTTTTTAGGCTCCCGGTGATTATCCAGAAAAATGTTCAAAAATACCTACCTATTTCAAACATAGAAATGTGTTCGTTTTGGAGGTATCCGCTTGTCCGCTTTTTAGACAGTTTTCTATAAGACTTTGACCAGATTTCGAATATACTTTAGTATTAAAAAACAACAACGCTACTACAGAATTTCTTTGTATTTCCAGTAACGATTCTGAGTCAATATTTTTTGAATGAAGCCACTCAGAGAGCATTAAGTTATGCCGAATGTGTTGCTAGTTGTGATATAAATGTTACTTGTGATAGATAGATAGATAGATAGATAGATAGATGTGCATATTTTACATGGCTAGCCTCACAAATATCGAGGGATATACCCTGTCTATTATTTCCAGGAGGGGCCATGGCTTAGATGGAGAGTCCTAGAGTATTTAATGCTCATTTTGAGCTACGCAGACCCAATAATAATAATAATAATAATAATAATAATAATAATAATAATAATAATAATAATAATAATAATAATAATAATAATAATAATAATAATAATAAATATTTAAAGTGGCTAGCCCAGAAAATCACAAAAACCTATAGTTAGTGGATTGTTTCCACTGGGGGCCACTAGAACAAAAAAGAAACAAAAAATGATAAACCTTAGACTGCCTCAGCTCAATCAAACATAGTAACATTTATAATCTGTGAAAATTGAAAAGAAAAAGAATAAAAAACAAAAATTAAAAAGTTAAAAAGTGATCTCCATTAGAATTTGCCAAATACATTAGAGATGGAAGTCTTAAACGATTAGGGCCCGCGCTCTACTAGACAACTCCCGGCAACATCCAACGGCCCTCACAGTGTGCCATCTTTCCAATTTCCCTCACATGGCTTGGGTTAACCCGGGGCTATGGTAACATTCACTCGCCCATGTTGAATCGCCGTCAAGAGGAATCGAACCCCGGTCTCCCGCACAGAGTACGAGAGCTATAACCACTAATCTAATCTGTGACATGGCAAATTTTATAGGCTATTGTAACAAATTGTGTATGCATATTGTCTATTTGATCATAGTCACAAAAGTCTTGCGACTGTGATTTGATGATTAACAGCGCTTCGTAATAACGGCTCAGGGGCCTAACAACCCGGGGGTCGTGGATGATGTTATGCCTGAAAAAATTGTCCCGTGGTCTTTTTTATGGACATATTCTCTAAATATGGTAGCCGTAACCGCGGTGGTTTGCACAGCGCAAAAACTCATTTTTTTAATGTATTAACTTGATACACTTTGCAGCTAGCTAGCTAATGGTTTATCTTTGTAACAGCTTAATTTTTCATTTCAATTTATATGTTTATCTTCATCTGTATTTGCGATGTTGTAGGTCACAAACAGGGATAACGCATGTTGAGAGGGATCCCTCTCTATCTAGCATCAAGTTGTATGCACACTGGTAAATTCACTATAGGTTAGATAGATATAGATATATGTGCTTATTTTACATGGCTAGCCTCACAAATATCTAGGGATATACCCTATCTATTATTTCCGGGAGGAGCCATGGCTTAAATGGGTAGTTTTTAAGCTACACAGGCCCAATTAAGGGTTTGTGCGCACTCCTACCTGACGAGTCTAGGCACTCCTACCTACCAAGTCTAGCGGCCAATTTGCCGTTAACAGAGACGAAAACTGTTTGTCGACGGCCCCTTGTACCTTGTTGTAGGCTTTCAAAGAAATTCTTCAGGATTGGCAGTTGTGTGCCAGTCCTCCATTGGATTGAACATCCAGTTTACACGAATGTGTGCATATGTATAATCTAGTTTGAATCAGCCCGTCTTAACGTGGTGTATCCTACCAGTTGTGGTTCATCTGGTATCTGGAATATAGATATTTATCAAGGCTGTTTTTAAAGAGGTCCAGTGTGCAACCAGACATATTACGTATGGATTTGGGGAGAATATTAAAGAGCTTTATTCCATGGATTGGTAAACTGAACTCTGTCACCCTACAGTACCGCTCGAATTTAACTTTAAATGTATATACGCGATAGTTGTCACCTTCACATGAGCTTTCGGTAGCGTCAGAACTTTCGTTGTTATTGTTACCCTATTGTTAAATACATGAGCTATTTTTGCATGTTGAAAACAATAGAGTTCATGTCTTGTTCGTGAAATTGAATTACCTTATGTGAACTGCGTGTGTCCCAATGTTGTATTTAATTGCTATAGTCGTCAAGAGATCAACGAAAGAAAATAAAATTTAACAAAGATTTAAGTATCTATTGTTTTTACTCACTTTACTTAAAAATTTAAGAACGAAAAACGGCGATAGAAATGTTTTTTTAGATCGTGTTTTAAAAGTTTAAGAACGAAAAACGGCGATAGAAATGCTTTTTTAGATCGCATTTTAAAAGTTTAAGAACGAAAAACGGCGATAGAAATGCTTCGTTAGATCGTGTTTTAAAAGTTTAAGAACGAAAAACATCGTTAGAAATGCTTTTTTAAATCGCATTTTAAAAGTTTAAGAACGAAAAACAGCGATAGAAATGCTTTGTTAGATCCTGTTTTAAAAATTTAAGAACGAAAAAGGGTGATATAAATGCTTTTTAGATCGCGTTTTAAAAGTTTAAGAACGAAAAACGGTGATATAAATGCTTTGTTAGATCCTGTTTTAAAAATTTAAGAACGAAAAAGGGCGATAGAAATGCTTTTTAGATCGCGTTTTAAAAATTTAAGAACGAAAAACGGCGATAGAAAAGATTTTTTAGATCGCATTTTAAAAGTTTAGGAACTAAAAACGGCGATAGAAATGCTTTTTTAGATAGTGTTTTAAAAGTTTAGGAACTAAAAACGGTGATAGAAATGCTTTTTTAGATAGTGTTTTAAAAGTTTATGAACAAAAAACGGCGTTAGAAATGCTGATATGTGAAGGTTCTTTATGTAGACATGAGATCGTTACATGAGGTCGTAAAACTCACGTACATGTAAAGTTACATTCAAGCGGTACTGTACTGTATGGACCACACAGAAATTTTGCTTTCCGCCCATGCCGAGGATGATGATAGCTTTTGATTTTCAGATTGACATTTGGTACCAACTGTTCCATGATTTTCCAAATATAAATTATTCGGTACCTTTCCCTTCTACGCTCCAGTAAATACAATTTCAGTTCCTTCAATGCTTTCCAATAGTTGTGATTGTTCATGTTTCGGATTTTTCGTGTATAGGACCATTGCAATGCCTCTATCATCTGTATTTCTCCAACTTTATGTGGACTCCATAGGACTGAACAATACTCTAATAGAAGAACCAGAGATTTCCACATGGTCATAAGGTGATCCTTCGTTCTGGTGGTAAAAGTTCTTAAAATCCAAGACATCATGTTTTTACTGCCATTTACTACTTTCAATATGTGGGAATGAAAGGAGCAGTTTGTGGATAATATGACACCAAGATCTTTCAGTTTCTCACGCTCTGTGATGATGGATCCAGAGGGGGAAAGATGCGATGGGCAATTTTTCAGTTTCGGATTTTTCGTATATAGGACCATTGCAATGCCTCTATCATCTGTATCTCTCCAACTTTATGTGGACTCCATAGGACTGAACAATACTCTAATAGAGGAAGAACCAGAGATTTCCACATGGTCATAGGGTGATCCTTCGTTCTGGTGTAAAAAGTTCTTAAAATCCAAGACATCATGTTTTTACTGTCATTTACTACTTTCAATATGTGGGAATGAAAGGAGCAGTTGGTGGATAATATGACACCAAGATCTTTCAGTTCCTCACGCTCTGTGATGATGGATCCAGAGGGGGAAAGATATGATGTGCAATTTTTCAGGGTGTCGTTCGTGCCATAACGCATGACCTCAAACTTTAGATCATTAAATTTCATGTTTGCATCTTCTGCCCATTCATAAATTTTCTGAAGGTCACTTTGCAACTTGCCCATGTCCCTGAGAGAGTCGATGCTCTTGGTAACCCTTGTATCATCAGCAAATGACCGTACAATACTGTCACTGACATTTGAGTCTATATCTCCAAGGAGGATGATGAAGATATAAGTGGTCCAAGCACACTACCTTGGGGTACGCCTGAAATAACAGCAACAGGATGTGATTCCATTCCGTTGACAATGACTGATTGAGTGCGGTTTGTCAGGAAAGCTTCAACAAAGTTAAATAATTTTCCTTTGATTCCAAGTTTTTCAAGTTTTTTTAAGACAATGGTAAAATCCACTTTGTCAAAGGCTTTCGCAAAGTCAAGGTATACAATGTCACAATTTTTGTATCACATTATCAAAGTGGTCTAAGAGTTGGCTTAGACATACCGACCAGAATGAAAACCATGTTGATTTTCGTTTAGTAGCTTGTTTTCTTCAAGGTAGCAGGTGATATGATTTCGGACGACTTTTTTCGAAAATTTTAATAATACGAGATGTCAAGGCTACTGGGCGGTAATTGGATGCATCAGATTTCTTTCCCCCTTTGAAATCCCATGCAACATCCAACGGCATAGCCTAGTTAACTAAGCTTTCTTCTTCGAGTTGATAAAATGAGTTTCTCTCAAACAAAAGCGAACGAATGACTCAGCGGAAACCCTGAGTTTAAATTGGACAATGTGACTAATCGCTTCGGAGGCCATTTTAATTTATCTGTGAGTTGTTTACCAAGCTTGGCCACATCTTACTCTGGTAAAAACTTTATAGTTTACTAATGTTTGTTAGGGTGAGTGAAACCACTCGCTGGAATATTCGGATGAAAAGGGCTTTCCCCAACATGGACCACGTGAGCAAAGAACAATAGAATTAGCCAATCAAAAAGCGCGGCCAGATTTTGGCCGCAGAAAAATCGTTTGAGACCCAGCGTAATTTTTCCCACCTTAACTACTCCGATTTCTCGGTGGTAAGAAAAATTACGCTGGGACTTCACATGGTTTGGGTTAACCTTGGGCTATGTTAACATATATAGCAGTCCATGTCTGATGCCTTAAGATCAATATAGTGAAGTATGTTGTTTTATCTAACATGAGAACATCATCTTACACGACGGTGCCGACTCGCTGGAAACGCCCCAAAAACCACGTGTAGGCTGTCGGAGAAACCCGAATCAACCCAAAACTGTTTTTTATATCATTTATCCAATAAATAGCTGTAATAAAATCCCACAAATAATAATCTGAGAGTACAACAACAAAATAGCACCTTCCTTCTTCTCGACAAAATTTAAATGAGAACAATGAGCTTGTGCGCGTTGCATTTCAGGCGCGTTGCATTTCGGGCGCAATTCTGGCGGGCCTAGGCTTTTTCTGGCGGTTACAGACAAAAACCTTGAAAAAAACTGAGAAACGCCTGTGCCCTCACATATATACGGTGCTTTCGGCGAGTCGGCACCCTCTTCATCTTACGTCCCCCAGTTAGCGCACCTGCATTAACCTTCTTTGTTTAGAGATAAGCATGAAATTAGAAAATTATAACCTAGTGAAATGTCTTGGTATCTTATTATTTTTTGATTTGGTTAAACTCAGGCCTGTAAATTTTAAATATCTGCTAAAGTAGCACCTATACAGCCTACAAGCTGCAGATTTTTGGTCACTTAAGGAGCTGCCAACAATCATTTTTTTTTAACATGCATTAAAAACTAATTAAAACTTACTTTTTTTGGGGGGGGGGAGGGGATAGTAACATTGAGGGAGATCAAAAGGGAATCAAAAATTTAACTGTTGAAATGAAAATTGATAGTTGAAGGCCCCTATAATGGTTGATGCATGTATAAAGGATATTATTATTTTGTTTGTCATACTTTCATATCATTGACCAAAAAAAATCTGACTTGAAGAAATTATAAAATTATATATATGAGTTGTTTTAAATCTGGTGTTAACAGGTAAATTTGTACTTTTTTAGTTTATTTGTAAAGGATAAGTTTTACTTTTGTGAAGATGAGTTTTCGAGACTGGATTGAATTGGAAAGTGACCCAGGTAAAAATAATTTATACTGTCAGTATACAGGATCCTGTTTTAGTATGATATCATGTGTTGCAACACAAGGTAATATCTTGACTTTGCTTGAAAACAAGAGCTAATGTGTATGCATTCATAAAGGCAAAATTGAATGCCTCAATCAAGTAAGTCTGGTGAAAAAAACATTAACAATTACCCTTTATGGATCTTTATGAAAATGTATGAATCAGGGTAGATGGATAGATCCTATATTCCGCTTGTTTTTCTCCCTCCTAAGATGTATATGTGTACGCAGAACTTTGTGCACAACATCAACTTGTTTATGTGTATGTTGTTTAGGCCTTTTTACATTGTTGGTGTATGACTTTGGTGTCAAAAATGTTGAAGTTGAAGAAGTGTATGATTTATCAAAGCCATTTGAAAGGTATTTTATACATATAGTTAAAATTTTTAATTCCTATTGTTTATAGTTATTATTCACTAATGTTTTTGTAGTAATACTGTTTCCAATAAAACCACATGTGCATGCATTATGTATGTATGCAAAATCTTTGCACCATAACAAGAACAATTAGTCTATATACCGGTTCTATCAAACTCAATAAAGGACGACTTACGGATTTTGGGTTATTTTTATTACTATTTTGCTGTCCACTCCAACTGCAAGACTTACTTCTATACACTGTTGTATACCTAATAATAATAACCTTATCTTTAATGATTTTTTCGTACTACTGAGAGGAGTATCATGGCCCTAGCGTAAAAATGAAGTAATGAAAAATCGTTGATCATTATCCTTCAAAAAACAACACTAACAAAATTTTGTTTATTCTTCTCAGACAAAATTTGCTAACTGACAAATCAATTCCAGTTCCTATTGTTATGATGCACACATTAGCTAACATTAAGATTCAATTTAGGATTGGTGAAAGTTGTTCTATTCGTGGAATCTTAAACGAAACGTTCTTTGACATTTACTTGTAGGTCAGTGTATGGCTTCATCTTTTTATTCAAGTGGACAGAAGAACGAAAATCCCGTCGCAAAGCTGTAGTTGTGGAGGAGAACTTTGTTCTTGATGAAAGCATTGAAACAGACATGTTTTTTGCTCAACAGGTAGTCTATGTAATTTTTTTAATGTGTCTTTTATTTTGACTGTGGTTTTGTTAATAAACTTGATGAAATTAGCGGTTTTGACATTCAGAATAAAAATTACACACCTGTTGTAAGTTATACTTATGTAACTGTGATGTCAATTGTCTCTTCTGAGAGGTGATGCACCCCATTGCTAGAGAGTGATAATCTATATTATAATATTTGGTCTGTGAATTAAAAAAAAACCAACGGTTTTGTAACCGAAAACACTATTATAATCGCACTTATAATCTATCTAGTATATGTAATCCGTCCAAGTAAATTTCATTACTTCAAGTAACAGGGGGACAAGGATGCATGAAATAACGATGCAGAAAATATATGTTCAACTGGTTGGCTACCAGCTAGTTATATATACTTTTGTAATTTGAAACTTTTAGATTATTCCAAATTCATGTGCATCTCACGCTCTGCTGAGCGTCTTACTAAATGTGCAAGGTGTCAAGCTTGGTCATACTTTAAAGCAACTGAGAGATTCTTGCAAAGGTTTTGATTCTGAGGTATAGAGTATTAGAGAATCATTTGTTAATAGATTTTTTTTTTCTTTCAAAATGGTATCCAGACTCATATGCACACTACAATACCTGTGACACTGCCTAAGCTATATTCTGATTAGATCTGCATTGTTAAACCGGTGATTGTTGAATTAGCATTTTATTATTTAGAGTAAAGGACATGCTATTGGAAATTTTTGGAATATCGCAGTTGCTCATAATAATCATGGCAGGTATATAAGACTGTGTTGAATGTACTTAAATTGTGTCTAAAGAGAAATATACAGTAACTTCCATTACACCATTCTTGTGATGCTCTCATCTGGGATAATGTGAATCATGTCTTATACATTTTACTGTCATTCTTAATCGTTAAATTAAGAAAGCTTGTTATGGATACCAGTGTAGCACATAAAGAACTACATTATTACTAAAGATGTTTTTCTTAGACCTGAACTTCGTTGGCACAACAACAGTTTGAAGAACGTTACAGCAAGTCGTTCCATGGAAGCTTTTCATTATGTCAGCTACATACCATGTAAAGGACGACTTTTTGAATTGGATGGATTGAAACCACATCCAATTGATCATGGTATAAAGTTTGTTTTAATTTTGCAGTTTAAAACGTAACATTTCTGTACATTGAATTTAAAAAGGCTTTTTGGTGGTTGTGGGTTATTGTGTTGTTTATATTTATGAAATGTGTTAGTGTAAAAAGTGCTTTAAAATAGCATAAGGATAGTGTAAATAGCGCTTAAAAATAGTATACGAGAGAACTTAGACGTGACAGTGAGTATTTGCTTGGATTAAAAACAAGGTTTGTTATCTTTTTTACTGTTTTCTTTCTTGTATTTAACTTTATATATCTTTATATTTAAATTTACTTGTATTTCTTTGCTTAACCTGTTTTAGCTGTTTTGGTTTGTTTGTTTGTTTGTTTGTTTGTTTTACATTTCATTGTCACTTGATTAATAATTGTTTATAGTGTTTTGTTGTTGTCTATTTTGTCTGTTTACTTGGATTTGATTGCTCATACTTTGTTTGTTTCTCCTATTTTTATTTGCTCACTGTCTGAAAGAAATTATTCTAAATTTATCTGACGTAATTATTTTACAATGTCAGACAAATTTTTTAAAAAGTTTTTTTTTTGTGCAGGTCCGTGGTCAGCTGATGAGTCTTGGTCAGATAAAGCTCGTCGTGTCATACAAGAGAGAATTCAATTAGCAACTGGAGGGTCAGTCTTAATACCCGTATACTGTCTGTGTGTACAAACTAACGAAATTGCAAATGCGACTTTGTTGCTATGGGCTGACTTAAGGGAAGGAAAGAGTGCGGAGTAAATGTTCGTAAATTTCTATTGTTTTCGAAATTTTTAAATTCGCATTTTTCCTTATTTCCTTAGAAATGTTTCTTAGCACAAAATTCACGTCCAACATAGAACATAGGCAAAACAAAACCATTCATTAAACTTTAATTCTGCAATCTCAATAAAAATCGAATTTTTCTATTCCGCATTTTGCATAATCCTCGTGGTCCTATTCTCAACCTTCAATTCCGCAATCTTTTCTTCTGAAAATAAGTTCTTCCTTGAGGTAATCCAGTGGATGTTTTTTATCCACGGGTTAACGACTGGTACACAGCAACTATTATAGTTGTATTGAGATGAATTTCGAATCGTAAGAGCGACCTTTCACCGTGAATACTCTTCATGATCTGGTCTGTACTTTTCCTTTCCAAAATTTCTCCTAAAAGCTTTCCAATGTGAACAAAATAGGGGAATAAAATTAAGCTAACTTTTTGCCAATATGACAGATGTAAAAACGCGACGCAACGAATTGTGAATGCAAAACATCCTACTAAGAGTAGTGGTATGTTTTGCGTTCACAATTCGTACTAACTTTTCTAATGTTTCATTGCAGAGAATACTCCCATGATATTCGTTACAACTTGTTAGCGGTCGTACCAGAACAAAGACAAGTTGTAAAACAAAAGATGGACATATTAAACCATAACAAGTAGGTATACTGTAGTCTCGATAGTTCAGTTTCTAATCTCTTCTCTTGATGGTTCAGGTTTTTACACTCTCGTCTTGTCTTGATCATTTATATTTTTGCACTCTTGTCTTACGCCACAATTTGAACCAGCCAAATTGTGGCGTAAGATTTTTTTAATTCTGGTTATTCATTGCTACAATTCTAAAAGTTGGAGTAGAACAATATAATTTAAAAGGTTAAGAAAGTCACAGTGATTGCAGTTATTAAAGTTTAAATTGACTAGAAGTTTTTGACCGAACTAAAATGACCTACAGTAATTACAGTAGTTCGTCTTTTTTTGTTATTGAAAATTGTTGTTTTTTTGTTTAGAAAAGTGCTGATTGAACTTTTCAAGAAGGTAGGCTTGTACAATGTAAGGTTGGTGTATTCCCCCAATGTCGCGCACGTTCTTGTTGTTCAAGGTTTTAACATGCTTACCCTCCACTTTTTTCTCACTTGTTTCGTTAATTTTCTAATGCTTCCATTGTTTTCTAGCTCGCATATAAAGAATCATTTCTCAGTACCTCAGAAGCCTCAAGCTTCTTAAAACCAAACTTGGACGATCATCCATTTTTACGGAAAACCGGGAAGAAAGTAGCCTTTGACTCTTCTCCGATTTCACCAGTAAGTTCAGGCTCCTCCACAGTGTCTGCATCGGAATTAGCCGGACATGCGTTTTCCGACAGTGAAGATAGTTGTGTTGAAACGTACCGTATAAAATCGATAATGAGAGGTAACATGAAGGGTGCTGTGTTTGTATATGGTGAAAGAGACGAAGAAGATAGCGCTGCGAGCAACCAAAAAAGCATCAACGATAAAGATGCAAACGTCAGCAGAAAACGTAACTCTGATCAACAGCATAAAACTGATATAGCGGACGATAATACTGTTGATGTGAAACAAGAAGATATGAAAAAAATTAAACTGGACAATGACTCTGAGAAGGAGAGTGAGAATACAGTGAATAACAGATGTAGTTCAATAGATGTAAAAAAACAAGACGATACACACTCAACCGTAGACGGACTTCAATCTCCATTAAAAATATCTTTACCGAGTATGAATAATAAGTTAAATTCTACGTCAGCCGAAGAAGAGAACAAAATGGTGGCCAACAATCCGATAAAACAAGAATTATCTGTTCATGTTACTGACTGTTTGGAATCAAAACCAAAGCTGAATAAGAAGGAGAGTTTTAAACCATCAGGTAAAAAGGAGGGTGAAACAGACAAAGTGATTGATGCTGATGTTAATGTACATGGAAACGAGGCTGCCGGTCAACCTTTGGATTCGCTTAAAACAGAAGAAGATTCGAACAGCCCAAATAATGGTAAAGAAGAATGTAGCTTTTTGTCGTCCACATTTCATTTTAATTCAGATTTTTTGTTCAGGTTTTTGTTCAAGTTCTTCGTTTTTTTCCCCTGAATACGCAATACTTCATGATATCATTTAACATATAAGCTGCTGTTGCGAAACCATCTAGTAAAGTTGTCACTTTTGAGGACCATTCATCAGCAGATGTGATTGTACATATTACTTTGATTACTGAACGCAACAGTGAAATACAGACAATTTGAATACTCAAAATGCTTGAATACTTGAAATAACCGTTTAACTGTTTTTATTTTATAGATAATGCGTCAACTGAGCAAGCCTCAACTGAGCATGCGTCAACTGATCATGCGTCAACTGAACATGCGTCAACTGAGCAGCCGGGACTGGGAGTGGAGATAATTGCTGATGATGCAGATATTTCTTCATTGCTCGACCAAAATAAACTAGAGAAGTTATCTTTAGAACATCTGTTGAAATATGAAGATAAAATAAAATTACCCGTGAGTCTTTGCAACTTCATATTTTAAACTTTGAATACTTGGGACTCGTTTTTAAGATAATTTAAGAGCATACTAACCCTAACCTTCGCTGGTACATTCTTTTAAGAGTTTAACAACTCGTGTAGGGTTCTTAAGCAGTATTAGAAAAGCCTTTTATTTGCGAAATATTTGACATTTTTTTATTCGCCAAAGTTTAAACCTCAAAATTTCTTTTTTTAATGATCACAAACGCGACATTTTTTAACTTTTTTTCTATGCGCGTATTTAAATCATTCAAAATAAAAAAAACGCGAAATTTTGTCCTCGCGAAAATTTGTGTTCTTAAAGTGTACATTAGCTTTTACTCAGTTGTCAATTTTGAGAAATTTCACTTAAGAAAAATATCACTGTTAGATTGTTGGGTTTTTTACAATACCATTTTTCTCCGATTTGTCTGTCAAATCCAATTTTTTCAAACTCATTGAACTTAGATTAGGCAAGGTTTAGTGCTGAGCCACTATGTTATCGAAGATTTTCTTAAAGGACCAATTATTCTTCTGTTCAATGTTGGGCAAGTATATGTGTCAGCCTGTCTTTGGTCTCTTTTTTTGGTTAAAAAATGAAATTATAAAACATGGGAAATATATAAGAAAACATTCATGGATTTTCTTTGTCGTATTAGCTTTGCTGGTAGAAAATAAAATCTTGGCACAGTACCATTTCCTTTAACCTTGGAGTTTCAAGCTTTGACATGCTACACACGTCCGACACAAAAGCGGAATAAGTTTCGTTTGGTGAATAATCCTTTTTTTTTACACAGGACTTACAAAAATGCATGCAAGGATTAGATGAGATGTACAAAGCCTGCGAAAGCTCGTACAAAGAAGAACTGGACAAGATTGAAAAATACAAGGTGACCTAAAATTTGATTGGCTTTTCTTACGCGATCCCATAATGGCAGAAGTTTTTGTGGCGTGTTATACAACACATCCCGTGTATCTATGAGACGGATTACTGCATCTTAAGGCTATAAGTAACCAAGATAAAATTTGGGACAATTTCGGTCTAATGTTTCAAGATTTTTGGTTCCTTGTGCTGATTTCAGGTCTTGTCAAATATTTTATAAAGCAGGTGGCTACATTTTTGGTGTTTGAGACAATAACATTCAGATTACAATTGATCAGAAGTTTATTCTGAAAACGATTCTCCGAATTTATTCAGTCCAAATATTTATGAATCTAGTAGAGGTTTTTTTGTACTGCTGTCACTGTTTAAGTCAAGGTCACTGTTTAACCCAAGGTCACTTTAATCCAAGGTCATAAGTTCAGTATGGCAGTAGATTATTTATTAATACATATTCTAGATGTTTGAGCTCTTTGTTAGACAAAGAAATAATTTTATATATTTTTACCAACCGATGAAACTCTAAGGAGAAGGGACTGATATTGCTTTCACTCTTCCAACAAATAACAAGTGTGTATGTTCTCCATAGATTGATGATTGCCGTCGCCGACATAACTACGATCCATTTATTTCGACGTTTCTCTCCATGTTGGCCGATCAAGGTCATTTAGCGAAACTACTGGAGCAGCAGAACACTGTACTGAAGAGGGTTTCAAATGCGTGGGTGAAGGGAAGTAACGGTGTTAAGAAGGAAACAACAAAGAAGAAAACGATGAAAAAGAAAGCTGTGAAGAAGAAATGACACTCCTCCTGATGTGTTTTGTAAATACATAACTTCTTTACTGAATTTAACTCTTTCTAGTGTAAAATGCAACCAGGAGGTGTGCAGAACAACCATGTGACACAAAATCTTAGAGGAGTCGTAAACAAAAACAAAGTAAAAAATTCACGAATCACACCAGTTAACGAATATATTATGTCAATTCGCGAAAATTTCTGACATTAAAATACCTTGTCCGCCAAAATTTTAGTTGGTGCTAATTTTTGTCACCACTCAAATTGTAATGATTTAAGACTGGCAAGGTATTATTATTTTAATGTTCTCTTCTCTGTCATCGGCTACCTGGCTATAAGTTTTTCGCATTCTTAAAAAATCAGTAACGAAAATTGGAAACTGGTCCATATATCCGTGGTCTTATCTTTTCCTCTTTTCTAAACCTTTTAACACATGCTTTTTCTATTGACCTTCTGACACAACAAAATAGTCCACAGTACTTTTATCTTATTCATACTGACAAGAAGCCTCAGAAGATTCGCTATAACAAAAATCATGACTTTCATCCTATTAAAGCCTTCATCAGACGTGTATTAATACAACTTGATCCGATGTCACTATCAGATGTCATATCATAACAGATGACGTCAGCATAAAAAATACTTAACAGAAAACACGTGATGTTTGACAGTTGACCTGATGACCAGTTAAGAGGATTATATAAGGGATAATATATTCTGGAAAATGTAGTGAAGCAACCTTTTTCCCAGGCTCCGTAGTTGCTTCTGAAAAAACACCTTTTGATCTGATTTGATTCGAATGAATATCTGGCTTAAACTATTGTTTCAAAATCGCTGTTCAAAGTTACTTTAGCAGTTTAATAAGTTCTACACAAAAATGTAACGATTTATTCGCTGTATGTCTCTGAGTGAAGTGAGAATTTCTTTTTATTAAAAAAGCAAATTTAGTTTCTTAAGGTTGTTTCAGTAGTTTTTTTAGCACAGAAGCAACTGTGCTGGCTTTCGTGTAAGTCACCCGTTCGTATCGATCAACAAAACGCGTAGCTGTTAAACGGCTTTCCTCTAGTTTGATCTTCTCCATAGACAGGTTCTCAATACACGATATTTAGCCTGGTCTCCAGTAGACGATTTTTAGCACGATGTTTACTAGATGCTTGCCAGACTAATTCTTCAGCCTGTTGTTCACTTTCTTACTTTCTGCCGGATGATTCTTTGCCTGGTTGTTGGCTTGATACATCATTTTAAATTAATGGCAGAAGTTACAGCTTCGTTTCCAGGGAACGCATAAATCAATCAAGTTGATCAAGCGATGACGACGTGTAATGGGCGGGGAGACGCTCAATAGACAGATTAACATTTGACATAAAGTTATGACATGCGTGAAGTCATGAGGAACGATTGATTTTAACTATCACGTAACAAAAGTAGAAGCTTACTTAGAAAATAAATTTCTACGTTGTATTTCACTGGTAAAGGGTTTCAGGGAAGGGGAAAGGAGGTTTAAGGGACATTAGTAACTCTAGTTTTTAACATAATGATTTTTATTTATACAACCTCGTCCCCAGGGGTTTTTACGTTTTTGACATCAAAGCGAGCGCTAGCGGCGTTGGCATAGGCAAAAAACCCTGGGGATAAGGATGTTATTAATAATTTAAAAAGTCGGTTATTGGTATCGTGACAAGTAAAAACTCAAGGCCAACGTCATACCCAGGGTCTTTAACGTTTTTTCGCTTGGAATGAAATATGTGTCAGATCATGTCGGCTATTTATCCTCAACGCTACAAGATCTGGAACCAGATTAACTGTGATTAATATAGGGGAAACTGCGTTTGTACCCAATCTAGGAAGTTAAATTCTTAAAATTTTCTTCTTGTTTAACCGCCCTCCCTCCAAAAAATGTTGGGGTGTCTGCTAAAGCCCTGGGACTGCTTTATGAAATATAATGTGATGACTAAACGTGAAAAATTTATAGCCCATGTCTTTTCTGATACGCAAAGTGATCTCATGCCAGACATACCTTCATTTCACTTTGTTCACACTAATCCCTGTTGGCTTTAAACTATACAAGAAACTATTTCAACTATGAAACCATCAGAAAATAATTAAAGCTTTCTTAACGTTCTCTTTATGTTGCAACCATCAAAGTTTGTAGGCGGGAATTTCTTTTTTCAGCGGATTAATTGAACAGACAAATAAGATTTTAGTAGCGTTGAATTTTTAACAGACAGTTTACATAAACCCTTAGTCGATAAACGTAACGGAGTTTAATTCATTAAACATATATCGATTATCTTCAACGATAACAAAAATCTCAAACTGAAAAAAATAGGGTTACTTCATCATGAAAACGTTGATTATTGTTGTGCTTATTTATTGTGCTATTGGCGCTCTATCGTGTCTTTCAGTTCGTATTAAAAGAGTGGGAGAAATCGACATAGAAGAATTGGAAGATAAAACATCAGAAAAGTTTACAACGAAAAGAAAAGATCATGAGCTGCATGATAGACCATTTAAAAAAAGAACGAAAGGAATGAAGTGGGGGAGTTCGAAAGGTGGATTTAAAAACAAGCAAACCATGACAAATGATGTTTTAAAACTGTCAGAAACTTTACTTGGACCTTGCGGAGAAAGAAGACTTAACAAAACTTTTACGTCGCAAAATTGCAATCCGGTAACAGTCGAACTATCGATGTGCGGTGGATTCTGTGACGTAAATAAGCAAGACGTTTCGTCATTTTCGAAACAGATAAACACAAAAGCGTGTACATTTTGCGGACCAACAGAATATGAAGAAAAGATGTTGTATTTTCATTGTAATTCCAGTAAAGGAAAAAGAAGAAGATGGAAGTTAGAAGTCCGTAAAATATTCGTTCCGAAAAAATGCGCCTGTTTAAAAGATTCGTGTTACAAACGAAACAAAGTTTCAAGCGAGAAGTAAAATTAAATTCAAACTCACTACATGGAAATAGATTTGTTAGTAGATATTTATAATACTGGTGTTGTGGACCTCCTTAACTGAAGATTGCTGTTGCGAAGTGACGTGCTGAATTCATTTTCGCGCGGAGACGTAGCAAAGTGGACATTAGTCATAAAAAAAAAGAATTTGCATATATAGGTTATAGGTTAACTGCACAGGTTTTGATTGCACTGAGTATGAACTTTTTTGCGTTAGAATTTTTTTTTCTCTGGTAAACATTTTCATCCAAGATGAAAAATTTACTATACACTTCTACGATGTAGATAAATGAATAAATCAGTAAATTTATATTAGTTGTGCATAAATGTTTATGTCGGAAAAAGTTGTATTCTTTTATATATATATCGTTGTTGTTGGTAATAGTTTGAAGAACATTTTTCAGAATTTCACTTATTTATTTTTAGGCTATTACCCTCGTCACCAGAGCTCTTTTTTTATTTTAAAGAACTCTGTGGGAACGGTGGCACCAGTTATCTTAACCCTATACAGGCCGGCCTTTTGGCGCTCTAAAAGCTGGGAGAAGGGGGGGGGGCGATAAAAAACCCAACCCACCTCTGATGAGAACGAGATGGCGCAAATTTTTGTCAGCACATCGAAATTAGAATTGGATAAGAACTTTGAATGACGTCATTTAGTCCAAGATGATGTCATTTTTGCATCAATGAACCTAGAAAAATAAACGTTTCATAACTGCATGAAAAGGAAAAATTATCATTTTAGTCAATAAGGATATTTGTAGAATTCCAGGACTCATTTTCTCTTTCCGAGATTCTGACATCGACGATTTGCCAAAAATAGAAAGAGCCTTTGCACGTGAACAGACATTGTCTGTTACTATTCTGAAGCTAATGATGAAAAGTCACCACATTTCAATCCCTAAAACGGTATGCTTCAGAAGTTATTACAAAGAAATTAGGAGGAGCTCTAAGAAAGCACCCCTTCCTACTCAGAAAAGCACTTCCTTTTCTTCGACCCGAATAGAGTAAATCGTCCTTTGCGCGCCTTAATTTCACTCCTATGTTAATGACATGCTTACGTGATCTGTTATTCTCGCGCAGTTAAGAAATGGTAAAAACACAAGTATTGGTGACTGTATAATCAAATTTTGTCCTTTACGCTAAATCAGGGAGGAGGAAAGAAGCCCTCGGAAAGCGGTAGAGTGAGAATTCTTAACTACACATATTTTAGTTTTTTTTCCAATTTTGCGCAGTTTTAATTTTTGCATAGGCCTTTATAAAATTTGATGGTATTATCTAGGCCTTACCAAGTGAAAGCTTGCTACCCTAGCAATGATAATTATCTTACTGTCATTAACTGTCACCCTCGTATATATTGTGCTTACAAAGTTCCGTGACTCGATTCGTCTAGAAAGAAAAGTTTTAAGCTGCATCTTTTGCTGTTGTAGATAAAGGGGTGGAACTCACCCTAATTTATTTTGTTACCATCCATCCAAGGCAAGAAGCATTTGGATGGAGAATATGTTCTTATGTTCTCCTTCGTAAGGAGGATAGTCAGAATTTAGCGTAGGCGCAACTACTGCAAGAATGCAAGTAAAGTGAGAAGCACTTGGGTGGAGATCATGTCCTTGTTCTCTGTCATAGGGAGTGTCCAGAGTTTAATATAGGCGTGACTACTATTTACACCATTGTTTTTGCATGACAAAGTGGAATGTCAAATTAAAAAAAACAGTTTGAATAACATTCTCAACTTATTTCGCCAACCCTCGCTTCCGCTGTATATTGTAAACATTAATTTTCCTTATCTACTGCTGAGCTAAACCTTATTATTAAAATATATTGAATATCGAAATGCAAAAACAGAATAAAAGTGAAGCACTAAGTTGTGGATCATACCCATAATCCTCCGAAAAACGGCCTACATTTGTTAAATCGTTCCATAGGTGAAAATGATGATGTTAGACTTATATTCGTAGAAAGTTGTGAAACAACAAACTCGAGAGGCATGGGATAAGCAACCAATTTCTTTTTGGTATATTTTGTTCACGTTCAGTTGACTTTCTATACATTAATAAAGTTTACAAAAACAATTTTCTATTCTTTAAATATTACATTCGCAATTTTTAAACTCTCAAATTTTCAAATATTTTGAAAACTAAAATTAAAAAATTAAGAAAGGGATTTTCACAATTTTCTAAGATCCACATTATATTTCACACTCCTAGGTCAAACAAACATTGTTGGTCTGTTTAAATGCCACAAGACTTTAACGTCATGTAACTTTTTCAAACAATACGCGTTTTACCTCAAATTGTAAAGTGTTGGAGTGCGTTTCCGTGTTCCGTGAAATATTGGAGTGCACTTTCATTTTTGACATCTAAGGGTCAATCTAAAAACGAATAAGAACATAAGATAAAGACAAGTTCGCTTAAATAAATATTCGTAGCAAATACATATACACGCAGCGGTAGAATAATTATTCGTAATATCATAACCTCGTCTCCAGGACCTTTTCTCCTTAAATTAAAAATAGTGAAAGCAAAGTAAACTTAACCCTATTCGGTCCGGGGGGGCGGAAACTCCTTATTGCTTTGTTATATGGCTATGATACTTACTGAGTTTCAATATTTATCTATTAGACACCTGCATGCCAAATTTTTCGGTCCCATACCTTTCAGAGGCTTTGATATTGACCATTACTCGAAACTACCCCTAAAAATCTCTATGAAATCCTTATAATGCATGGGGCAAATATAATAACTCCTGTTGGGATTATCCTTAGAACTTGAAACTTTCAGCAAAACTTAGTTTCATCAAGAAGAATCATTTTGCATAATTTAGACACGTGACTAATCCGATTTCCCGATTTTCTCGGGTTTTACACGAAAATCGGGAAAAACCGGATTTTCGGGCAATTTTTGGCAATTTTTTATCCGATCCATGTAAAAACCGGAAGATATGTTAAGCAACTTTTATTTAGCTTTCAGAAACTTCAAACAGAATGTAAAAATTCGCTATAGAACAAAAGTAATTAAATTTTAAGCAGATAGTGGCATTTTTAACAAATTTCAAGCTTCTGATGACGTCACAGAAAATTTGCTGACGCAAGCAAAAATTTATTGCCGCCATTTTGTTCCTTTTATGACGTACTATAACTGTGCCAAGTTTGATTCAATTTGAACAACCCTATGAAAAGTTATTGGTCATAGTATGTTCGAAAAACCCCGGACCGAATAGGGTTAACGCGTCGTAATTTTAACAATTTGGGACAAGGTGAACAAATTATTATTTTTTAAACCTTGGAAAAGACGAACATTCTTCCGTGACTATGCTATGCTGATAGGACGACAATCTCGTCGCAAGACTTTTCTACACCTATGATATAGAAGAGCCCTGGGGACGCGGTTGGACAAGAAGGTTCCTGCCTATCCCAGCCGCAAAAAAGCTCTGGATTGAGGTTGGTGTGCTGGAGCGGCTACTATTTGAAGAGAAATAAACATTAAACCATTAAATATCGTTGAAATGTGTTTCGTAGTTGCTTCAACAAATGTGTTTCGTAGTCGCTTCAAGAAATGTGTTTCGTAGTCGCTTCAAGAAATGTGTTTCGTAGTTGCTTCAACAAATGTGTTTCGTTGTTGCTTCGAGAAATGTGTTTCGTAGTCGCTTCAAGAAATGTGTTTCGTAGTTGCTTCAACAAATGTGTTTCGTTGTTGCTTCAAGAAATGTGTTTCGTAGTCGCTTCAAGAAATGTGTTTCGTAGTTGTTTCAATAAATGTGTTTCGTAGTCGCTTCAAGAAATGTGTTTCGTAGTTGCTTCAAGAAATGTGTTTCGTAGTCGCTTCAAGAAATGTGTTTCGTAGTCGCTTCAAGAAATGTGTTTCGTAGTTGCTTCAAGAAATGTGTTTCGTAGTCGCTTCAAGAAATGTGTTTCGTAGTCGCTTCAAGAAATGTGTTTCGTAGTCGCTTCAAGAAATGTGTTTCGTTGTTTCTTCGAGAAATGTGTTTCCCAGTTGCTTCAAGAAATGTGTTTCGTACTCGCTGAAAGAAACACAAAAGCAAAAGGAAGGAAAAGAAACACAAAAGGAAGGAAAAGGAAGGAATTTTCGCACAAGAAAAGAAAAATTGATAGTTATAAATTGAGTCCCGCATCAGATTAAGACACAATTTTTACAACTTTTTTTCTGATAAGTTTACTGTGCATCTTGACAGATTTTAGGTACCAACTTCTTTACCAAGCCCACGTCGCAGTTACCTCTCAGAGCAACCTCGTCCCCAGGGTCTTGTGTCCCCTGGGCCGTTATTACGGATGCCCTGGCAACGAGGTTGCTCTCAGAGGTTCAACTTAACCTCGTCACCAGGGGTCATTTTCTCTTTCAGTTATCAGTACGATACGAATTAAAAAAGAAAAAAAAAATCCTGGGTCAGTGTTGAGGTTGAGGACTCAAATTATTCGTTCAAGCACACATACTCTGATGTATCATTATTTACTTGTGAAAATAATCTCGAAAAACATTTGAGAAACTTGGCGAGTAAAATATGATATCTTTCCAAAAATAACAAATCTCTGTTTCCAGATAGTTTTGACATACATGAGAAAGATTATGTTCTCTTCACGAAAGCGAAGCAACAGACACGCAATGTGCATAACTGTGCGTCTTCGATTTTCTTTGAAACTGCAGCTTTTATTTTGGGTCAGGTCAACTTTTTTTTTATGTGATTTATCCTTCTCCATTGTACCTCTGCGCTGCATGGGATATGAACAGAATTGATAAAGTATATATAAAGACGACCTATGGAGGTGATTATCGAGCTTTTAATGATTTGTTAACAAAGATTATATACTAAATATCTTTTCAAAGTACAAATTCTTGCAATAATTTACCACATATTACGTTATGAGTACATTATAAAATATTATAAAAGAGGGAAATACTGTAAATGTAGGTTACTTTTTTACTCACCGATGTGAGTCGTGCCGAATAACTACACTGGATACAGTGAAATCTGTTTAAAGCGGACAACACCGCAGCAAAAAAAGATCATTTCATAGATAGTTCTATAAATGTTTCACTTAGAATCAATCAACACGTTTCGAGTGTTAGTGTCGGTTATAAAAACGTGTCCTATATATATTCCGCTGTATTTTCAAATACTAGTGTAAACTGGCCTTTATAATCTAGGTGGAAACTTATTGAGCAGATGGAAGTAAAAAATAATTACCCCCGAGAATCAACCTCGTCCCCAGACTTGTTAATCCTTTTTATATTTAGACGGTTCTATCCAACAATAAAAAACCTAACAAACCCGGGGAACGGAGTTGTCTGAGATTAAACTCTTTTGCAGGGCTCTTTTAATGTATTAGGACGAGATAAAGAGGTTTGTCTCTGGGAGCGAGGTTGTTCTAAGACTATTGAATGCTAACAATTAAATGCCTTTTAATGAAAACAGTGGCTTGTCTTTATAAATCTTTCAATAAAAGTGGAAAGTAAGAACCTTGAGTCCCAACAAAAGCACCCTTCTTTCCAATCACTATATCTTTCAGGTTTTAAGTGACGATTTTTTTCTTACAATCCCCTATTGTCACTTAATGGCGTTAATGTACAACACAAGACGTAAGGAGAGCGTGTTAAACTGAAAATTTTTTAAGACGACGCAAGATCAGTCTTTTCCTAAAGTGCGATTTTCTTGAAGGTACATCAATCATGCGGAAGGGATGCCAGCTACAACGGTTTCCAATAAAGTCCATAATTGACATCTTGTTTCGTTTTTGTTGTACATGTGTTTCCAAAAAAGTTGTAACGGTGACTGTTGTGCAACAAAATTTAGGCTATTGTTAACTAAGCTTTATGTCCACGGTCTATTTTTTGTCTATTCGCCACTAGTCTAGACATAAAATTAAATTTTTTGTTATTTAACTGTGAAAAGAATGTGTAACTTAAAACTTTACCAAATAAGTATACTTGTATTAAATTTTTTCTTTGTTTACATTTTGTGGTAAATACTTGACGTATGACAAAGATTAAGTTTATTTATATTTGTCAGCTGCGTGTACTTATTGAAAACATGTTCATGAGAAATCAATTACACTTTTTATAAAATTTACCTTAACTATTGGTTTTGTGAAATTTGTCTAAAAAGGCACTTCCATGTTTGTGTTTCGGGAAATGTAATATTAGTAGAATTCCAGCCTCTAAAAACGGAATCAATTTTTTTCTTGTCGTTTCGCAGTAAACATTTCATATTTAAGCCTAATTGTGTTTTTCGCATGAGTCTGATTTCGAATTTTCACTTGCTTTTAAAAATATATGCCGTTTAATGAGGTCGTATCTCTAAGGTCAGGACGAATGAATGCAGGAGTTGTATCTCTAAGGCCAGGACGAATGAATGCAGGAGTTGTATCTCTAAGGCCAGGACGAATGAATGCAGGAGTTGTATCTCTAAGGTCAGGATGAATGAATGCAGAAGTTCTGAGGTGTTTGTATATCTAAAATTTATTTTTCGTAGTAGAGAAATCATCGTACAAAAGTGAGAAAACAAAAACACAGATCGTGAATACACTAAAACAAAACATAAAGATATTGTTAAACCTACACAAATGGAAGATTCTACTATTTACAAAGATGTACATTACATGCGAACAGAAAAAAAATTCTAAACAAAAACTTAATCTCCGTGCTTATGATTTCAAGTGAACATCACACGAAACTAATTTCCTCAACAAAACACGACCTTTTTTGTGAGCGTGCAAAAAACAAACACACAAGATTTTTTTTATCTTCATTCGCAGGTGTATCAAAAGTATCAAGAATACAATATCGCGCTAAACGTTTTTGTTACCACGAACGGCGCCATCTTTCAATACATTTCCACAGTAACAGTGCTGTAATTGTTTCGTGCTTTGATTACACAGTAACATGGAAAGGTGATCCAGGAATATGACTATCAGCCCATAATATTTTAAGCACGTAATTACCAGATTCTTCTAAGACATAGTTCACACTGTACACATTATTTCCTGTGTGTTTCACGATAATTTCTTTCGCAGGTATAACTGGACCTTCTACGCCCACCATAAGAGAACCTCGACCCGCATTACTAGCGTTGACGGTAAAGGTAGCTGGTTCACCCACATTAGCTCGGCGCAGGCCTGGTCCTTTAGATGTACATTTACTGGCGTCTCCTGTAATATTGATAGCATCAATCTGGTCTTCTGATTCTACTATACGCACTTTGTAGGGACTGTTCGTTATATGTTGGCCTGCAAATCGGATACTGATCTCGTAAATTCCTGTTACTGTTGGATTATATATCACTTTATATGTGCCATCATCCTGTTCGACGCAATTCATCTTCACTTTAGCTGGTCCGTCAATAGACAGTGCCAGTGCACCAGATCCAGCATCTAGAGCGTTGACGGTGAATTCAGCAGGTCTTCCTGCGACTCCACCCTTTAACCCGGGACCGTAAGCTACTACCTTGCTTGGGTCACCCTCTAAACCTCCAACACGAACAGTAAATGGTGATCCTGGGATGTGATGTCCATCCAAAAACACACTGACAAGATGATCTCCAAGTTCTCGTGGTACGAAACGCACTGCGTAGTTTCCTGAAATAAAAGGATGTTTTTTGTTTACACCTTTTGTCAATACCTGTTGAATCGAAAAACGTAGGCATCAAGTACATGAAAAAATGTTAAATACCTTCTTCGTGTTCAGCAACGTTGCAATCGATTTGAGCTCCAGCAGGCGAAGTGACTGAAGCAGTGATTTTACCTTTCTTTCCTTTCATTTGTACTGCAAAACTTGCAGGTTGTCCGACTCGAAGCACTTCATCTTTGAAACTTTCCATGGGCATAGCCTTACCTTGATCAGCTGGTTGCACAAATACCTAAGAGAAACCACCAACATTAGTAACTCTGCTTTATTTCGAAACACACCACACACAGAAAAAACGTTAAAACTTATATCAATAACAGTTTTGCAACTTCCAGACATTCTAGACAAATCCGACATTCCAGACATTTTTAACCACGCGTACCAACACTGCAATTGCAAACAAAAAGTATTTGTCTTACTTTGTAAGGACTTCCAGGTATGGCCTCATCGGCGAAACGAATGTGAACGGTGTATTCTCCAGACTCGACAGGATACCATGTGATGTCGCATGAACCGTCTCCATTGTCGTGGCATTGAATTTCAGCCTTTGCAGGACCTTCCACAGCCACCGCTAACCCACCTGGGCCAGCATCACGGGTAATCACAGTAAATTTTAAAGGCCTACCAGCATTTCCTCCTTCCAAACCAGGCCCATATGCCTTGCAAGCTGCGGCACCTCCAGCAGGAGCTTCGACCAACACCTTGAAGGGACTGCCAGGTATATGACGTCGTCCGCTTTTAACGTTGACTAAATGCTCACCTGTTTCCCTTGGAACAAATCTGACGGTATACGTATCAGGTCCAGTCTCGACTACTTCAGCATCATCCTCGATGCCGGATGGTCTTGTCACTGAAGCTTTCAGATCTCCAGTGCCAGAGAATTTGATGACAAAATCTTGAGGTGAATGCGCTTTACTGCTCGGGAAAGCAAGCATATCACTAAATTCTTCAGGAGCACCAGCTTGAACACCGTCTTCAGAGATAGGTACGATTTCATCATCAACAGGGACGCGTCCATCGCCGATTCTGCATTTAAATGGAGATCCGGGTACATGCTCATCAGCATATGTAACATTGATTAAGTACTGTCCAGGTTCTGTTGGCGTGTAGTCTACAGAACAAGTACCATCTTCATTATCAACACAGTTGATTTCGACTTTTGATGGTCCTTCAACAGACAAGCCAAGTCCTCCGTATCCTGCATCGCGAGTATCTACAGTGAATTCTGCTCTTTCGTTAGGACGACCACCTCGCAAACCTAAAAAACATAAAGCTATCGGTATAATAAACCAAGCCGAAATGGGCAGTGTAGAACAAGGTTTTGATATTTAAGCAAACATTTTACCTTTTCCGGTGCACTTGACCTTGGATGCATCTGGTTTTCCAGGAGCCAAATCTTCTGGTTTGACCATCACCTCGTATGGACTATCGCCAACAGGACGACCGTTCTTCTTGATGTGTATAAGATGACGTCCAACTTCTTTCGGTAAGAATGAGACTAAGATGGTGTTATTTGGGCCTGCTTGTAAATCAACAGGCTCTTCTTTGCCGGAGGGTGAGACGACTGATCCCTTCATATATTTCAAATCTTCGGGCAATTTGATGCCAGGTATCTCAAATCCAACATCGCAGGTTGGCTTCTTTTTACCAGCAGAGACCATAACTTCAATTGGACTACCTGGTAGGTGTTTTCCACGACGTTTCAGATTAACTTTGTGCAAACCAGGTTGTTTTGGTGTGAATGTGACTATAGGTTGGTTTTTGTCGTTTAATTTTAAATCGATTGGTTCCTCGGTACCATCTGGTCTTTCAAGAGTTGCTTTGATGAAACGCAGCTCATCAGGATCAATAGTCATGTCAACGCAAACATCGACGGGGCTACCCACTTGCGGTTCTTGAACAGCTGAAGGTGCATCTTCTACCATCACTTCGAAGGGTGAGCCAGACACGTGCTTGCCGTGTTTCTTGATGGAAATTTCATGACGACCTGGTTTCTCAGGTACAAACGTCACGCCAATCGTGTTGTTTGGATTTAAAGTTAATTCTAATGGCTCCTCGGATCGTTTTCCAGGTCTTTTCAACGAACCTTCCAAATATTTAAAATCGCGTGGTAGATTCAACCCTGGAATTTCTAGGTTGACATCGCATTCAGTACCAACAGTTGGAACCTTGCTGACGGGTTCTTCTTCTTCCACCATTACTTCAAACGGACTACCTTTCACAGGGCGTCCCCTCTTCGTAACATCAATGACATGTTTGCCAGGCTCAGTAGGGGTGAATTCAAGTCCAAGTGTATTTTCAGGACTACATGTGCAAGGAATAGCTTCTTTCTTGCCAGTAGGACGAGTAAGTTCTGCATTTAAGTGTTTCAGATCTGCTGGTAAATCAATATCAGGAATGTCGAAGTCTACATCGCATTTGTTACCGACAGTAGGTTTAGAGTCAGGAGATGTAGCCTCTTCAACCATAATTTCAAACGGGCTACCTTTAACTGGTCTTCGATTCTTCCTCACATCAACGAAATGTTTTCCAACTTCTTTTGGAGTAAAACCAATTGCCAGCGAGCCATCTGGAGCCATGCTGCATTTAATAGGTTCTTTTTCACCGCTAGGGCGTGTTAACTCAGCTTTTAACTTATCTAAATCATCAGGAAGTTCAACTCCCTCCAGATCTAAATTCACGTCGCACGGTGATCCAACAGTGGCTGGCTTTTCTTTATCAGCTTGATCTTCAGGTAAAAAGTCAGGAAAATCAGGACAGGATTCCACTTCACCAACAGTTTGTGGCACAATACCCTCATCAATTGGTTGACGATGTTTGCCTGAACCGGCTGGTGCAACAACAACTTCAAAGGGACTTCCTTTTACCGGACGTCCTCGTTTCTTCACGTCAATGAGGTGTTTTCCTGGTTCAGTTGGTGTAAAGGCAACAGCCAAGGTATCATCGGGACCAACTCCACACTCTAATGGCTCTTTCTTGCCTGTAGGTCTGGTCAGCTGAGCATCTAAGCTTTTCAGGTCACGTGGTAAATCTAATTCTGGAATATCTAAATTAACACCACACTCACGGCCAACTTCAGGACCGCTTGGAGCAGCGTCGTCGACCATAATTGAGAAAGGACTGTCTTTGATTGGTTTTCCTCTTTTCGTTACATGTACTTTATGTTCTCCAGGCTCAGTTGGGACAAAATTCACAGCAAGCGAATTATCAGGACCGCATTCGAGAGGTAGTGGCTCTTTCTTTCCAGTTGGTCGCTCTAACTCTCCTGTCAAGTTCTTTAAGTCTCGTGGCAAATCTAAGTCAGGACTAGTGAAATTTGCAGCACATTTATCACCCACACATGGACGTTCAGGTTTAGCATCATCAACCATAATGGTGAAGGGACTGCCTTTGACTGGTTTTCCTTTTTTAGCTACATGGACCTTATGCTCTCCAGGTTCAGTTGGGACGAAATTTACAGCAAGCGAACCATCAGGACCGCATTCGAGAGGTTGTGGCTCTTTCTTTCCAGTTGGTCGTTCTAGTTCTCCTGTCAAGTTATTTAAGTCTCGTGGCAAATCTAAGTCAGGACTAGTGAAATTTGCAGCACATTTATCACCCACACATGGACGTTCAGGTTTAGCATCATCAACCATAATGGTGAAGGGACTGCCTTTGACTGGTTTTCCTTTTTTAGCTACATGGACCTTATGTTCTCCAGGTTCAGTTGGGACGAAATTTACAGCAAGCGAACCATCAGGACCGCATTCGAGAGGTTGTGGCTCTTTCTTTCCAGTTGGTCGTTCTAGTTCTCCTGTCAAGTTCTTTAAGTCTCGTGGCAAATCTAAGTCAGGACTAGTGAAATTTGCAGCACATTTATCACCCACACATGGACGTTCAGGTTTAGCATCATCAACCATAATGGTGAAAGGACTGCCTTTGACTGGTTTTCCTCTTTTAGCTACATGCACCTTATGCTCTCCAGGTTCGGTTGGGACGAAGTTTACAGCAAGCGAACCATCAGGACCGCATTCGAGAGGTAGTGGCTCTTTCTTTCCAGTTGGTCGTTCTAGCTCTCCTGTCAAGTTCTTTAAGTCCCGTGGCAAATCTAAGTCAGGGCTAGTGAAGTTTGCAGCACATTTATCGCCGACACATGGACGTTCAGGTTTAGCATCATCAACCATAATGGTGAAAGGACTGCCTTTGACTGGTTTTCCTCTTTTAGCTACATGCACCTTATGCTCTCCAGGTTCGGTTGGGACGAAGTTTACAGCAAGCGAACCATCAGGACCGCATTCGAGAGGTAGTGGCTCTTTCTTTCCAGTTGGTCGTTCTAGCTCTCCTGTCAAGTTCTTTAAGTCTCGTGGCAAATCTAAGTCAGGACTGGTGAAATTTGCAGCACAGTTATCACCCACACATGGACGTTCAGGTTTAGCATCATCAACCATAATGGTGAAAGGACTGCCTTTGACTGGTTTTCCTCTTTTAGCTACATGCACCTTATGTTCTCCAGGTTCAGTTGGGACGAAGTTTACAGCAAGCGAACCATCAGGACCGCATTCGAGAGGTAGTGGCTCTTTCTTTCCAGTTGGTCGTTCTAGCTCTCCTGTCAAGTTCTTTAAGTCGCGTGGCAAATCTAAGTCAGGACTAGTGAAATTTGCAGCACATTTATCGCCCACACATGGACGTTCAGGCTTAGCATCCTCGACCATAATCTCAAACGGGCTACCTTTAACTGGTCTTCGATTTTTCCTTACATCAACCAAATGTTTTCCAACTTCTTTTGGTGTAAAACCAATTGCCAGCGAGCCATCTGGAGCCATGCTACATTTAACAGGTTCTTTTTCACCGCTGGGACGAGTTAACTCAGCTTTCAACTTATCTAAATCATCAGGAAGGTCTACATCTGGGATATCTAAATTCATGTCACATGGTGATCCAACAGTGGCGGGCTTCTCTTTATCAGTTTGATCTTCAGGTAAAAAGTCAGGAAAATCAGGACAGGATTCCACTTCACCAACAGTTTGTGGCACAATACCCTCATCAATTGGTTGACGATGTTTGCCTGAACCGGCTGGTGCAACATCAACTTCAAAGGGACTTCCTTTTACCGGACGTCCTCGTTTCTTCACATCAATGAGATGTTTTCCTGGTTCGGTTGGTGTAAAGGCAACGGCCAACGTATCATCAGGACCAACTCCACACTCTAATGGCTCTTTCTTGCCTGTAGGTCTAGTCAGCTGAGCATCTAAGCTTTTCAGGTCACGTGGTAAATCTAATTCTGGAATATCTAAATTAACACCACACTCACGGCCAACTTCAGGACCGCTTGGAGCAGCGTCGTCGACCATGATTGAGAAAGGACTGTCTTTGATTGGTTTTCCTCTCTTGGCTACATGTACTTTATGTTCTCCAGGCTCAGTTGGGACAAAATTCACAGCAAGCGAATTATCGGGAGCGCATTCGAGAGGCAGTGGTTCTTTCTTTCCAGTTGGTCGCTCTAACTCTCCTGTCAAGTTCTTTAAATCCCGTGGCAAATCTAAGTCAGGACTAGTGAAATTTGCAGCACATTCTTCACCTACACACGGTCCTTCAGGTTTGGCTTCATCAACCATAATTTCGAACGGACTATCCTTGACGTGCTTTCCTCTTTTCTTGATTCCGATAAGGTGCTTTCCGGCCTCTTTAGGCACAAAGTTTATAGCTAAAGAGTTGTCAGGTCCGACACCTAATTCTAATGGCTCTTCCTTGCCAGTTGGTCTTGTAAGAGTACCTGTTAAGTTCTTTAAGTCTTTTGGTAAGTCTAACTCGGGAATGTCGAAGTTGGCAGCACAGTCTGATCCAACAGTTGGGACTGAAGGTTCATCGATGACCATAATGGAGAACGGACTATTTGGAACGTGTCGGCCATCTTTCTTTACACTAACCAGATGCTCGCCAGCTTCCGTTGGGACGAAAGAAACAGCGATAGTACCATCTGGTCCTAGTTTTACATCCACAGGTTCTTCTTTACCTGTTGGTCGTCTGAGAGTTCCCTTCATTTTACTAATGTCTGATCGTCGACAAGGTTCTGGTTGGTAAAAATCTTTATCGCATGGTTTCCCTACTTTCGGATATTGATCAGGTGTCCCTTCAACATTAACAACAAATGGACTGTCATCGATTTGTTTGTTGTCTTTGAAAACTTTTATCAAGTGTTTGCCAGGCTCTTCTGGTACAAACGAAACGGCAATAGTATTGTCAGGACCTTCTTCTACTTTGCACGGTTCCTCCTTTCCATTCGGACGAGTCAGCACGCCTTTCATTAAAGGTAGATCCTTTGGAATCTCACAATCAGCACATTCTAAAGGAATGCTGCTCTCTTCTCCAATTACTGGCTTTTCACGAACCATGACTGGTATAGGTGAGCCCTTGATTGGTTTGTTTCGCTTTTTGACGTGTAAGAGATTCTTTCCAGGTTCTTCAGGAACAAACGAAGCGATGATGGAGTCGTTGGGTCCCTCGCTGACATCGACTGGTTTTTCTTTGCCAGATGGAGCTTCTAAAACACCTTTAAGTGACGGAATGTCGTCAGGACTAACACCTTCTGGCGACATACAGAGATCTGACGGACTGCCAACTTCAATTGCAGGCTCGTCTTGAACAACACGTGGTTTGAATGGACTCCCAGGAACTTGCTGGTTGTCGAATTTAACAATAACATCATACTCTCCTAAATAACAGACAAATTTTCGTAAAAATCATCAGATAATTATAGTATTCAGTAATTTCAGTGCAACGGAAAGCCAAACTTACCTGCTTCAACTGGCACGTAGGTGACTTCACAAGTACCATCTCCATTGTCAACACATTCAATATCAACTTTGCTCGGTCCTTCTACAGCAACGGAAAGATCACCAGGACCAGCGTTCTTTGTATCCACCGTAAATCGTGATGGAACAGCCACGACACCTTTCTTGATGCCTAAATCAAGAAAGTTAACAAAAAATAAATTCATAACAATGGCAATGACAGATTATAGAAAAACAATGTAGAAGAAAACAAACCTTTTCCATAAACTTTAACTTTGTCTGGTCCACCTTCAGTAACTTCAAATTCAAATGGACTTCCAGGAATCGGAATACCATCATAACCAACGTCAAGAATGTATTTCCCAACTTCTTTTGGTACGTAATTCAAAGCAAACGTACCATCATGATTATCTTTCACGTCAACCTATTACAGGATAGATTTAATTATATTCATGATCAAGCTTGCAAAACCAAAACAACCTAGTGTAATTCTACATACCTTCTCTTTCTTTCCTGATGGCGTAGTGATCTTTCCAGAAAGTTTAGCACCTCTGTTATCTGGCACTTCTGAACAATCTACGGGAGCTTCAAACTGTTGTTCAACACAAGGTCCTGCTTCAAGAACCTCTTCTAGCACTGGTGTTCTAACTTTATCAAGTTCTGGAGCAGGTGTAGCCTTAGCTTTGAATGGTGATCCACGGACTGGCTCTCCACCGAATAACACTTCCAGCACGTGTGGACCCAATTCTTCTGGTACATACTCGCAGGCGTAAATACCCTCTTCTTCCTCAACCATCTTAACGGGAACTTTTTCTCCTTTAGGTCCTTTGGCATTAACAACGGGATTACCTTTGCCTGCTTTTGAAGCATCAACTTCAAATGGTGCAGCATGTCCCAAATGTGGTCTTTCTAATCCAGGACCAGAACACTTGACTTTTGAAGCATCACCAGTTGGATCTCCTGAAACTTTAAAGGGAGCACCTGGGACAGGCGTGCCTCCATATTTTGGTGTTACGTTGTAACGTCCTAAAAATACCAAAGAATCGTATAAAAAAGGTTGAAAAAGGCATACATAATTGGCAAACCAAATAAACAAAATACTCAGCTATTTGTGAAATAAATAGAACCATTTAAAACACAAATAAATTACCTTTCTTCTCTGGAACATATGAACAATCAAATGTACCATCACCATTATCTTTGATATCACATGGGAATTTTTCGCCACCTGGTCCTTCAACATCAACTTCCAGAGGTGCTTTTCCAGCTTTTGAGGCATCAACTGTGAAATCAGCAGGTAAGCTGGCAGGTACTGATCTGCTAACACCTGGTCCTTTGCATTTTACTTTACTTGCATCAATAGGTTCTGTGGCACCAACCTTGAATGGACTGCCAGGAATATGTGTGTCATCAAACAAAATGTTGACTTCATAATCACCTGAATAAAACAAAACCATTTGAATGAAATCACCGGTATAATAAATTTGTACATCACATATACTAGTTGATTTAGCTTAACCCACTGTTTAAATAATGTAAAAAAATTACCTTCTTTGGTTGGTAAGTACGACACTGAACAAGTTCCGTCTCCATTGTCTTTACAATCGATCTTAGCTTCTTCAGGCCCTTCAATTGTTAAACCCAGATTTCCTGGTCCAGCATGTTTAGTTTCAATAGTAAATTCAGCAGGTTTGCCAACGTAAGCATTCTCAAGACCTGGACCGTAGGCTTTGACTTTTGATGGATCTGGTTTACCAACAACATCAACGTAGAATGGACTCTTTGGAACTTCTTGGTCACCATATTTGATAGTAAGCTTGTGGCGACCAGTTTCTTTTGGTATCCAGGCAACATTGTATTTATCATTTCCAGCGTCAGTGACATCGGCTTTGACCTTTCGGCCTGATGGCGATTCAATGGTGCAAGTTAAAGGAGCGTCCAAACCATCATTTGGAGTTTCAACGTCAAACACATTTTCTTGACCAACGATAGGTTCTTCAATGCCTAAAAAAATATAGACTCCATGCTACCATAGCGAAAGAAGATTTAAACTAATGTTTCAGATAAATTCTAATTGCTACAATCATGTGCAAATCTCATTAAAGGGAAAACAAACCTGGTCCATGGACTTTACATTTAGAAGCATCAATACCAAGTGAAACTTTAATTTTGAACGGACTTTTTGGAACTCCAACAGCTGCAAAAGTGACAGTGATGACATATTCGCCATCTTTAGGTGGTATGTATGTTACGATGTACGAGTTTGGTTTTTTGCCTTCTTTAACATCAATATCTTTGACCTTAGGCATATTTTGTCCGGTCGGCTCAATGTTGATGTCAACGTTTCCTTCTCCAGCATCAGAAGCATCTATTTCGAAATAAGTTGGTTGTGTAGCTTTCACACCTTCTGGTTCAATACCTGGACCATATACCTTAACTTTCGATGCATCAAACGAAGGGTTTACTTTAACTTTAAATGGACTCTTTGGTACATGCTTTCCACCATAAGTAACATTAACAGTATGTGGTCCTATAAAGTGAAATTCAAATACATTTGGTGGATAAAGCAACACAAAAATAATCTAAGAGGCAATAAAATAAACTATGAAAGTGCATTACCTTCTTTCTCTGGATAGTAACTTGATGCAAACAAACCAGGTTCTTCTTCCACCAAATCAACTTTGACAGGATTTCCAACCTCATCAACAACCTCAACATTTAGCTTGGCTTTTCCAGCTTTACGCGTGTCAATAGCAATATCACATGGTCGTCCAGCCTTATTACCAGGTTTCAAGCCAGGTCCATCTGCTTTTACCTAAAAAGGAAATTGAAAGATGTGGCCATGTGTCTTTGACATGATATGGATACTTGGTATATTGGTAGATTAAGTTCATAGATCAGGTTATATGCATACCTTAGAAGCATCAAAATCTCCAGATATAACAGCTGTGAAGGGACTTCCAGGAATGTGTTCATCAGCAAAGAGAACATTGATTTTGTAATCACCATCTTCAACAGGTAGGTATTCCACATCACAGGTACCATCTCCCTTATCGTCACATTTAATTTGAGCTTCTGTCGGACCTTCAATTGTGAGTCCAATTCCACCTTCTCCTGCCTTGCTGGCATCAATCTTGAATTTTGCTGGCTTGTCACATTTGCCTCCTAAAATCACACATTTCCAAAATATTTTTACTAAAGCATATACAAACATACTAGTCCACAAATTCCTGGAGAATCAGAGGGACTTTGTCACAAAAGCACAGTCATTCAAAAAAATCTATTGGAACTTACCCTGCAATCCAGGACCTGTTGCTCTAACTTTGCTAGCATCACTGAATGGTATAATTGTCAGGCTAACCGGAGATTGAGAAATAGGTTCATCCATAAAGCAAATGGTAATGGTGTATTTTCCTGGTGCCTTTGGATAGTAAACAACAGTAAATGTGTCATCACCATTGTCTTTCACTTTAACTTCCACTGGGTTACCACTTTCATCTACACATGAAACCTGGACACTGCCTTTTACTCCAGTTCCCTTTGTAAACACCTTGAATTCTGCTGGTTTGCCTAAAAAAGTATTTGATCAGGAAAGTCAGTGAAGTTCATAGATACAAGGAAAAAGAAAAATATACTGTACATGGCTTTGATCTACATAATGAGGTAAATTAAACTAACCAGCCATATTGCCAGCTTCCAAGCCAGGTCCCTCAGCGTACACTTTGCTCACATCACCACGTGGACTTACAACAGATGTATATGGTGAATCCTTGATGTCCACTTCATCATACATAATGTGGATAATATATTTTCCAGGTTTAGTTGGAAAGTAAACTACAGTGGCTGTGCCATTACCATCATCTTTAATATCAACCTTTGCCTCACCAGGACCTTCAACACCAACTGTAAGATTGTCCATTGGTGCACCTTTACAGCTTACATAGAACTCTGCAGGTCTTCCAGCAACACCTCTTTCCAGGCCAGGTCCCCATGCCTTAATTTTAGAAGGATCAGCAGTAGATCCAACAGATACTCTAACAGGGCATTTTGGTACCATTCCATTATCAAACTTAACAGTGACTGTATATTGCCCAGCTTTTGTAGGCTTGTAAGTGCAAGTAAATGTTCCATCTCCGTTATCTTTGAGTTCACACTTAAAATCACTTTTTCCTGGCCCTTCAACAGTTACATCTAAACCACCATCTCCTGCTTCTGAGCAATCAATCGTAAATGTTGCAGGTTTACCAGTTTTTAATCCTGATTCTAAACCAGGTCCATAAATTTTGACACGGTCAGCTGCTGGTGTTACATTAACATGATAAGGGCTCTTTGCAACTTCTTTTCCTCCATACTTTATCACTATGACATATCTGCCAACAAAGAGAGGCATGTACATGCAATTAAATACATTTCCAGGTTTTTCTTCAATTTTTAATTCTGTTTTCTTGTTTCCCTTAGGATCAATCACATCTATAACAAGGTCACCACTACCAGCTCCAGTGGCAATAACTTCAAATACAGCAGGACGGCCCACTATTAATCCTTGTGGCTCTAGGCCAGGCCCTCGAGCGATGACTTTGCTACTATCAAGATCAGATGCAACATTCACTCTAAATGGTGACTTAGGAATATGGTGACCTCCAACTCTGACATGCACATCATAGGTACCTAAAAAATGGTAAACATTGCCTGTGCAGAGAACTTTAAGGAATATTATGCAATATAAACATTATGACACGCTGCACAATTGTATGCTTTCTTAAATAAGAACCAGGAGCATGAATGTTTACCACTAAAATTATTTGACAACTTCAAATACACAATTGCTTGCTTTACCCTTTGCATAGTAAACCTATAATACCTTGGTAAGCAACATCAACCCCCTTTGACAACTTCAAATATATACACAATTACTTGCTTTACCCTTTGCATAGTAAACCTATAATACCCTGGTAAGCAACATCAGCCCCCTGCCTGTCAATATTTCCATTCATATTCAGATTAAGGTCACAGTCATAAAAATGTCATATCTATACAACAGTAAAAATATTGCATATATTGCATTTGGTGTCCATTATCTGATGACTACTTAGTCAAAAGCTTATGGCAACGAAGCATCAAAGTCTTAAATATTTGTCAAATGATCTAAAATTTCATCAGACCTTACCTTGTTTAACACCAATATACTGGCATGAATATGTGTTGTCATGATTATCTTGAACCATGCAATCAATAGCTTTACGTCCAGGACCAAACACTTGAACATTCAATTTTCCCCGAGATGATCCTGATGTAAAAACAGAAAAATCTGCTGGCTTGTTAACCACAACCCCATGTTCTTGCAACCCTGGTCCAGAAGCACTACATTTAGAAGCATCAGTCATCTTTGGTTTGAGAGGTGCACCTGGTTTAACTTTAGCTTCAGGGAAGTATGAAACATATGTCATTACAGACAATTCATCAACATTAGGATTTGTGATATCCTCTGGTGTTATGACCTAAGTACACAATGCAAATTTTTATCACATCATGGTATAGGTCAAGTTAACACTGTTATCTTGCTAAATCTGTAGTAAATAAAGTCTTCTGTTCTGCTAGGTAAAATCTAGCAACTGTGTCATGTTGAAATTTATTTTGTGTAAAAACTGTCTAGTCTATATCTGTCTATAAATGAAAGCAGTTTGAATATAGAGTTTGTATATACAAGTCTTTTTGTCAGGTTTCCCCTTTAGTTGTCAAGGTAAAGTGTTGTTATTTGAAATCCCTTTTAGAAAAAAAAACATATTTTCTGTTAAGCAAATGTGTTTGTTGTGCATATAATAAGTTCATAAAATGTGCATGCATGAATAGTTAATTATTACACATATGTATCTAAAAATCATAATATTAAATTAGTGTTATAAATTATATTTAAAAATGTGCAGTATGTGTAATTTATTTGATAAGTGTCTAAATAGTTATTGCTGTTAAAACACATTTGCCTAAAAGAAAACTATTTTGTGTGTTATTGACATCTAACCTGTGGTACCCCCAACCAGTCTTCAGCAAGCTTCATGGCTTCCTTAGCATTCTGCAAGCCATTTTCAGGAGAAAGGTCTTCCCATTCTGGGAACAACCCTGGGGCTATTGACTCAACTAAACTGGCCACTGCGATACCATCATTCCAATCTTTGTTGAAGTTTTTAACATGTAACTAAAAAAAATTAGAAACATTACATAAAACTGAAATGCAACCAACCTGTGGAACTCCTAACCAATCCTCAGCTAATTTCATTGCTTCACGAGCATTTTTAAGTGCGTCTGCAGGAGAATTATCTTCCCATTGTGGGTACAACCCTGGGGCTACAGCATCAACAAGTGCCCCTATTGCCACACCATTATTCCAGTCCTTATTGAAATTATTCATTCGAACCTGTCAATTAATTACACATTTTTTATAATGAAGAAAAAACAATGCAAAAATACCACAAAAGGCAGGAACAAAATATTGTGTCAATAAAAGAAAAAACAATGCAAAAATACCACAAAAGATAAACCAATAACTTGCAGGAACAAAATATTGTATCAATAAAAATACCTCTGGCGGTAGTTTACTTTTTATCCATCCCATAAGGGCCTGTTTTGGTGTGATGTCTTTAGCATGTTCATCACCATCATCCATCATTGGTAAACTGATTTGATATTTTAAAATCAGAGTCCATATCAATCCAAGAATTAACTTAAGATTTCCTTTAAGAATGTCACTAGCATCTATAAAAATATAAGCACAAAAAAATGTAAGTATGAAGCATTGTTCTTTGCTTTTCTACCTATATATTGTGGGTGGGTTATTTTGACAACAACAACACGAAGTACAGATAAAAGAACAAATCCTTCTTAATTTTTTATTCCACATCAACAAAATAAAATTGCAACTTAGACACAAGCAACAGTGAAACTTCAGGAGAAAAGCCAAGGAAAGTTGATTATCTGTTTTGCATGAATGCACGTGCCTTTCTTGCAAAACAGTACATTTCTGCTATTTTTCATTATTTTCTATTCTATTATGAAAAAAATGTTCACTTTTTTTGCCATTTGAATCATCATCATCATCATTCTCGGCTTAACGTCCATTTTCCATGCTAGCATGGGTTGGACGGGGTATATTAATGACCCTCTTCCAATCTGATCTAGACTGTGTTAGATCTAAACTCAACTTCCTCTGTATCAAGTCTGTCCTTATAACCTCCTGCCAAGTTATATAATCGTTTGTTCAAATTCTATGTATTTTGAGTTGTTTCTGATATGCAGATACAGTTACTTAACTTTAGAAGAATGGTTTCTACTTTCATTTAAAAAAACAATTTAAACTGTGTGCAAGGATTTTTAAGCAGAATAAAACACACTATAATACACATTGCTTTAAAGGCTATTACATAAAGCAGATGATTAACTTCCCTTGGCCTGAATGAGGAAATTTTGTAAGTTTTTTTGGATGGGGGTGTTCGTTAGGGGGCAAGGTTACAGCCCTCAACGAAATAATAATAATAATAATAATAAATATTTAAAGAGGCTAGCGGTTAGTGGATTGTTTCCACTGGGAGCCACGTAAATTTGATTTGAAGGCCCCTCCTACTAAGACCTCTCTTATAAAAAGTGTCATGGCCAGGCATAAAAAGTGTCATGAAGCGGCTGTGGCAGCCAGGAGTCTTAACACTATTCTTGATTCTCATATTTTTTTTTTCTATAAAATAAATTTAGACTTGACAATGGTACAAAACGTTTTAATTGTTCTTTACAAATATCAGAATAACATTTTAAGAATACTGTTATTATTTTCAGTAAGTTGCTTCTTGCTAGCTGGCGTTAACTTTTTCATTATTATTATTATTTTTTTGCAACAGTGGACAAATTTGTGGTATATGTATTTACTAAGAATCCAAAACAGAAATGATTTCTAACGTCAAAATTATTTTTCGCCAGCTTTGTCTAACACATGTGACACATGTTCGCCACACCCCTCCGCATTCTAAAATGTTTAATTTAATGGCCGCACGTACGGTGAAATTACAACAAAGAGTAGATTACATTTTTAATCTCAGACAATACAACCATTATTTGCAAAGTTAAAAATGGTAGCCGTGAACGTAAACAAAGTTTAAGCGAAGAGAACTTACCGATATTTACCAGTTTGATTTGTTCATCTTCTATAAATTTTAAAGCTATTGCAACATTTTCTATCTTTTGTGGTCTGAAAGTTGGTTTCTTGTTATATCGAGCAATTTTTTTGTGAGACAAAACTTGCAGTAAAGCAATAAGTTTTAAACCATCACATAAGTCTGTTTCCAAATTATGAATGTACAAATTCACACATTTCAAGTGCTCGTTGCACCAACGAGTAAATGTATTCTGCTGGATTCTTTTCCATTCTGCATCCGTTGAAGTTGGATCGTCAGGCATTTTATATTCGGAAGGCTGCTCCTACAAAAATAAAAGCAACGTTTTCTAAAAACGCCAAGCCCTTTTCTGTGTGTTCACCAGTTCTTTTTAAACAAAATCTGATCGCGTCCGTATGTTTCTGAATGATATGTTATTCAGAAGTATTGAAAGAACACATTAAATTTTAAACTGCTTACGAACTAAACGAACTTTATCGGGACAAAACATTTTTCTTACAAAAAGATGTGCTTTTAAGCAGACAATAATACGTACTTAAGTTGAACAAAGGGACGAAAATTTGTGGGTTTTTGCATTTGTAAAACTAAACATCTTATATCAGAAAAAATAGATAAAACCACGCGAGCTACGAGAAATAAAATTAACATAGTAAAAATCAACGTAATACGCAATACATACGTCTCCCATTTTGATTTTAAAACGGAGCAACAAAACAAGTATATCCTAATTTCAACTCCGTTCTACGATACTCCCTACTTTCAGAGACAGCCTTTGGCTGAGTGAAGTTTTTATGGTAGTACGTAAGTTTCAAAACCCTTGCTAAAATCACTGTGCGATAAAAATCTAATTATGTCACATATTTAATGTTGCAATAATAAGGTGTGTAAAATTTACATATATTACAAAAAGATTAAAAAGAAAACTTTAATCCAGACCTTGTCTCCCATCTTAACACTCGCCCTTCACTGTCGTCACAACTGACGAAGAGTAAACTTTACAAAATTCTATTATCTTTTATCATTACAAATCGTTAACGCTTGACAAAATAATACCTTTTATGGAATCAAGATTAATATCATCAACATCGCATAATTAACCTGCCCAATATAAAATTCCTTAATAGCTACGCACTAAAATATCATATTTCTTGCTTTTAAGAATATCAAATAACCCTACCCTAAATTTTATCGTTTAACAACACTGAACCACACCGATACATTTCTCGATCAAAATTTAGCTGTGTGGCAGGTCGTGCTGAAGGGTAGCGAGCCACCAGAATGCATAGAAGAGTCTAGGTCATAATTTATGCAAGTATGATAAAGAAAAAGATAAACAAAACGCCGTTCGACACAAAATTTAATTTTGAAGGAAGAAAGTTTTAGTAAACATAAGAATTTATTCGGGCTTAATTATGGAAATTAGATTGAGATTGTTCATAAGATATTGTTCATAATCATTTTTCATGATTATGAACAGTGACGTAATTTTTCTGTACGGTACTAAAAATTCGTTACAAGTTTTGGAATAAAAAGTATAGCAAAATCAAGCAAGTACCCAAAAACCTTCTTGGTTGACAACACGAGAAGCATAAAATTAGTTTAAAAATTATAAACAGAGTAATTAGCATAAATTATGCGAAAGCCTTGGTTACATTAGGACCTTTATGCCTAATAAAAAACAATTGCACGTTAAATCAAATAAATTGCTTTACAGAATATTTGAAATATAAAGTGCCCCATTAATTCCTATATTTTGTAATTTATTACAATTTTACATTTTTACAGTCAAAAACATATATTTTTTTGGAGTGTGAATAGGGTCTTAGGCCAAAACTCCACGCGATAACACACCCCTTGTGATGCGTACTTCTGTTTACAAATACAAACCCTTGAAGTTTATATCTGTGTCGTTTTTTTTAAAAAAAAATATTATTTCTTGTGTTTAAAACCCAGCCTAGCGATTTTATGTTTGTCAAAATAAACGAAAACAATATTTTTTGTTTTATAAAAGCAATATCCACTTTGCAACTTCAAACAAAAACAAAAGGATAGAACGTTTGTAAACAAAGCGTGTTTAAAGATAAACTAAAAACGTTTGTTTGCAAGACATATTAAATTCTTAGGGTGTAAGCTGGAATATCAATCACCATGTTTAGTTAAAAAAAATTAAAAGAAAGAAAAAAGATTATATATTTTGGATTAATATGTCAGCGACACACCTTCGCTATTCTTTTGTTTATAAAAACAAGTCGGTGAAACGCGTGACGGGCGTCGCATGACGACAGATAGTTTGATAAAAAAAGGAAGTGTACAAAAAATCCAACATCACCGTGGATATATGTAAAATAAACATACTTCTCGAAGACTTCACAGAAGAGAAGTTAGCATCCAAAACAAACAAAAACTACCACAAGTCAAATCTCAACCATAAAAATGTCTTGAAGTTTACAATATTTTCTCTGACAAAAAAAAAGTGTCTGCTGACAAATCGTGCAACTTGCAAAACAAGGAGTTGATTAATTTGCACAAATATAAAAATGTATTTTTTGATGCGTTTAACCACAAACGAGCAGTTTTTATAATAGCGCTCATTATAAGCTACCTAGGAATGGTGTAGAACACAGAGCTTTTTATTCCCTTTCAACTTTGTCTCCCTAACTTGGTAAACTTTACAGACAGAAAAAGTTGTGGGTATTGGCTACACACACCTTGTTAAACTTTGTATTGAAAGTACATGAGTTTTATGTCTATATAGTGCAGTTGCGCTCGTTCAGGGAAATTTAACAAACATTCATTAGAATTACTACTTGACCACATAATTAAAAGCAAACTCTTTACTAAACTACATGATCAAAGATAGTGTTTTGCAGGTAAATTGCTCAATTTCGTTACCAGCTCTTTATTTCTGTTCTAGGTATCATGTACTCATACGAAGTCAGCTCTAAGTCAGATCTAAAACACAGTAACATCGTTCTCAGGCATTGCCTGACGTACTTAAAAATTCCGATGCAAAAATTATAACGAAAGGCGCGTCAGAAAACACAGCACACTTTAACGTATGATGACCACATATGGACAACTGCGAAAAGAATGTCTACGACATTGCGTTGGCATGGTTTCCTAAACAAACACAAACATTGCTTGATTCACGCATCCTAACAAGAACAACGACGGCGTTTACATGGCAATATATTTTAGTATACTGTGTAACTAGGAGGATTAGCTTCATTTAAAATGTCTTGTTGTCAACGATTTCTGAATGATGTTAATTATATTGCATTGCGATATGTTAATGACTTGCGTATTTAATTACGTGATATTGTAGTTTTTCTACCTTGGTAACCAATTTCCTAATTATGACAAGTTGAGATAGCTATTACTTTATAATATATTCGCTACTTTGTTTATTATGGTTACAACAAGCACAGGCTGTGATATCAAAGCTGACTCCCTTCGAAGCGAACGCAATCATTAATGCTATTTCCGAAAGAAATTACTTTAAGGTTTCGTAACATTTTAAGGCATTGAAAATGGTTGCCATAGAATTATTAGTTTTCTGTTCTTGGCCGTGACTATTATTAGGATCCGTAGTTCGATAGTTATGGACTTTAGATTTAACCTCGTTCCCAAAGTTTCTTCGGGAAAGTCACAAGATTTCCTGGGAACGGGGTTGCAGTTTGGACGACGATATATAAAAAGTAGACAACATGCGCTGGGAACGAGGGTGGGGTAGACTTTGTATTTGTCGTTAATTTTAAGCCTCAATTTTTACAAAAAGAAATGAGGTTTATTTTGCTTTATCGAATACAATTTACTTTCTCTCTTTCTACTTACATATAAAATATTAATTGTTGTCCGGGTGTAATTAATAGGATAAGTCTACTTTATAGATATACCTATAAGCTTACATAAAGAATATAAAATATATTCTATATAATATTTCATACATATACAACAAGTTATACAGATCAGTCAACTCACTTAAATTCATTGTGCGGCAGGGTAGAGAAAAATGAATGCATTGATTGATAACCTCAGACAATGTGTTTCCCGTAAACTAGACTGCGGTTTTGAAGCAACATCTTAATTATGATTAGAATTTGTGTTTTGAACTGAAGAGATGAACGTGTTAACCAACCTCGTCCGCAGTGCTCTTCTGCTTGATATTCTGATGGGACAACTCCGACCCCTTGTCGCCAGGGTTTTTTGCCTTTTTCATATGAGAGATGACGTCGAAAAATATTTTTCGTCGTCTTCTCTCTCATATCAAAAACACAAAAAAAAACCTGGGGACGAGGATGGGACAACTCCTATTACGGACCCGTCCCGTCTGTATATCATAGGTGCAGAAGAACCGTTGGGACGCAGTTGCGTCTTGTGGTTTTAAAACTACCTCGTCTATTTTTACCAGAGATCTCCAGGAAGTTAGTTAATAAGACTAAAAAAAAGAATTTTTATTCACATGAGATGTGTCAAAATTTTAGGATTAGAACCAATTCATGTCCAGTGTTTAATTCATGCGTTTTTTGAAAATGCGTCGCTAAGATGCTGATGTCATCAAAACACATCTCGATTTCGATTATACACTGTGGAATAAACAATTCACAGGTTGAAGAGTTAACTGTGTCATATGTTATTACGATGCTCTGTATATTTCACAAGAGTCCTGCAAACCTAACATTGTTTGGGGTGTAATAGCCGAGTCTTGTAATCTGCAAAAACTTTAGTGATACAGTGGAATACGTATTATAATTGTCCGTTTTATGTAGGTGTCTGCTTCATAGAGGTTTTTCTGAAAATGTTTCGCCTGAAATCAACGAATCCCAAGTTGGCATACCATAATTCTTCAAATTTACGTCGTCGTCTAATTATAATGCGGGTTGACTTTTTCCAATTAGACAAAAATAAAATCGACACATTTTCGCGTTTTTATCGTTTCTTTTTCTTTTCTCTTTTATAATAGGAAACATTACAAAATAAAGGGTTCGTCTCCTTCGACTTAATCGTCATCTTAATGTTTTCTCCATACAACTTTTGTAAAAAGAGCTTTTGTCTTTTGTTACAACACCACCGATATTAAGAATCCTATTTACCATATCAACGGCGGATGAAATATTTAATTTAGTGCGATAATGATCAAATTTTTCTCTAATTAGTGCGGACTTAGGATGATGACACAACGGCAATTTATCTCCTATAATTATTAGTACGGCATGCCCAAAATATTTATTTTTATGGCCACACTAAATTAGAAGAATTATAGTTATGTCCGTGTATATAGAAATGTCCGCTTTAGATAGATTGTACTCTACCCTTGGCTTTTAAGTTTATTTCTTCTTGACGTATGCAAAATCATTTATTTTTGATATATTGCGCGAAATTTATCAAGAAAAAAAAAATATTGCAAATTTTTTTCTAAAAAATGGGAAACGACTCGAGGCATATTCGATCTCGTTCTTTGGACTTCTTCTTTGCTTTCATATATGAGTGCTGGCGCTGCGTTAGCCACAACAGAAAGCAAAGAAGAAGTCCTGTAAACGAAATTGAATATGATGTACATACATGAAAAAATGTTTTTAGGATTTTAATGGAAAAAGAATCAATCTCGTGAAAACAATTTACTTCAGCGTGCTTTTTACACCCCAGTCTAAACCAAAGTTCGTCTCTGTTTTTAAGCGGTATTAAACGGAATATTCAAATAGCTATATACCCCGCACTCCCGCCCTCTTACTCATTCCCCAAATAAACAACAACAACAACAACAACAACAACAAGAAAAAAATGATTTAAATAATCGAGAATCTTCTCTCCTCAAAAATTACTTGACTATAAGTTGTTGAATTGAGGTTCATTTTTTTTGGAATTCATCCATGACGAGAAAATTTCTAGCTGCAATCTGGTACCACTACAACCTCGATCCCAGGGCCTGTAGTGTTTTTTTTGGTACGCGTTTTATCATTATATAAAAAAAACGCTACAGGCCCTGGGATTGAGGTTGGTACCACTACACAAACAAACTTTCTAGTTGGAAAGGATTTCGTTAAAAATTACTAAACGAACATGTTTTGTTTTTATCACTCAACTATGGATATGAAGGTGAATGTGACACAACTCGACATAAACCATAGAGATATACATAAACTTATATAGCAGACAGACATGCTGGTAAATGAAAACAGGATATGATGCTATCAGTGATAAGCATACGTTACTGGAGTGTTGCCATGTAAATGATTCATGAAATATGGTAAAGCATAAATAAAGCAATAACATATGGCGTTAGAAATCATTTTCAAGAAAGCTCAATGTCAACCGAACATAAAATAAATGAAATGGTCACGTGACCTTATATCTTGGGGCAAAACACACGTGCAAAAAAGGTTGAGGAACGATTGACAAAATAAGGAATGTACATAATTGTTAGTATTGGACATCAAAATGGTGTGCGCAAGTAAACATCACCCAATATGGTGACCAATTAAAAGCGCATGCGCATAAAATTCTAAAAAATAGCGCCAAAAAACCGATAGTAAACTGTATTTCCATTGGTTTAAAGTTGAAAGAATGAAAACATTGTCGAGAAACATATTTGCTTTAAACACGTTCTTTTAACATACCGTGGCTGATACCGACCTTCTTCGACCTATGAGAGACAAACTTATGGTACTCCTCTAACTTACTGCCACGCCCAAACTGGTGTTCACGAAAATCAGTTAAAGCATGTCATATACCTCCATAACAAAAGAGAAACGAAAAGACAACTTCCTACCTATCAGGAAGAAAAGGCCTGGGCATGAACTTGACATGAATCGCTTGCGATTAATATGTTGCGATTAATTTTAATATTAAACTCACTCTAGTAATTGACATCGAAGTCATTAAAATCTTTAAAAGTTCTATTAAGCTAACGTAATTACTGCGAGAGAGTTCTAATATGTCGTAATCAAATGACAAGATTGTTTTGACTTCATTAAAACGTAATTTATGTGACTAATTAAATCAGATGATGTTATTAATGGGATCTGGTCCGTATATTATACACTTACGTATGTATTTTAAAAGATACAAAGAACAATCTTGACAATTGTTATAAACATCAGTGTAGCCTTGTTTCCATAATGAGCAATGGAACAACATCGTTCCCAGGGCATTTTGCCTTGTTGATGAAGTTGATAGCGGCGAAAATTGTTGACCACTCCGTCATAACGGCTCAGGGGCGACAGGACCCTGGGGACGAGGTTGGCAATGGGCGTGCTTTTTTATAACTTTGTTAACAATTTACGCTCAAGTGACATGTGTAGAAACCAACCTTGTTCCCAGGTCTTTTTACTATTTGATAAATTTAAGTCAAAAAAAACCCCGAGGACGATGGAGTTTAGCCCGAGTAACAAAAGTTAGAAAATTCTCTTACAATAAGTTACAACTTTAAAATTATCTAACCTGTTCGAAATCATAATTGAAGTCACTATGAATCATAAAGCAAAATTTCTTTAAAAATAAAATGTTGCACATAAAACAACAAAAACGTGGGTTAACATTGTATTTACTTCGAGAAGACGCTTTAAGTACAGTTTACCGTGTAAACCAGACTTAACATAACTAACTCTTAAAATGGAACAGTTTTCATGGCGTTCTTATCAACACTCAACCAGATCATTTGCAGACAGACTAAGTTTCACAAACTTTCTCGAAATATCTGCATCTCGAATTCTTTCACCATACAAATTTAAATAAAATATTTAAAATACCGCGCAACTTGAACTTTCCTAATTTTTACGTCCTTTGCGCCATTTGCGCGCCCTAATGCAGCTCTATAATGCATGCATATTGGAATGCGCGACTTGTGTAGTTTTCACATTGTTTACCTGCTCTACTGACCGCAATGTTCTAACGACTTAATGATGTATCTTATTTCGATGAAAATTTTTGTAACGAAATTTTTGTAATAAATATCGTGTTATACTCCAAATGCGAGAACTGAAAGAATTTTTGACTACAAGCCATGGGAGAGCTCCACCATATTAGATGGAGCGTCGGTTAACCACCACACGCGTCGTCCATTTTTAATCAGTCTCTTTTTGAAAATGAAGTGTATTTATAAACGTTTTAACCATGTGATAAATATTTTACAATTTTAAAATGTGTTTATAGTTAGGAAGTCGAGCTAAATAAATCATAATGCTTGAATCACGTATTCAGAAAATAATCAAAACAGTGCACGAGAAGATGTTTAGCGATGTTATGATTAGTTTGACCTTACAATATTCAATCCCTTCCTCTTTCAAAAACAGCAACAAAACGAGATTATAAAATAAGAAACAATAATGTACAGGACAAACAAACAACAAACAAACAAAAAACAACAACAACAACAACAACAACAAAACAATAAGAAATAAACTCACCGTTTCTCAGACACAACTAACAAGCTCCAAAGATAAAAACAACTGAACAAAGTTATTTCAATTACAAGAATAGTATTTCCTATTTTTAATCAAAATAGACCTTTTATAAACTATTTTGCGGGTTGGTGAATAGATCAGTTTTTTAATATATGTCATGGATACGTCATATCATTTGGAACGCAGTTGGGTTGCGTCCGGTATAATGTGCATTTCTGTAGTTAGCTATCTTGAGCTAATTAAGCTTTCTTCAACTGACATGCTATCGAGTTGACTTGGAACAACCTCAGCCTAAATTCACAACCTTGTTTCCAGGACTTTTTCTCTATCTTTCTCACTTGGGCATAAAAAACAAAAGGCCGTAGCAGCCTAGATGGAAGGGGAAGAAGTTTTACCCAATCTAGGTTATTAAGATTGGGCGTATTTTCTAGATGTTCACCTATCTACACCACTATGAGAATGCGTGACATGGACCCTGATCGCAATTGTACCCAGGGCTTAAACTTTGACATTTTAATTGACACTGTGATAATAAACTTATAAAATTAAGCGTTCTTGAATTAACAGTCTTGTCGTGTTTCAGAACGTGTGGGTACACAAAAAAATAACTTCATCAAAATGAAGAACTTATTACTTTAAATGAAGAACTATTACTTTAAAATTATATTTTGGTGAAGGTTTCGCGTTCTCTTTCAGGTCACTGGAATCTGGAGCCTTTCATCTACCTCTCGAGTTTCACTGAGCGCGTGCAAAAAAAAAAAATCCTGTATTTAAGGAAATAAAATCAAAACAAACAAACACAAAAGAAAGAAAGAACTTACGTATTAATTCTCACCAACAAATAAAAATTAAAGTTTTAATAAAAAAAATCCCAGCTCTTCTTCACTCCGGTTTGTGAAAACTTCACAACATTTGGAACACAGCTAACTATAAAAACACGTTGCTAACCACAAAAATGTCTTCTTCTTTCATTATTTACGAGATCCCGGGCTTCATTGTGTTCAACTTTTCAAAAAGATATTTTCAAAAAGAAAACGATCATTTTCCTCGCAGAAAGATGATTAATATTTTATATTTTTTTACACTTTTTTACAATTCAGTTGAGTTCAGTCATAGCTCGTAAAACAGTCTACTTTAGCAGATATAAAAATCTTTATCCTGGTCACAGAAAAGTTTAATCCCAATTTAATTTTTTCCACCCGTGTATATAATTGGTCCAAGCGTTTTATAAGAACAAATACAAGAACATGAGGTTAAAAATTAAGAAGCGTTAAAAAAAATTCAGCTGTATAAAATTGATTCACAAAAAATGTCTCGTTATTTCAAACACACTCTACCTCGTAAATTTCCCTCGAAACTAACATTTTGGTCCCCGGCCTGTTTCTCTCTCCCTATGTACCCCCTCTCTATCTCGAATAAATTTTCCGTTCCCTTGCGCGAGCACAAGATAGACCGATATCTGGACAAAGAAAATTGGAAAATAGGTCCTGTTGAAATGTCATCGGATATCACATGTAGCTTTAAAGAAACGAGATGTTCGTGGGACGGTAAACAAAACAAATAGCTGAACAAGAAAATCTGCTTCTTTAATTTTTAATATACATTTTTGGTATTGTAATAATGTCTTACAAAGTTTTCGTAGACCATAGATGGAATTAAGCTTGTGTAAAAATGATGCTTTGTGCACGTAAACAGTAGTTTTTATAAACGAACTCACTCGTCTGGTTAAAATCTTCAAAATGTCAAGAGAATAAAACAGAACAAACTATTTATAATATGACTGTGGATAATTTCCAGACCGTCCTTGATTGGACCAATCCTGTCCCGTTGGTATTGCATTGTTCTCCAATCAGCTTGCGAGCGAATAGAAATACCTTGCTGGGGCGCAGCGACCCTTGTCATCCTGACGATTGCAAATCAGCTTGTCTTGGCGCGTTAGCTTGAGCGCTCTGAAGTCCGGTCGAAATTTGTGTGGGAATAGTTTGAAATTGATTTTGAGAATGTGGAATATATGCAGCACCTTGGAACTGAGGTTGAGTGAGTGTTATACCCTGTGGTAGAGATGAAAACTGAGCTGTGCACCCATTAGTAAAGGCACGCGGTTAGGGTCGACAACAATAGGCTGCTGTGTGCCCGGTTGCAAAACCGGTCAAAACAACAGCATTTCCAAGTCCTGTTGATTGTGCCGTGTTTTGCATGCTTATACCAGGTTGGACGATCATACCGGGTGGAGCATTAAGAAAAGGCATGCGTACAACACCCTGTTGCCTCATCAGTTCCGAATCGGGTATGCTGGATCCTCCTTTTCGTGCCTGTGTTTTATGTGCGCAATGAGATCACGCTGAGAAAGATAAACTTCTTCGGCATCCAGATACACCATTACGGCTTCCACCAAAAGAACAAACGAAGATTTGACCGATGCCTGCAGGTTCGATACGATCGATACGAATCATCACATCTATAAAAAATGTTAGATAGTGAAATATCATATTTATTTATAACTGTGTTTTTGAAAAGGGGTAAGAATTATTTGTATCCAACTTTAGTGTGGATTTAATTTGGTCAAGACATATCTTTTGTAAACATTTACGCATAAAAACTTTATCATTTTTGAATACACGAAATTTTCGCAGTTAATTTTAAGACCTCAGGAGCTTTATTGGATAACCAAACAAAATTGCATTAGTTGTTAAATACCCTTAAATAAGCATTTTAATGCCAATTTACGGAAAGATTATATTTACAATGCAAAAAAATACTGTCAGGAAATTCATTCATATTCATTCTCGTCAAAACTGGCGTGGTGACTTAATTCCTCGCGTTAGACTCGTTATTTCGGACCGTATTAAAATTGAATTTATCAAAATTATTTAAAAAATTCGGTTCTTAAAATATTTACGAAATATTCGTGCCATTCGCGAATGGTTATTCCCCAAATTTTACGAATACTGACTGCTTTTTGCGAAAGTTTCGCGAGAATCTTTTTTCTGTTACTCATTATGTTTACGTAACTAAAAACGTGGAAAAAAATCAAGTGGAGGGTAACCGGAAATAAATTCGTGAAGACGAATCAAAAATGTGACGCTCTTACCTGGAGCATGCGCCGTTTGACTCTTCTGCACAAGATAAACAAAAAACATGTTTACAAGGACTCTAAATAAATAAATAAACAAATAAACAATTAAACAAATACAAGTTTAAAATATAAACTTTACATCTTAATGGTCACACGCGAATATGAAACGAGCATAAACAATTTACACAAACATGAAAACCCTTTTTACGGTTAATTTGGAGTAGTTAAGGCCTGTTGCTTAGCAGTATTAATTTTGCTTAAACATGAAATCAACTGAAATTTGTGAACAATCATCTGTTCTCAGGTTATAGTTCATCTATATAGAAAAGAAACAAATAAATTTTCTATTTATCGCGTGTGACCAATAAACAAAAAAAAAATTGCACCGATATAAAACATTGTTTTCTTGCAGGAAGTCAGGCTTATCCTATTTATATGCAACACAAAATAATGAACAAAGTCAATATGTTTTGCAAAAATTAAATGAACAAAATAAGTCATGTGAAAATAAAACTCTTAACTTACAAGTCTTCCATAGATCAGAATGGGTAATGTACAAATTTCACAGATGTGAATCATCGGGTTTTGTACCTTCTCACCAACTAATAATACCTACAAAGAAATCAAACCTGAACATTTCTATAACAGTGTCCATCGTTACACATCCACCATATCGCGTTAATACGTTGTTTCGTAATACTGCCGAAATTTTGATCACCAGATCATGTATTTTGACAAACGGTTACGGAAATATTGTGGTTTCAAGGGTTTTTAATGACGTCACAAACCCGTCCATTCCGAAACGGATTCTTTGCACTGAGTGGGTAACTAGGGGCCACCTAGGACTAAATTGGGTAATTTTCCCAAACATAGGTATGCGAATCCGATTCGCAATGGACGGGTACTCAAGTTTGGAAAATAGCCCAATTTGGTAAAAGATGACTGACGTCACCACCCCGCTTTTCAAGTTCTCCACACTGACATGACAAAAAATCATCAATTCTGTTAATAACACAATCCGAGAATATGACACTACAAGGTTGAATGTATCAGACATTTAGGCTTTAACCTAGTGCACTACCGTTATAAGCCCCTTCCTTCCAATAATTAGGGGGTAACTTAGTTGAATACAATACTTGTATGAAGAAACACATTCTATATATATTAACCCTCACTTATTTTTATGAAACTAACCTGACAACAATATCAAACTCAACAAATTTTTAAACGGTTAATGAAGAAATTTCTCCTTGAATTTAATTTTGTTTTAGATTTTCCTCAAATATATTAAACAATTTATAGCGTTATTGTTTTGTGGTATTAAAAATATATTTCAATATTAGGCAATAAGTTAATTCACCCCCTCCACTTCTAATAATTCCCCTGCCAATAAGCCGCACCCACCAAACAAACTCCTTATGGCTTTAACAAGTATAGTATTTGACTGAACGATTTTTGTATACAATAACTTTACCTTGTGTGACCAGTCAAGTTCCTCATCCTCCCTATCGTCTTCATCAGTGGTATCTTTCCGCTTTTTCTGAAGATGACTTACTACGTCTTGAACTCTTACTTTCAATATCTTTATAAATAAATAAATAAAAAATAGTCATGTTACCCAATTTTGCCGGTTAGTACTTTCTTATTCTTTGTTTAAGAGTTGTATAAAGAGAAAAATAATAATCATATAAAAGAGTTGAAAAAGTTTACAAATTTCCATATATGCACATGCATGTTGAAAGGCAAAAAATAAGTAACATTAAGGCAAAATCACTATATTCACCATAATTTATAGATTTTAAGGAATAAAAGACCGAAAAGGAACTGGTATTGATTTTCTTAACTATTATTTTTTTCTTTTTCAAAGTAGGTTTTAATTATATGAGATTTTTAATTTGATTTCTTCCCTCATTGCAATATGCTGCTTATCTACTTTGCATGTACATATGCGTGCACATGTCCGTTGATGTCCAAAATCAAAACACAAAATTTTGCTAATTTATAAACAAGTACTTAAGAAAAATACCTTTCAAGAGAAATTTTTGCAAATAGTCTTTAATAATTTTGCCTGATAAGTAACTTTCGAGATGTTAATATTATTAATTATTATAATTAATTAATTTCTTTCTTAGTTTAGTTGTCCTGCCTATTGTTTTTTTTTGTCACAACTAAAATACTGATCATTGTGCAAAACAAAGGAATAAGGATAAAAGAGATCGAAAGAATTTTCTTTTTTGTCAAAGAATTAATTTTTTGCGAAAAGCCTATTTCAACACAATTCACAGGAACAAACTTTTGCCTTTTAAAATTATTTTCAGGGGCTAACTTTCCCATTTTGTTCATATAGTGTCTTTTGGAAAAGTTTCTTTCTTTAACGTAATTTAAGGATTAATTTTTGTACTTTTAATCACACACACAAAATCTCACTACCTTCACCATCACCACGGTCCCTTCTATCTTTTCTTGATTTGCTGGATTTCACAGAAGATTTAGTTTTTAGCTTTGTTTTTTTTGTTAAGTTTAAAGATATGGACTTTCTGACAGCTTGCGGTGCTCCACTGTTTTGCTGTCCATCAGCATCAAGTTCGAGATCTACAACAATAAAATAATTTTGTCAAATCTAAAATAAAAAAACTAAGAATAACTTAAACCTAAAAACCCTTAAAAATTGGTTAGCATCATTTCTTACTATAAAAAAGAGTCGGTCAGTTAGTTGGTTGAACATTTCTCTCAAAAGATTCAAAGCACTGGTGTGTCACAATCATATTCATATTCATATTTTAATTATATTGTAAACCTTGGCTGTACTTAGCCTCCACTTCAAGTTCAATGTTTATCTATAACATCATTCCAGTGGATTTTATTATTTTGAATAAAATATTGGTTTATGATGCAAGAAATATATAACAGAGACTTAAAAACAAACCGGAAAGCATGCTAAGAAACCAATCCACTTTCACCTATGTGTGACAAGGATGCCAATATGAAAGGCAAAATTACATACCGAAGTAACGGAATGTACACTTAGATAGACCCCCTGATCAGGATCATTCCGACGCTGATCATTTGATTGGTTATTTTTGCAAACTTCCTGACTGGGATTTCACCTTTCAAAAGTTTGTTGTTCTGGAACTTCTGACCAACCTTTTTTTGACGGTGGTCCTAAAGCCAGCAGAAGTTGATTTTCTGGTTAGCGTGTCCCACCCAAAACTTGGACATGGCATGCATTCTATTGACGAAAAACTGCAGAACACATTCGTTTTTTCAAAAATTTTTGATATTGAAAATGTTCTCTTTCATTTTTTCTAAGCGTTCCAGCTAATTTTCTGTTACTTTTGTCAGCTAATTAATTGTTATTAATTGTTATTAATTGTTATTAATTTAACCTGTTTTTGTCAGACAAAACTTCATGAAACCAACACAAAATATTCTATGAAACTCATCACATCAAATTGTGGACAAAATATAATAAAACAAGACAACTTTGAAGTTCGTCACCACAAGTGATTACATAGGCTATTTCTATATTAGAGTCACACGTTTTGAACTTGTTAATTCTTACAGAAGATTTCGTATTTTAGGTTATATTTGGTTAAATCTATACTCTTGAAATGTTTTTTTAAATTTGGTGGGCTCTGTATGCCCTGACGTGGATTATTTCGTTTTGCTGGATCACTACAGAATACCACTAGTAATTCTAAATGTTGTCCACCTGGCCTACCCATGCTCAAAAGTAGCGATTTTTACTGGGCCTGCTGGTTGTGGATTATATTAACCATTTGATACATTTGATCATGTATAAAAATGAACAAAAAAATTACAATTGCAGTCACAATGATAGTATTTACGTTCTGAGATCAAACATAAGAAAGAGGGAGATTGACTAGAATGGGACAGAAAAGCACTCATCCACTAGCAAGAAGATAGGTGCTAGCAGACATGCTTACAAAAATATCAATTTTCCTTCACCTAAACAGTTGATAGATTAAATACTCCAGAACCACTTATCATACACTAATACTAGCTAGATAGAATTGACATTAAAATATGATATATAATCCACCTAAAGCATATATATACTATCCGTAGTACTGGATTATCTAAACAAACGGCTCTCATGATTACCTTGCAGCTCTGTTTACTACATAACTCTATGGTTTTGACTATAAACCATCCCTTAAAACAACTTTGCAAAAATGCAAGTGAACAAGGCAGGTATTTGTTCAAGGTCGACCAACAAGAAATCGGGTGAATGTCCTAGTTGCGCGATTTACGTCAAAATTCTGTGATGTGTTTATTTTAATGTGAGATCCACTAGAGATTTTTAAAGGATATTTTATGAATAAAATGGTGGCAATACTTGCCGACTTGTCCCAGATGTAGTTAGTAGCTGCTTTAAACATCGCCATGTATCTTTTTTACTGCTCAAGAAGTAGGTGCAACATTAGGGAAATTTAGTAAAGCGAATTAACAATAGCACACAAATTTGTTCTTAAAAATATTCATATTTATATATATTCGCAAGCCCGTCTATTTTAATAATAATATATGCTTGTTTTGTATTTAACGACTGATTACATACTCCCATCACCCATAGAGAGCTACAAGCGATGTTTGGGCTGTCTGTTTTGCAAAATACACAAGTTTCAGTACTGGTGAAATTGGTAATATGGTAGATTCTAGACTTAAGGCTAAGGATAGCATGTCATAGCCATGCAGTCTTGCTAGTAAACAGAAAAAGTTGGCGATAAAAGTGAAATGACGTAATTAAGACGTTTGTATAATACAGACAGGGTATATAGTGTGATTTTTCCCACCTTAGCTATAGCTATAACTATTCTAGTGATAAAAAAATTTATGCTGGGTCTCTGAGCTAGCATATATAGTAAAAAGTTTCAAGTTATGTCGGGGATGGAGTTGTCAAATCGGCAATCATGTACTAAATTTTATAAGTAGACGTGTTGTCACATGATATGGTTCTGTGCTCACATTCGGATGGGATAACAGGGACATTTCACAGGCAAATCTTCACAGTAGAACCTTTAATTAAAAAGAAACTTACAGGAAAGCACACTTTAAAATGTAGCCAATTGGTGTAGTTACCCAATATCATATTAAAGATTTGAAGTCAGAAAAGAAAGAGATCCTTGAATGATCCAGTCTTAAATTTATGAAGATTTTACCATATAAACAGCATGGCTACAGCATGCTTAACCCTAGTCCATGATGGTGGCTGTAATACAAAATAATCTGTTTACTGGCCCGTGGTTGACTTAAACAGTATCATATATACAGTATAACTATGCTGTGTTATATTTTAAATACTAATAAACGGCTTTTATTCCCTAGTCCCATTGCCTTCTTATTTTAATAAAAGGAGTAACTTAATATTTAGCTTTGTTGATAAAACCATGTTTATTCAGCGAAGGGTTTAGAAGATAGCAAGGTATATATCTTAATTTGCCTGCAAACAGCCATATTAAAATGTACAAGCAGGGGAACCGGCCATCGAAACGCTGGTTAAAGCACAAGTAAAAGTGTTACCCAGGTTGAACACCCGGTGTAGCAATTAATAAGAACTATAAACTATGCCACACATTCAGATGAAGCGCTCTAGTACAGGTATGCAGTATGTTATAAATGGAGTAAAGTGCAGACAACATTATGGTATTTAGCTGTATAGCGCGTACGCGGAAGCTTACATTCAGACTGTACTGTAGATCGTCCACCAAGCACGCTGGTCCACAAAGGCAGTACTGGAGTCTTTAAAGCTCCCATTTGAGGTAGCTTCAGAAACCTTTTTTGAAATTATTGCCAAACTGGACGACAGCCTTATGTGGGGATAAAACCCACAACCACTTGGACATGAGTCGAACGCTCTACGGACTGTGCTACTATTCCCCATTTAAAAAAAAAATTATTTGTCAATTTATGTCTGTGTTTGTTCAATTTTTAAGAAAAGCAGAATTTATTGCTCATTATAGCTATTTTGTAATAGATTATATTTAGAGAATTCATGATTTATTCTCCTCCATACATTTTTTGTTTTCTTTAGTCCTCTCCTATAGACACAGTTAGTGTGTTGCCCATTTTACAATGACAGTCTTTTTAAAAGCATGGGAATTATTTGTCAATAGTTAGGCCTGTCCCATGACACATTTTCTAAAATTGAAAGAGTCCTTTGTGTACAGTTCAGTTTGTCCTATCCGATGACGCAGTTTTTAAAAGTGCGATATTCATTTGTCAATAGTTGGGCCTGTACCAAACTAAGACGAACTTGCATACATTTGTCCAAAGTTGGGCTGGGCCGGTCAATAGATGGGCCATCCCAACTGCGAATGCACTGACCCTTTTGACAGGCTGTCCTGTCTAAAGACGGGCCAGTCCCGCGTCCAAAGTTGGGTCAGTGTTCGTAGTTGGGTCAGAACAGTATCAGCATAAATAACGAGGGTGCCAATAAGCCACATACGCCTTAAAAAGTGCGGGCATTTTTGGGCGAGTTCGGCATTTTTTCAAAAAAATTCAAGTATTCGCCCGCAAAAAAAACTGCATAGACCCGAACAATGCCCGAAAAAAGGGCCTTATTCCAACTGTCGTCCGCATGGTATGTTAGGGACCGTCTCCACCATCGTTTCACATTTTATACAAATTGAAACAAAGATCTATGGCGATCTTTTCGCTTTCTACGATCCCGCTTTCATGATTTTTAAACAATCCACGGCGATCTTTTCACTTTCTATGATCTCGATTTGTTATTTTTATGACGAAGAATGCAGACATTTACATAATTTGATAGTTAATTTCTTTAGAAATCAGCGATGTGTGATAAACATGTGTTAAATTAGAAGCGATTTTGAAACGATTTGAACTGAAACGAATTTAACAAAGTGTTGAAACGAATTAATTTTAATTTTTTTGAAACGATTGGAAAACGAATGCGAAACTATTTGGAAATGATTACGAAACGATTTTCAATTCAACGAAGCATTTGAAACTATTTTGAAACGAATCTAAACGAATTTGGAACGGTTTTTTTGGATTTTTTTTTTCAAAAATTTGTTTCAAAATCGTAGCTATATAGAGATCGTTTCAAATATAATATTATACGAATTGAAACGATCGTGGAGACGATCCCTTACAAGGAATTGCATTTTGCGAATGCTCCGGGTGAGTCCGGAAACTTGTGGGCGGTTTCGGGAGGACAACCGCCAATTTAATTCGAAAAGTCGCCCTCTCCATAATTAAAAGATTTCCTTGACTCATTGGGTCTGGAATTTTTTTGAGTTTGTGGAAAAGCACATCTTGGAAGAGAAACAAACAGAAGAGAAGATTTCTGAGGATAGAAGAGAAGTCTTTTGACAAAGAGGAGAATTGTTTTTATGAGAGAAGTGAGCCATAGGGGCCATCGTATACATCCCGTCTGCCAGAACGCCAGCCAGCCAAGAGTTTGTGAAAAGAATGTCTTTACTGCGAAGTCAGGTGAGTAAAACATGGGTCATAATAATCATCTGACGCTCCCATGCCATATCCGCTAATGTTACAGCATGAAAACGTTTCACCAAAGTATAAAAATTTAATGTTTACCTTCCATTCTCTACTGGGTCTTGCGCTGCTGAGCTGCTGATTGATGTTTATGGCAAGGTGGATGTTTGAGGATGTTCTGGACCGTAAGAACGGCCAAAGTAACATTTTTGTCTTTAAAATTTAAAACTTTACTAAAATTTTACAAGTTTAAAGGAATTACGGCAAATTCCTCTTGAATATTGTCACAAATGAATGCAAAATATAATTCTAAGCGGAAAATAGTCTGATATTCACGTTGTAAAAGATCAGTATTAGTAAAGAATATCTAATTTGAGACAATTTTCTCCTTAGTTTTAAAAGGTCATTAACCAGGGCCCTTCTTTTTAGTTCTTTCCGTTTGCTTGCGATCACACAAGAACGAACACACGTCCATACGCCGCAATCGATTGTGTTTACGCTTCGTGAATTCATTTGTACTTATTTCATTTTACACAAACAAGATGAGTGGAAGACAAGGTATTTTCTTTTCTCTAATTATATAGCTATTTACTAACAATGCTAGCGAGTCTGTAGTTTTACAATTTTGACAATTTGACCCTTCAAATGATTCTTAATCAATATATTAAGGGTTGCAGAGCAGAAAGTCCCCCTGTGTTCGCAAAAAATATTGTAAATTATGCACCACAGATAAGGCCAAAGATAGGGGGTTGATGCAGTGCTTTTTTTATCCACCAAAAAACAACCCCGTTTCCTTGCCTGTCTATTTTCTACCAGGGGACGGGATAAACCTATATGTATCACTGTTTGTACTTGCTAGCAACAAGGTTGGCTCCAATAACAGAGTCTAGACTGGCCTTGTTTCCAGTGCCGTGTTGGGGTGTCAGGAAAAAGATTGTGGCGCCGTAGATTAGTGGTTAGGCCGCAATCGCAAATATGTTTGGTTCAGGTTGCATGAACCTTCAAATCTAGGGGCGGGCGGGTGGTACAATGACCTATCGGGTTTTTCTCCAAAATTATTGCAAAAAAAAAAGCAGAAACGATCTTTTGCAGGTACCATGCGTATGATAAAAATATATTGTTTCGTTTTGAATTTATTTATTATTATCAGTCAATCAAAAGATTTATTATACAAGTGGTCTAGTAACAAAGTTGTCCATGCACGCTTGTATTCTAGAAGTCATTGATGGAACGAACTCCGCTAACAGCGCTTCCAAATTGTTTGTAGGTTGTGGTGGTGCGATCGGGCTTGAGTTGGTCATTCTAAAAACAGTAAAGAAGTTGAAATGGGAATAGTTATCAGAGAATATTCAATTTGATGTTACTCACAAAGGGGCCAAGCAAATTTTATTTTAATATTTCCACCCCTCCGCCCCTAAAATTATCGGGGTTTTTAGTTTCGAAGTTGGGGCGGGCGGGTGACCCGAACCAGGCATATTTGCGATTGCGTCCTTATAGTTCTCGTACTCTGTGTGGGAGACCAAGGGTTCGATTCCTCTTGACAGCGATTCAACATGGGCGAGTGAATGTTACCATAGCCCCGGGTTAACCCAAGCCATGTGAGGGAAATTGGGGAGATGGCACACTGTGTGGGCCGTTGGATGTTGCCGGGAGTTGTCTAGTAGAGCGCAGGTCCTAAATGGGTCTGCGTAGCTCAAAAAATGAGCATTAAATACTCTAGGACTCTCCATCTAAGCCATGGCCCCTCCTGGAAATAATAGACGGTATATCCCTCGATATTTGTGAGGCTAGCCATGTAAAATATGCACATCTATCTATCTATCTATTCAAGATGTCCATCAGGATCTAAAAAAACTTCCTCAATACAAAGGGCATTCCTTTTCAGTGAGTAAAGATTAAATTTTCTTGCAATGTGTATGTACCTTACACACATATTGCAAGAAAATTAATCTTTTCAGATTTTCACAAAATTTACATCACAAAAAATTAGCTTCCTCTTCTTTCCTGATTTGCCATAAACAAACCGACATTTCCGTTTTTGTTTTATAAGTCCAACATCATTTTATACCTCAGGTTCCCTTTAAGTTTTATGGCTATGGAAACAAATTTATTAATTTGGTGATTGAAAATTCCTTGCAAAACCCAACAAACTGACTTTGGACTTCAGGATGCAAACATAAATAGCGGCCTAAGCACTTAAATAAAATATTCTTTTATTGTAAGTGTTTAAAACTGTTGCTTATTTATTATTTGTTTTTATTTGAAAATTCATTGTACGTTTATGACTGAGGCATGAAATATATTTGATTGATTGAATTTGATTGGTTGATTAATTGATTGTATGAATGTAATATGTTTCTTAAAAATGTTTGAGATTTTTTCAGCAAAAATTTCTGCGCCTATGTCCATTGTTTCATCCCTATGGTTTTTTATACTCTACTTTCTTGTAAACAAGCTTGCATAATAAAATCAGCAACAAGAGGTTGTCACTTCGTTTGACTTTGTGTACCATATCTACAAAAAGGATCTGACAACAAAAACTTAGTAGCTTCACAGTCTTGGAAGTTTGACTTTTAAATGTTTTTGTGTTTTAGGTGGAAAGAAGAAGCCGCTAAAAGCCCCCAAGAAAGAAAAGGAAGATTTGGATGAGGTCTTTGTTAAACCCTTTTTATTTACAAAAATGTCTGTATATAATATATTTATATACTATGTTGGTCACTGATGGAGATCAGTAGCTCCTATTTATCAGTAGCTCAGTCAGTAGAGCACTCAACTCAAATCCAAGAGGGGTATAATTCTCTAAATTAGCCATAAATCACTAAATTTTTGTACATCTTTCTAAAGAATTTGAAGAATGTAAAAAGTTCATTGTAAAATTTTTAAGAACTAAAATAGGATTTGAGAAGTTGTGGACACCATGTTTGTAGTGTATATCCACTTTTGCTGTTGTTAGGAAGACGTTGCTTTTAAACAAAAACAAAGAGAAGACCAAAAGAAGTTAGATGAATTGAAAAAGAAGGCAGCAGGAAAAGGCCCTCTGAGTAAGTTTATGTATTTACCTTATATTGTTATCGACATTAAAAATTACATTGAAACATTGTACAGCATCATTACATAAATTTTTTGAAGCAAATTAAATTTATTTCGCTTGGTCCTAATTTTTCTTGTTTTCCAAAAGAAATATGTGAAACCTGTTACAGTATTGTATTCTTCACTTTTTTTCTTTATAGCAAGTGGCGGTATAAAGAAGTCAGGGAAGAAGTAACATTTGTATAAATCTGTTTTTAACAAAATTTTGACAAAAATACGAATGTTTTTTTGCGTGGTGAGCTTCATGTATTTGTTATGCATAAAAATAGTATTGTAAGCATTATTGGGTCAGCGCTGTGATTATATGTGTGGATGACAATAGAAAGCTTAACAGAACATTAAAGTCACTTATTTTCTTCAATAAAACCCCCTTCCGATTGTTTTTTTAACGTGTTCTTCATTCTTCATTCTTCATATGCTTTATTTAAACAGTTTATCGAAAAGCGCCCCCACGGACCTATTTATGCTTTTTGGTTTGACTTTACGATTGCTATAGTGTGTAGATTTTGTGCCACCTGAGATCGTTGGTAGATTGGCTAATCGATGATAGCCTTTCGAGGTGTAAGTTCGTGGGCTCAAAGCTTGACCGAGTAATGTCAGAATTATTTTAAATCGCTAACCTACAAATTTAAATATTCTGCAAATATATATCTTTAGAGAGATATTTAAAAAAAAATTAGTCGGTAAACTGTCGCGAATTACACGATATTTTTAGCCTTTTTTGCTAAACTTGTCTAAAAACTCTAAAATAAAATTTTCTATTAAAGTTAGAAGTTGCCCTTTTTTTAACTAGTGTGGAAATATAAACTGTCCAATGTTTCTCGCTTGATTAAGAGCAAGTTTTGCCATTTATGATGTTTTTTTCACGCAAACACGAAAAACAAGCTACTGAAGAAACAACTTTGTATATATCTGAAAAACCTAGTGTTGATGCATCGTCCACACCAACACCATACATACATACAACATACGCGATGACTTCCAATACTCGCTTTTTCTTCTAAGAATATCAAAATACTAACCAGGATCTATTATTCATTATTGCTATTGTTTTAAACCTATTCTTTTCAACTTGAAATCTCAGCTTGATATTCCATATTTTCATATAAAAATCGGGTATGACTGCTTCGCCTGGTTTGATCTCTTCTTTATTAACTCTGATCAATTACCGAATACTGAATACATTTTCCAAACAACGCCCACACGTCCTCCACCGCCATTTAACCCAACGCCCCCGTTTGTTTATTTCTCTATAGATAGTAGCTACGACAAATGTGTATGTAAGCCAACCTAGTTCCCTGGGCAACATCTCGTTTTTTTATATCCTACCGTATCGGAAATTGCCCTGAGAACGTTGTTGCTATATGAGCCAATACTTACCCTGGTGTGTAATGGTTCGTTACGTCTTCAAAAGACGTGTTGCCGTTAAACGTCTTATAAATCTTATTTAATTTTTATTTATCTAAAAAATGGAAAAATTGGAAAGGCGTTTATTTAACTCTCCGCTTTGCTCTTTCGATCGCACATTCAAGCAACTCGTTCACTGGACAAATGTTGTTTCTACTTTTTCCTGTATGTGAAACTGGTATTATTAACCGTACGTTACTTTTTCGTGACTTTAATATATCATGCTACATCTATTAACTCTTGCCCTTTAACTTTTGTTCTTATCTATTATAATTCGCGAGAATCAAAACACGTGAAGTGTTTACTGAAATTGTAGATAAGTTTGAAGTAACGTCGAACATTGGAAATTGCGTTGAAAATTTTGACGATAAACGTATTGTCATGTAGGTTCCAGTTGGTTCAGGACAGCATTATTTCAGCTGCAAAAAAAAGAAGGAACAAATAAATAATAAGCTTCTATATATTGTTACTTTGGGCTAAACTTAAAGACAAGTTCATAAAAACAAAATTGCACTACGTTGCGACTGTGTGGCCGCACCTAATCTTGACATGTTTCATCTTTCATACATTTGGAAAAAATATCTTTCAGGTTTTTCACACCGTTTTTAAGGTAAAAATAATTACCTAGTAAATAAATATATATTTTTATAATTACTGATATACTGCTGGGAAAGTGTCTAATAGTCTCTTCAACGTCGTCTCTACCAGCAAATTGCGAATATCGATATTTTCTGTAACCGTTCTTGTCTCAACACTTCATTTTTCCCCTTGTTTCTCTCTACTTCCAGCTCCTCAGCACGGATATAAAATACCTCGTTATAGCTATGTAATTTCGTGTGCACATGTGTGTAAACAGTGTGTTTTTAATTCAAAGTTGTTCCTTAGGTCCCAAATTGCCAAAAAAATGGGTGGCAAAATGTTTTGTCCCATGGGACCAAATTAGATGACGTCATCACTTTCACAGTCAGCAAAAAAATAATTTCACATTTATATGTCATGTTATATATGGTTGGAATGAGGCGATCGAGTTGATCAAAACAAAAGTAAGAACCATGTCTTCAAAACGTAACGTTCAAAAGATATTACTATTCAAACTTTGTACAAATTACAGACCGGTAATTTACTGACCCAGCACAAAAATGACTATAACCTGCTCAATAGCGAAGTTTTTTTGTTGAATTTTGGTATGGTATTGGGTCACCCTAAGTCTTTCTGTTTGATCAAAATTTATTGTTTAAATCACTTCAAGGGATAATCTACAGACCAGTAATTTACAGACCAAAGCACGTTTTTAGTTGTTTAGGCAATTTCACAAAGTTAAAAAAATTGCTGAAAATAATGACAAAAACAACTTCAGCAATGCTTGTACAATGTTTCATTCACTCATCATCACTAGAACTATATTCATCTGACTCGGATTCGTCGCTTGCACCACCTCTGTTTTGACACGTCGTACATTTACACATGTCAGTGTACGGAAAACCATTTTTGCGGCATTTACATCGGGGTTTTTTTTCGAAGCTGCATACACTTACTATACAACTGGAGATCAAGTGTTACAATCGTTTTGTTTTCTCCTGTGACTTTGACATAAATCCCTTACACAATTTGTAGCGCTGTGTAAAGATTTGACCAATCTGTGGGAGTGCCAGGATAGAGAGGAAGACCCTGGCAGGTAGACAATTTCAACTTTGTCTGTGTAACCAGTGAATTATAAGCAGCCCAAGTTGGCAAGCTTCCAATTCTTTCGTCATCCACTGTCTGATAAAATGACCATGCTAGATCTTCTTTGATAGTGCTTAGCTTCGAGATGATTGCTTAATATTTCGAACTTTGGGAATTTTTCATCAGGAAGAATTGGTTTCTCACATGACAATGTTTGGTTGAATTGATTATGGATGAATTTCATTTTTGTATCACTATGGCGGATACAACAAATGATGAGCTTAAACTGCCAGGAGACTCTTGTGATATTGGCCGTTTCTTTATCCTGTCTATCTCTGTTTTATTTGTGGCCATTTTGTAACAATCAGAATGGTATGAAGACTTTCCTTCAACAAGCTGTACAATATCAAACGACTTCAGTTTTTCCCAGCAATCTCGATACTTCGAATCACCACAACTAACTCTATCTTCCAGACATGATAATAATTTTTTCAAATACTGCTCTTTTGGGTTGCCAACATTCTAAACAAAATATATCTTGGTCAAAGTATCAAACAAAAATCTTTCTCTAAAAAACTCTCAGAACAGGAATGGGGAAAAATGTTTAAGTAAGGCGGTACCTTTTTTGGTGTATCTTTCTCAACCTCGTCCCCAGGCCCATTTTTCTCTTTCTGACAACCTCGGACGGCGAGAAGAAATGACCCTGGGGCCACACTGGTCAGTTCTGCTATCTGATTGGTTTCTCAAGTTTCCGTTAATTATGAAGATAAATTAATTTATGCGTAAAAAATTGAATAATAACAGAAAAACAATAATGGCGTCTAAGTTTATGTGCGAAAGGGACGCTGGAATGTTTATGTTCTGCTGGACTGAATTTATTTTTGTGAAAAATAAAATATTTGGCATTGTTAGTATAGCTTAACGTGCAAACAAAATTAAATAGCTTTTAGTTGTACTTTTAGAGACTGTTAAAGTAAGCTTCTGTTTTTTTTGCAGTGCAGTTGAGGAGGTAGCTACTAGGCTAGCTTTTGTGTGCACAGGGTGTAGTAAAAAACACAGTGTAGGTTTGCTTGAAGACATGTTTAGCAGCTATCTAGCTAGCTTAAATACAACACAAGGTATATACAGGTATACATAACTAATCCTATTTCTCCCGAACAAACCTTCTTTTACACTCTAGCTAATATTCTTTCTAAAGGAGGCAGAACACATAAACAAAAAAATAAAATCATATGCTGTTGATTTGGTTGAAAAAGGTTAAAAAACTTGATTAAGAAGTTCATACCATTTAATTAACCAAATAGTTATACGCTTAATTTATCTGTACGTACCTTCTAATTAGTCTGTATTGTCTTAATTAATCGGTTACAGATTAAATAACAATCGGTTACAGATTTTAAATAACAATCGATTACAGATTAAATAACAATTTTCTCTGACTGCATGAAATGTAACATCCTATGTTTTATGACTTTTAATCTCTTAGTAAAGCAACAAACATAAAATTATTGAAAAAAGTCAATTGGTTTGACCATAGTGGCCATTTAGTTGTAAATGAGTTTCCAGGGACCCGTTTCGTGAAAAACCAAAAGTGCAATATGATGAAAAAGAAAGATGAAAAAGAAAGATATTGAGTTAAAACTTGTTAGGAGATGCTTTTAGGCTGGTCTGATGGGATTAGCATAAAAAATGATTCTGTAATAGCTATACTTTCCGAATTTCAGAATTTAGGCATTTAAAGCAGGGCGATAAGATTTTTTTTAAAGACAATTATAAATTTTGACCTAACAATAACAAGTTATTTTGACAATACGATTTTATTTAGGTGTATATGCACGTTACAACAACAATAACAGACAAAAAGAGCCAGTTATTATATACGTCTAAACGTATATATCTGATCTGTATCTGACACATGGTTATGTTGATGACGTTTGATGACTCAATACTAGTATAATATATAGCTACACGCCACCATAATTCCGGCGTGATAAAGCCTCAACTTAGGTTTATAGAGGTTTATGTCAGCAATAAGTCGCCCACAAGACAAAAATGGAATTAGGGAGACTGCATGTTCCTAAAAAAATACTAAAAACTTAACTAGCTATAGCTAGGCATCTTCAGTGTAATTCTAATCTCAAAACCCTCTGATAATTCTGTGGCTTGGTAGCTAGCTATAGCTTGCTAAAAGTACTTTCACTTTTAACTATAATATAAAATAAAGATAGCTAAAAATCATAACTACCTTGGTTAGCACAACCTTTGTAGCTACAAAAGTACGTCTTAGGCCTTTGCTAGCTAGCTAGCTATAGATGGCTGAAAACTTTAAAATAAATATATATTTAAAACTTGTATGTAGCCAAAAAAGAGCGAAGGCAACACTGCAATCATATTTTCTCGAAGCAAAAACTCAAAACACTTTAGCTAACTTGTTTCTGATTAAAAATAAAACATAAATTATTGCAATACAGTGTTCTCGGCGGTCCGCAAAATGACCAAATTTTGAATAAATTAAAAATCAGCACGAATCGTGCTGATTTTAACCAGCCTGGCCCAGGGCCATTTCTTCGCGCCGTCTCGGATATCAAAAAAGCGAAAAATTGCCCTGGGAACGAGGTTGGTATCTTTCTGGCACATTATACATTTCCCAAAATCCAGCACATTTATTGTTTTTACACAACTAACATCCATTTTAATCCGGTCTATTCATTTTATTATTATGCATGTATGTCTATACTATAAACTTCACATTACACTTCACTAACACTTCGAAATTAAACAGTCTAGCTATGAAATTGAACAATAGAATGTTTTCTAGAAATAGAACATTCGAATTCTATGTCTATGTCTATGAAATCGAACAATTATAAAACAAAACTTGTTATCATACTGATACTAATACATACAAAATGTCTATGTGAAATTCGCTACTTGCTTTTCAAAACTAAAGTAAACAACTAAAAACGTGCTTTGGTCTGTAAATTACTGGTCTGTAGATTATCCCTTGAAGTGATTTAAACAATAAATTTTGATCAAACAGAAAGACATTAGGGTGACCCAATACCATACCAAAATTCAACAAAAAAACTTCGCTATTGAGCAGGTTATAGTCATTTTTGTGCTGGGTCAGTAAATTACCGGTCTGTAATTTGTACAAAGTTTGAATAGTAATATCTTTCGAACGTTACGTTTTGTAGACATGGTTCTTACTTTTGTTTTGATCCACTCGATCGCCTCATTCCAACCATATATAACATGACATATAAATGTGAAATTATTTTTTTGCTGACTGTGAAAGTGATGACGTCATCTAATTTGGTCCCATGGGACAAAAATTTTTGCCACCCATTTTTTTTTTGTAATTTGGGACCTAAGGAACAACTTTAAATCAAAAAATCACTTTTAACACACATGTGCACACGAAGCTTCATATCAGAACATAGCAGCCCTCACTATTACACGTCTGACACCAAAACTGATCAATTATTTTGAATTTGTGATTAAGATTTTATATTTTGTGGTTAATAAGTCGAGGCGAAAGTTTAATCTCCCAAACTTGAACCCTCACCCATTCTAAACGGAGGACTAGGTAATGTTGTTTCTAAAGTATCTCGAGCAGTGAACGTCTTATATAAAGTACCAACCAAGGATACAACATCGTTTTTAAAAAAGCTAACAACACCTTGGACCATAGTAATCACCCGTTTTTTATCTGCTATATTTACCCATATTTGTCTTGTTTGTTAAAAATGGCGTCGTACAGCTTTACTTTAGATCTCCCGCAGAGTAATTCAAAGTTATGATTATGACGCACGAAATGACGAGAAATTCTTTTTAATCTAAAAACCATCTAAATCTTTTCATCGATTTGTTACTCTGAATACATCTTGGACGCTATAGTCCTTGGGACAAGGTTGGAAAGCTATAAATCTTCGACGACAATTTATTTTTTAATAAACTTTTGTCGGAAAATAAAACCTTTTCACATTAAACAATACTCTCATATGTGATACTACTTACTTTTTGTATAATCGTCACTAGTCGATACCCGCGTGGAAAGATACAGGCAGGCGAAAGGTCAATAGAAAAAAATAATAAGTTGAATTTTGATGGCGTCAGCAGTAACTCTTCGATACACAAAAAAATTATTTCGGAAAATTATTAAACCGTTGCCTCTTTTGTGTAGAGCTGGAAATGCTGATCAAAATAATGTATGGGACCATGTCCTTTCAAAGAACGATTAAGATATCCACCATTAATACATCCACTTTGCCTGTTACAGACAGACCGACACACTCTTCGTATTATTATAATAGACAGTGTCTGAGATGGAGACAAATGATTTCGTGTGTGTTTCGCTTCATCTGTACAAACTGATAAAATCCACAGCTAGAGACAAACTTCGACTAACTTCGCGCAATTTTATAGTTTTAAAGCACTGCTTCATAAAAAGACACGATCTTTTTCGTGTGTTGCTTATTAAGAGGGCGGTCATTAGGATGGCGGTTATTCAGAGGGCGGTTATTCAGAGATTTAATGCGTGTAACTTGGCCGAATATGTTTTGAAAACTCATGGAAACAAATCAGCCTTATCCCCAGGCCTTTTTTATATGTTCTTTGTTTTTTCTATGTTTTTAACGGGACCAAACAAAGGTCTGGAAATTAAGTTGTGCATTGATTACAAGCCAGTATGACTCATCCGAAATCATCATAGCAACGCGTTTAGCTACGTAAAAATTAAATTAAGGTAAGCTGTTTTCGTAACAACAACAATATATAATCTTTAGAAAAATTGATAAGCGCGAATTACTTATACAAAATATAATCTTGACAAAATTTAATGGAATTTGTTTCAAAACGCTTTCGCACTCCGCAGAGACAAAAAAAGCACCCAAGTACTCTCTGTAAGACTGTCAATTATCACCGAAATGAAAATCAACAATCGTAAAAGTCCAATTATGTTTCCTGGAATCTCCTTTTGCGATCTTATTTTTCAGCTGCAAACCTCTCAAGTTATACATGACAGTATCAGTTATTGACATCTACGAAGGAGAGAAAATTTTTATCTTTGTAACGTTGACAATCAATTAACTCTCATCTTAAATATGTTCCCATTTTGATATTAGCTGGTTCTTCAGTATATACAAACTTTGAAGACAGACAGTCGCAACATGAAGACCTTGGTACAGGTGTCCGTTGTGTTCGCTATATTAATCCAACAAGGTTAGTACTTTTTACTTGTGTTATAAGAAATTTCTTCTTGTGTGAAGATGTCAGCAACCTCGATCCCAGGGCTTTTTTTTCTCTTTTTGATATAAAGTGACAGCGAGATAGAAATATTTCTTTCTCGCTGTCCCTTTATCAAAAAGAGAAAAAAAGCCCTGGGATCGAGGTTGAAGATGTCAGCATATCAGCGAAGAGTTACACATGAGCGTTGATAATTGGGTTTATTATTTATTGATAAATATGGAAGTGAAAAAAATTCTCGAGAGAATTGATTTTCTAGGGCATATATATTGATTAAAAAATAATTCTAAAATCAGTTTATAAATACACCTTCTCATTACAAAAACGTCTAACTTTTAGGTGAAGTTGGACGTTGAAATGAGGTTAAAATTCTTCATATTACGTTCTTTGAACAGAAGGATCACTCAAAGCATAAAAAAACTAAAATTATTACAGTTCGCCAAATTAAAAATAGCTAGAAATTTGTTTGGATACTCGCTCCTCTGTGTTCTCTCTCCTCTCATTACTTTGTCTCACAAAAATATTACCATTGGACATTATCTAAATAATTTGTCGTTTAAACACTTTCTTTACTATTGCTATGTAGTAAAAAAACAGCAAATTAAACGGATGGTGTTCAAGGGGAAGAAGGAAACTACAGCATTAAACGGATCGCGTCACAAGATAGTAAAAAAATGTCGTTCACCATAGTTGGGCGACGAAGAAAACTTTTCACTTCTTACGCGCTCTGAGACCCCTAAAGACAGCTTCTTTTTTAACTTTGGAATATGCTTTATTTGAAAAAAATCTTTCAAACAAGTGGGGCCTACCTTCTTCTCACCCCGCCCTCATCTGTGACGCAACCCATGCACTAAAATTTCATAGTATTAGTTTTCAAAATAAAAATATTAGCATGGAAAGTAATTTAAACAAACAATAGCTAATTTAAATTTGTAATTGACTATTGTCACAAATAATTGCGCAAGGCGATACGCATCAGTGTTAACAAAAATTGATGTGTCATCCTATCCTATCTTTACAAATTTTCTCATCAAAAAAATCTAAAGTTTTATCTACTTCTAATTCTGGAATGTTTATAAATTATTCAACATGAGTATTGGAGACTACGATTCAAAAGTAATCAATTTTGCTAACCCTGTTACGTATCAAACCTGATTTCTTTTTAAACAAAAATTCCAATAAAAATCCTGTACCTTAATTTTTTTTCTTTCGTAGGAACATGTTTACAGTGCAACGTCTGCAGTAGTGGCATTTCAATGGATGATTGCGCCGCGAGTCAGAAACTGAAAGCCTGTGCAACGGATGAAGATAAATGTGCATCGCTGCAAGAAATGTACCAAGGCAGAATGCAATATCACAAATTCTGTTTACACGAAACCATTAATTGCAAAGAAGTTTGCACTAAATATAGTTCCAATGGTCGCAAATGCAGTGATAAAGATATAGTATGTATATTTCTTTCTTTCTTTCTTTCTTTATTTTATGTTTATTTGTTATTTGGTTTCTATTTGTTACCCAGTACAGCACTTAGTTGTAACTACGAGATTCAAACCCTTACCTTTCCATAATTCTCATTTGAAATGACGTAATGTGCTAGTCATTACCCTGTAGAAAATCCGTCCAATCCAAAAATGAAGGGAGTTTGTCCTTCACAGCAAAGTCGATAAAACTGTATCGCATTTGTTTTTGTAGCTTTAAGATTTTGTGCACGGTTAACACAGTTACAAACAGATGGACGGACGACGGCTATTATTATAGAGATACGCAATTCTAATATTCTTTTCTCTTTTAGGCAGAGTGTTGTCAAGGAGATGGATGTAACGTGTATTTCAACAACTCAGCAATATCAACATCGCCTTATCTTACTTGCTTCATTTTTGCATTGTTTTCATTACTTTGTTATTATTTTTAATCAGAACTGTCTGTGTAGATATATATTTCTATCCATATCTTTAATGTTTAAAACCAATTTTATATTTTTCTTGAATTTCTTGTTCTTTTAAACGATTAAAATATAAATTTTGTTATCTTTGGTTAAATTAGAGAATAGGTGGAAATTTTAAGGTTAATTTTACTTCAAGAAATCCTATTTTGGTGACATAATAGTTACAATCATGACTTTTGAAAATTATTTTCTGCTATAAGCCTCGTTTTTAAATACAGGTCAAAAATGATATGGTTTCAAAATTTCAGCTTTTGGTAAACATTTTTCAATACTCTACCCATTTTCTATCGCAAATGGTAGGAAAAGCTAAAACAATAAATGCGGGAAGAAGTGTCTATATTTGTTTATATTTTTACAACATTTGTTACCTGTGCGGATGTATACGTTGATGTCACAAAGAGATTGTTTACAAGTGCAGTCAACCATTTTTCCACAATTTTCGACCCCCCCTCCCCCTTCCGTCAATCTGCATCAACTTTGCTTCACCCCCTCACCCTGAGTTGACGTTATTATTTAGAAAGAGACTAAGTCGAGATACACATACGTGTTTGAACTAAAGAGAAATTTATTTTATATACTTCACGTGAGCTAAAAAACGTTCAAACGAAAAGTCAAAAATAGCAACACGGAAGGATTTTTACACGCTATTTTGCTTAATTAGAACAGTGTTATCTCTTTCCTGCCCCAACAACTAGCGCCAACTTAAACATACCACTCCCCCCCCCCTAACGGTGAAACAACTAAATATGCTAGCACAAGTCACAAATTAACGATGAGGCTTTACGTTACATATTAGTAGTATGTTTTTTAAGCATAAATACAATGTTTATCTTTTTTAATTTTATTTAAAATTTTTACATTTTTAATTTGTTGTCAATTTTAATGAATAAATATATTATTCTTAAAACATATTTCTTATCCTGATTTTAAGAAAACATTTTCCAATCTGTTGTAGTGCACGAAAACTTGTTTCAACGTGAAAACTAGATATACATCGGCAAGTCCACTCACATGTCATATAGCCTTGGCATTTAACATAACCGTGCTGTGATCTACCCCCCCCCCCCCCCACCAAACCTTACATAGAAAACCCACCAACCTAACAAAACGAACCCATCACCCTACGAAAGCAAACCCATCAACCTAACAAAGCAAACCCACCAACCTAACAAAGCAAACTTGACAACCTAACAAATCAAACTTGACAATCTGACAAAGCAAACCCACCAACCTAACAAATCAAATCCACCAACCTAACAAAACAAACTTGACAATCTGACAAATCAAACTTGACAACCTAACAAAGCAAACCCATCAACCTAACAAAGCAAACCCACCAACCTAACAAAGCAAACCCACCAACCTAACAAATCAAACCCACCAACCTAACAAATCAAACTTGACAACCTAACAAATCAAACTTGACAATCTAACAAATCAAACTTGACAATCTGACAAAGCAAACCCACCAACCTAACAAATCAAACTTGACAACCTAACAAAACAAACTTGACAATATGACAAAGCAACCCACCAACCTAACAAATCAAACTTGACAATCTGACAAAGCAAACCCATCAACCTAACAAAGCAAACCCACCAACCTAACAAATCAAACTTGACAATCTGACAAATCAAACTTGACAACCTAACAAATCAAACTTGACAATCTGACAAAGCAAACCCACCAACCTAACAAAACAAACTTGACAATCTGACAAATCAAACTTGACAACCTAACAAAGCAAACCCATCAACCTAACAAAGCAAACCACCAACCTAACAAAGCAAATCCACCAACCCTAACAAATCAAACTTGACAACCTAACAAATCAAACTTGACAACCTAACAAAACAAACTTGACAATCTGACAAAGCAAACCCATCAACCTAACAAATCAATCCACCAACCTAACAAATCAAACTTGACAACCTAACAAATCAAACTTGACAATCTGACAAATCAAATCCACCAACCAAACAAATCAAACCCACCAACCTAACAAATCAAACTTGACAACCTAACAAAACAAACTTGACAACCTAACAAATCAAACTTGACAATCTGACAAAGCAAACTTGACAATCTGACAAAGCAAACCCATCAACCTAACAAATCAAACCCACCAACCTAACAAATCAAACCCACCAACCTAACAAATCAAACTTGACAACGTAACAAAACAAACCCATCAACCTAACAAAACAAATCCACCAACCTAACAAATCAAACTTGACAATCTGACAAAGCAAACTTGACAATCTGACAAAGCAAACTCACCAACCTAACAAATCAAACTTGACAACCTAACAAAACAAACTTGACAATCTGACAAAGCAAATCCACCAACCTAACAAATCAAACTTGACAATCTAACAAATCAAATCCACCAACCTAACAAATCAAACTTGACAATCTGACAAAGCAAACTTGACAATCTGACAAAGCAAACCCACCAACCTAACAAATCAAACTTGACAATCTAACAAATCAAACTTGACAATCTGACAAAGCAAATCCACCAACCTAACAAATCAAACTTGACAATCTGACAAAGCAAACCCACCAACCTAACAAATCAAACTTGACAATCTAACAAATCAAACTTGACAATCTGACAAAGCAAACCCACCAACCTAACAAATCAAACTTGACAACCTAACAAATCAAACTTGACAATCTAACAAATCAAACTTGACAATCTGACAAATCAAATCCACCAACCTAACAAATCAAACTTGACAATCTGACAAAGCAAACCCACCAACCTAACAAATCAAACTTGACAACCTAACAAATCAAACTTGACAATCTGACAAATCAAATCCACCAACCTAACAAATCAAACTTGCCAACCTAACAAATCAAACTTGACAATCTAACAAATCAAACTTGACAATCTGACAAATCAAACTTGACAATCTGACAAATCAAACCCACCAACCTAACAAATCAAACTTGACAACCTAACAAATCAAACTTGACAATCTGACAAAGCAAACCCACCAACCTAATAAATCAAACTTGACAACCTAACAAAACAAACTTGACAACCTGACAAAGCAAACCCATCAACCTAACAAAGCAAACCCACCAACCTAACAAAGCAAACCCATCAACCTAACAAAACAAACTTGACAATCTGACAAAGCAAACCCACCAACCTAACAAATCAAATCCACCAACCTAACAAATCAAACTTGACAACCTAACAAATCAAACTTGACAATCTAACAAATCAAATCCACCAACCTAACAAATCAAACTTGACAATCTGACAAATCAAACTTGACAATCTGACAAAGCAAACTTGACAATCTGACAAAGCAAATCCACCAACCTAACAAATCAAACTTGACAATCTAACAAATCAAATTTGACAATCTGACAAAGCAAATCCACCAACCTAACAAATCAAACTTGACAATCTGACAAAGCAAACCCACCAACCTAACAAATCAAACTTGACAATCTAACAAATCAAACTTGACAATCTGACAAAGCAAATCCACCAACCTAACAAATCAAACTTGACAACCTAACAAATCAAACTTGACAATCTGACAAAACAAACCCACCAAGCTAACAAATCAAACTTGACAACCTAACAAACAAACTTGACAATCTAACAAATCAAACTTGACAATCTGACAAAGCAAACCCACCAAACTAACAAATCAAACTTGACAACCTAACAAAACAAACTTGACAATCTGACAAAGCAAACCCACCAACCTAACAAAGCAAACCCATCAACCTAACAAAACAAACTTGACAATCTGACAAAGCAAACCCACCAACCTAACAAAGCAAACCCATCAACCTAACAAAACAAACTTGACAATCTGACAAAGCAAACCCACCAACCTAACAAATCAAACCCAACAACCTAACAAATCAAACTTGACAATCTGACAAAGCAAACCCACCAACCTAACAAATCAAACTTGACAACCTAACAAAACAAACTTGACAATCTGACAAAGCAAACCCATCAACCTAACAAAGCAAACCCACCAACCTAACAAAGCAAACCCATCAACCTAACAAAACAAACTTGACAATCTGACAAAGCAAACCCACCAACCTAACAAATCAAATCCACCAACCTAACAAATCAAACTTGACAACCTAACAAATCAAACTGACAATCTAACAAATCAAATCCACGAACATAACAAATCAAACTTGACAATCTGACAAAGCAAACCCACCAACCTAACAAATCAAACTTGACAATCTAACAAATCAAAACTTGACAATCTGACAAAGCAAATCCACCAACCTAACAAATCAAACTTGACAACCTAACAAATCAAACTTGACAATCTGACAAATCAAATCCACCAACCTAACAAATCAAACTTGACAACCTAACAAATCAAACTTGACAATCTGACAAATCAAATCCACCAACCTAACAAATCAAACTTGACAACCTAACAAATCAAACCTGACAATCTGACAAAGCAAACCCACCAACCTAACAAATCAAACTTGACAACCCTAACAAATCAAACTTGACAATCTAACAAATCAAAATCCACCAACCTAACAAATCAAACTTGACAATCTGACAAAGCAAACTTGACAATCTGACAAAGCAAACCCACCAACCTAACAAATCAAACTTGACAATCTAACAAATCAAACTTGACAATCTGACAAAGCAAATCCACCAACCCTAACAAATCAAACTTGACAATCTGACAAAGCAAACCCACCAACCTAACAAATCAAACTTGACAATCTAACAAATCAAACTTGACAATCTGACAAAGCAAACCCACCAACCTAACAAATCAAACTTGACAACCTAACAAATCAAACTTGACAATCTAACAAATCAAACTTGACAATCTGACAAATCAAATCCACCAACCTAACAAATCAAACTTGACAATCTGACAAATCAAATCCACCAACCTAACAAATCAAACTTGCCAACCTAACAAATCAAACTTGACAATCTAACAAATCAAACCCACCAACCTAACAAAGCAAACCCATCAACCTAACAAATCAAACTTGACAATCTGACAAAGCAAACCCACCAACCTAACAAATCAAACTTGACAACCTAACAAAACAAACTTGACAATCTGACAAAGCAAACCCATCAACCTAACAAAGCAAACCCACCAACCTAACAAAGCAAACCCATCAACCTAACAAAACAAACTTGACAATCTGACAAAGCAAACCCACCAACCTAACAAATCAAATCCACCAACCTAACAAATCAAACTTGACAACCTAACAAATCAAACTTGACAATCTAACAAATCAAATCCACGAACATAACAAATCAAACTTGACAATCTGACAAAGCAAACCCACCAACCTAACAAATCAAACTTGACAATCTAACAAATCAAACTTGACAATCTGACAAAGCAAATCCACCAACCTAACAAATCAAACTTGACAACCTAACAAATCAAACTTGACAATCTGACAAATCAAATCCACCAACCTAACAAATCAAACTTGACAACCTAACAAATCAAACTTGACAATCTGACAAATCAAATCCACCAACCTAACAAATCAAACTTGACAACCTAACAAATCAAACTGACAATCTGACAAAGCAAACCCACCAACCTAACAAATCAAACTTGACAACCTAACAAATCAAACTTGACAATCTAACAAATCAAATCCACCAACCTAACAAATCAAACTTGACAATCTGACAAAGCAAACTTGACAATCTGACAAAGCAAACCCACCAACCTAACAAATCAAACTTGACAATCTAACAAATCAAACTTGACAATCTGACAAAGCAAATCCACCAACCTAACAAATCAAACTTGACAATCTGACAAAGCAAACCCACCAACCTAACAAATCAAACTTGACAATCTAACAAATCAAACTTGACAATCTGACAAAGCAAACCCACCAACCTAACAAATCAAACTTGACAACCTAACAAATCAAACTTGACAATCTAACAAATCAAACTTGACAATCTGACAAATCAAATCCACCAACCTAACAAATCAAACTTGACAATCTGACAAATCAAATCCACCAACCTAACAAATCAAACTTGCCAACCTAACAAATCAAACTTGACAATCTAACAAATCAAACCCACCAACCTAACAAAGCAAACCCATCAACCTAACAAATCAAACTTGACAATCTGACAAAGCAAACCCACCAACCTAACAAATCAAACTTGACAACCTAACAAAACAAACTTGACAATCTGACAAAGCAAACCCATCAACCTAACAAAGCAAACCCACCAACCTAACAAAGCAAACCCATCAACCTAACAAAACAAACTTGACAATCTGACAAAGCAAACCCACCAACCTAACAAATCAAATCCACCAACCTAACAAATTAAACTTGACAACCTAACAAATCAAACTTGACAATCTAACAAATCAAATCCACAACATAACAAATCAAACTTGACAATCTGACAAAGCAAACCCACCAACCTAACAAATCAAACTTGACAATCTAACAAAATCAAACTTGACAATCTGACAAAGCAAATCCACCAACCTAACAAATCAAACTTGACAACCTAACAAATCAAACTTGACAATCTGACAAATCAAATCCACCAACCTAACAAATCAAACTTGACAACCTAACAAATCAAACTTGACAATCTGACAAATCAAACCCACCAACCTAACAAATCAAACTCGACAACCTAACAAATCAAACTGACAATCTGACAAAGCAAACCCACCAACCTAACAAATCAAACTTGACAATCTAACAAATCAAACTTGACAATCTGACAAAGCAAATCCACCAACCTAACAAATCAAACTTGACAACCTAACAAATCAAACTTGACAATCTGACAAATCAAATCCACCAACCTAACAAATCAAACTTGACAATCTGACAAAGCAAACTTGACAATCTGACAAATCAAATCCACCAACCTAACAAATCAAACTTGACAACCTAACAAATCAAACTTGACAATCTGACAAATCAAATCCACCAACCTAACAAATCAAACTTGACAACCTAACAAATCAAACTTGACAATCTGACAAATCAAATCCACCAACCTAACAAATCAAACTTGACAACCTAACAAATCAAACCTGACAATCTGACAAAGCAAACCCACCAACCTAACAAATCAAACTTGACAATCTAACAAATCAAACTTGACAATCTGACAAAGCAAATCCACCAACCTAACAAATCAAATTGACAACCTAACAAATCAAACTTGACAATCTGACAAATCAAATCCACCAACCTAACAAATCAAACTTGACAATCTGACAAAGCAAACCCACCAACCTAACAAATCAAACTTGACAATCTAACAAATCAAACTTGACAATCTGACAAAGGAAATCCACCAACCTAACAAATCAAACTTGACAATCTGACAAAGCAAACCCACCAACCTAACAAATCAAACTTGACAATCTAACAAATCAAACTTGACAATCTGACAAAGCAAACCCACCAACCTAACAAATCAAACTTGACAACCTAACAAATCAAACTTGACATCTAACAAATCAAAACTTGACAATCTGACAAATCAAATCCACCAACCTAACAAATCAAACTTGACAATCTGACAAAGCAAACCCACCAACCTAACAAATCAAACTTGACAACCTAACAAATCAAACTTGACAATCTGACAAATCAAACCCACCAACCTAACAAATCAAACTTGACAACCTAACAAATCAAACTTGACAATCTGACAAATCAAATCCACAATCTAACAAATCAAACTTGACAACCTAACAAATCAAACTTGACAATCTGACAAAGCAAACCCACCAACCTAACAAATCAAACTTGACAACCTAACAAATCAAACTTGACAATCTAACAAATCAAACTTGACAATCTGACAAATCAAACTTGACAATCTGACAAATCAAACCCACCAACCTAACAAATCAAACTTGACAACCTAACAAATCAAACTTGACAATCTGACAAAGCAAAAACCCACCAACCTAACAAATCAAACTTGACAACCTAACAAATCAAACTTGACAACCTGACAAAGCAAACCCATCAATCTAACAAAGCAAACCCACCAACCTAACAAAGCAAACCCACCAACCTAACAAATCAAACTTGACAATCTGACAAAGCAAACCCACCAACCTAACAAATCAAATCCACCAACCTAACAAATCAAACTTGACAAACCTAACAAATCAAACTTGACAATCTAACAATCAAATCCACAACCTAACAAATCAAACTTGACAATCTGACAAATCAAACTTGACAATCTGACAAAGCAAACTTGACAATCTGACAAAGCAAACCCACCAACCTAAACAAATCAAACTTGACAATCTAACAAATCAAACTTGACAATCTGACAAAGCAAATCCACCAACCTAACAAATCAAAACTTGACAATCTGACAAAGCAAACCCACCAACCTAACAAATCAAACTTGACAATCTAACAATCAAAACTTGACAATCTGACAAAGCAAACCCACCAACCTAACAAATCAAACTTGACAACCTAACAAATCAAACTTGACAATCTAACAAATCAAACTTGACAATCTGACAAATCAAATCCACCAACCTAACAAATCAAACTTGACAATCTGACAAATCAAATCCACCAACCTAACAAATCAAACTTGCCAACCTAACAAATCAAACTTGACAATCTAACAAATCAAACCCACCAACCTCAAAGCAAACCCATCAACCTAACAAATCAAACTTGACAATCTGACAAAGCAAACCCACCAACCTAACAAATCAAACTTGACAA